>OY720443.1:34940454-35183454 GCA_963082915.1 Dolichopus griseipennis
TCCCATACAAAAATTTCATAACTAATTGTATATATATATATATTTGTGTGTGTGTGTTTGAATTCAAGGACATTTAGAATCTGCATATAGCAAAAAAAAAAGTGAAATAAAATATTGTACCAAAAATCGTAACTTACAAAAAACCAACCATATTAATTACCTACTTAAATGTATATAAATTTATAGATATATATTATATGTAAAATGTGTGTATCTATATGGGTATAAAAATATTTATACAAATTGTTTATGAACCTACTAATATAGTTTTAAATTTTGTGTTATTTATATAGGTTAATTGCTTATTCATTATATTATATAAGTATGTATGTAAGTATATACTTTAAATTTTTATTGATGTGTATGTATATGTGTGTATCTTCATTTTATTACAGAATCAAAAAAAAAAGAAAACTAAAAGGAGTCATTTATAAAAATGTATTAAAAACTTAAAGGCATTTTCATATTTTATAAAGTTTTTTTTTTTTCTATGTTATATTTTAGTTTTTATTTTTTTTTTAAATAAATTTTTCAGATTACTGCTAAAAATTACATAATATTTTAAAAAATTAAATTTACACAAACAAAATTGTTAATATTATAACTATATTAAAATTCTTTTGAAAAAATCACTTCAATTAGTAGGCAGTTTGACAGATAGGCTTTAAAATTTTTATAAGAGTATTTGTGTTATGGTTGACAAAACTGTAACAACTGTATAGGAATCTGTTAATTCTTTTCGGCCTGACATTTGATAGCTAATTCTTTTTGTTTAAAAAAAAGAGTATGTATTTCTAAATTTTCACAAGATAGCTTTTCAAGTAAAAGAGTTACCCAAAACGTCGTTTCGATTTAAACTGCAAAAAGCGCATATATAACGCTTTTGATACATAAAATGAAAATACTTTCGTTTGGTCACAGTCGCGTTAAATAATGATCGTTTTTATAACTGTATTTTTAAATAATAAATGTTTGTTTGGCATTTCGAAGCGTCGCAAGAACTAGATACCATCTTAAGGTTACTACAAAATTTTACTCTAGAGTCTATATTGAACTGCTTAAACTGTCCGATTTTTCATTTATTGTCGGTATATTGAATGTACCGATACAGTCTTCAAAGATCATGTCTCGGAAATCAAATAAAATTACAGAATTTGAAATTATACTGTTAATAAAATTTAAAGTTGAGTTATCTAAATATTCCAAAAATTAAATTGAGTCTATATGGGGTTCTAATAAACTAATTAAAATTTACTCTTATTCTAATAATAAACTGTCAAAGTTAAAGTAACAAATTGTAAAAGTAATTTTTAATCTGACAGGATTGTTTAAATATATATTTTAAGTTTTCTGTAACTTATTAGAGCTTTACATCAGTTAAATCTCAAAAAGGAAACTAGAAGTTTTGCCTAAGACTTTCAAATTTAGAGGTATAGAATATACAAGTACAAGCCCAAATACACAATTAAAGTACAGTCAAATTATATACGTTAGAAAAAATTAAAGTGAAATATTAAAATGATAAACAAAAATGATAAGAAAATTAAATGTATATAAATATTTTACAACAGTAGGTATTATAGCATGTAATTATAGTGTATATAGCATTTATACTCTTTTCACATAAACTTAGTTTATTTTCAAATAAAATTTGTCTATTTTCAACTTTATTTAATCTTTTTTCATATTTATTGATCTCAAATTTTCAAAATAAATTGATGTTTTTTCAAATCAATTTGGTTCTTTTTTTAAAAACGTCCCTGTTTTTTTAAAAACGTCTAGGACTCAGAAGTCGAAAATTATATAATTTAACAGCCAAAGTCCTCAATTTTGTAGTAGAAGCTTAAAAAAGTAAAAAAAAACCTAAATCACAAAAAAATACTCCTACATTTTGGGGGACAATACTTTAGGGGGGGCTAAGAGTTAAACCTTTTTAATTTTTTTCGCCGGTTTTTGGGTTCTACTATAAAGTCTATGCCAACATGTTGATCCAACCGTTGGATCCCAAGAAACAAAAAAAGGACCAAATTCATTTGAAAAGAGTATATAATTTAATGTTTTTGTAACTGTAAATTTGTCACATTTAGTTCATAAGTTAAAAGTATTTTATTACTAAAAATTATCAAAATAGACTCAACTTGTACTCTTTTACTGTAAATTCAAATGCAAACACAAAATACTTAAATATCTTTAAGATATACTTTTATTTTGTAATAAAAATTTTTACCATTCCATTTCAGTGCTTTGAATAAAATTTATTAGAAATTTATTGTGAGAGGCAGACAATGAGAAAGAGTGAGAAAGAGAAATGAAGACAAAAATAACAATTAGATTTTTTTTATTTCGTAACTTTGTTTTATTATTTTTTGTCTCTAAAGTTTTTTATATTTGTTTTTTTTTCAACCGTTTATTTTGTTTTTTTTTTTTTTGGTTTTATTTACGTTTAATATTAAAGTCGTGACAAAACCTATAATTATTCATCATAAATCACACTTATAAAAAAAAACAAACAGTTTATTCTATCCTTCTGTTAAATTTTTTTTTTTTTTTTCTGAAAATTCTCAAAACTCCCTGCAGTCTTTTTATTTATATATATATATATATATATGAAAAATTATTATCAAAGTTTTTTTACTTTTATTTTGTCGTGCCTTATTTATTTCTAATGGTTATCCGGTGTGATGCGATACAATAACAACATATTTGAAAGATACACAATAGTTTAATGCTGGCAACAGCAATGATTTTGTTATGATTCCATTTCTATATATATATATATATTAAACCCCCTTTAAGTTCAAATTTGTTAAGAGTAGGTAATGTCATGTCAAAAAGATCAGTTAAAATCTTCCCACATATATATTCATTAAAATATAATATTATGTACAAGAATATAGTAGATAAGTAGTAGGTGCTTCTTAAATTTCCAAAACAAAAGTCAAAATCTTTAAGACATTTTTTTTTTTTTTGTAAGAAAAAGAGGTGGCAACCAAATATCAAAATATAGTTCCTCATTTCAAATTTTTATTTGTTGATGATTGTGCAAAAAATTCTGTACATTTGAAGAGATTCAAAATCAAAAATAATAACAGAATAAGTATATATATATATATATATATACAAAGAAGCAACATATTTATTATATTAAATTTAGTATGTATTAAAATGCTGACTTAAAAAATACAATGCAAATTTTTGTATTTAGAAGCTGAGAAATATTAAAGAATACAAAAAATGGATTGTTACAGCATTGCCATCAAAGCGATATTTTAAAAATTATTTAGCATTTTATTTGATAAAAATATTTATAGAGTTAAATTTGTTGCCGTAACTTTACTTTAAGACCTCTTATTAATTCCATATCAAGTTTTTAATGCATGGATCATTAATGGGTAATTAAATTTGGGAGGTACCAACCACGTCTAACTTCGTATTAATTTTTTTGACATTTGATAATTACATAACTGTTATAACTGCTTTGCTAATTTTTCTTTCTCAGCTGATTTTCACATTATATTGATGAAAAAACGGATGATAAATGGATGAAAATTAAACTAACTCTAAGACTTAAATCCTTTACTTGTCTTTAAAAATTTAATTGTTTCCGAAAATTACAAGCATTTTGATGTAAAAGGAATTAAAATTCAAGTTCCTTAAGGGAGATGAAAATCTTTAAAACGCACTTAGCAGTCAAATATCGCATTGGTAATTGGAACTTCTATTCACGAAAGCAACCTCCTACTCTAGTAATGATAATATGATAAACATCCAAAATGATTAGGCTAGTAAATTGAGGAATATAATATTGATGTAAATCTAATATGCTAAATGGCTGTTTCAATGTGCCAAAAAAACATTAGGTACGGCAATACCTAAAAAATGAAACATTTGAATTTTTCGTAATTTAAATAAACATGCATAAAGTTAACACTATAGCGAAAAGAAAGGTCAAAATTGTTTTAAGATTTGCTTGCTTAGAATTATAATATATTCAGTAAATGTAGAATTGTGAATTATAATTCCATCACGAAACAACTGAATTAGTTAAAAAGGTGTCTGAGACTAAGATTTAGTATAAAATAATTTCATAATTTTAATATAAATTTCAAATATTTATTCAGCCTTTACAACCTATTCGACAATTTTTTGCAATATTTTAATTTTAATATCAGACTTAACTTATTTACATAAATATTAGAACTAAGTGCTGAATCTTTATTGACAATATTTGTAAAAATCTGGACATGAGTTTCTTAACTGAACCTGAATCAGAATATAAGCTTTATAAAATATGTCCGAATCGTTTTGAAAGTTCTCATATTTAGTACTTAACAAAAGCATCATTTAAAAACGGTTTCAACTGCTTAAAAATTATTATTTCTAAAAAATATCCTATAATATACGATCAACTGTTTTTTAATTTACATTCAATACAATTTATTAGCCACAATTAATCTACACTTAAATGTCAATCTGTTAATTAAACTGCTTATGTCAAAAAAAAAAAAAAAAACAAAAAATCAAAAGGAATTCTTAAGCTCTTCTGTCGATGTTTTTGTAGTTTTTATTTTGTTGCTTCGACACTAAATACAACTGGTTATCAAATCTCTGCTTTTTTTTTTAATATAATATAAAATAAAATAAAAGAGTTCATGATAATTTTTGAACAGATGTCTTCACCGGATACTGGACAGCAACAAAAAAAGACGAACAAAAAATTTGTTAATACTATGTTTCTAAGAAAAGAGACTGAAAATTAAAACACAGTTGTTATAATATGGCTTTGATGTTGATAATTTTTTTTTCTTGTTGTTTTTTTTATTATTTTGTTGCTGCCAATTTATTCAGGTTTTAATTACAGTTTTTTGGACACTTTGGTATTATAATTACAAGTCTCAGGTTATTTTATTTACTTACTACTTTTTAAAACTTAAGATGAATAATCGTTATATATAACAGTTGGAAGATAATTTTGTTATATTCCTTCTCATGTTTCTTTTCGGCTGTTTTGTTTTTATTTTTTGTATGTCTCATTGTGTGTTAAGTACTTTTTAACATTTTAATTAAAATGTGTTAGTCAGTCCTTTTGTCTATGTACCAGTTTCGAAATTCCCAGTTTGTAAAGACTTAACTCAAATATCAAGGGTATAAATATATTTATAAAGATCGATAGTTTTAATTAAATGCAGGTCGGTGATGGGAATTTTCCAAACGCCCCATAAGGAGTAATATAATGCCATTGAGTTGAGAAAGATATACATATATACAAATTTTACCATTATTTATTTTAATAATTCAAATATTGTAACTTGTGAGACCTAAATAAATAAGATAATATGTTTTACCTTACCCCTTTAGCCCGTCTCAAAAATTCTGATAGTAACCCTGACATGCCTGTAATTCTTTTGACAGTTTTTCATTTGCCTGTATTTTCATTTGCTGCATTTTCATTTGTTCTGTTTCTGATTTCACTTAAGTCCCTTCTAATGCAGATTCTCACATATGCATACATATAAATATTCTGGAAAAAGCGTATATTTCTGATTTCAATTTCAACTCTAAAACTCCTTCTATTTCTTGCATACACAAACTTATATTCATAAATATTCTGTGAAAGGGTTTGTTTGGAATTTATTATGAATTGTTAGGAATTTATTATTTACTAGGAACCCTAAATTTAATTATATTTAAAACACTTATCAAAAGATCAAGATAAAAACCACCTTTAGTCCCTAAAAATATGCAAAAAACTAATACAAAATAACTCAAAAGTTATAAAATTTCATTAAAAACTATTAGAGTCTCTAACAATATTGATAAAATCAAAAATTTAATAATTAGCTCAAAACAACATTTTTCCCCTCAAAGTATGCAAAAAAAAATTTCAAACCAAAAATTATATAAAAACCTATAAGAATTCAATAGGAATTAATAGAGATAATTTAAGAAGTAATACTGATTTAAAAAAAAAAACTCTTCGAGAAATGTACACACGGCAACTCTAATAACTGTACAAAAAAATTTTATAATATCAAAAAAATCCGTTAGGTAATTTAACTTTTTTAAATAGACTAAAATGAAAATTATAGTTAAAACGTAAAATAATATACCATGTAATTTTTAATTTCATGAATAATTGGACCGCTACAAAAGCACGATATCGCTTCGTTGTTTTTTTTTACTTTTATTTTTACTGTCTTACCTTGTCATTTGATTAAAAACGTTAATTAAAAATTAAAAAGAAATACGCTGTATATAGTACAAAAAAAAAATTGTATAGAGAGATAACGACATCTAATGTCAGTAATTTTAAATAGATCTTAAATTTAATTCATATACATATTTAATTAATATTGATGTACATTTTGGAGAATTTGAAATATTTTTATATGTATAAATGTATAAATAAAATATCTATATTTAATACTTTATTTATTTATAATTTAAAATTTAAGTTTAATTTTGCCATTTAAGGCTTTAATAAATCTTAAAAATAATTGAGACTAGACATTTTTTAGTAACTAAATGTTCCAAATATTTAAAATTTCCATAAATTCCCATTTGTCAGAAATCTGATTAAAGTTATTTTATTCATCGTAGGCTATGGAGTTTTCATACACGAATCTATACAAATTATGCCAACTAATTACTAACTATAACTACTACTAATGAATTATGGTCAACCATATCAGGAAAATATATATTCCAAAAAAATTGTATTTCTCATAAATTTAATCGATCTAATTAATTCTACATGATTATGCAGTATTCGAATGATTAACTCTACAAAGCTAGTTTCTTCAATTATTTAATTTCGGAAAAGCGTACTATTCTTATTCTTCAGTGTTCTAACTAATTGTGCAATCAAATATTATTATCATTTTCTAAGTATTTTATTTTTTTTACATTTTTTTATATAATATATTTTTTATTTTACATATATTCGTTTCAGTAATCTTCATTCAAGTTAGAAACTTATTACCCATGCATCAAGCGAAGAGCCTCGGTTTTAAGCTCTGGTTGGTTAATATCTAATAAAAAATATAGTGTATAATATAATAGTTTAATTTAAGATGTCCAAATGCCAAATAGACAAATGACTATTATAATATCACGCAATATATACTATTATCTATAGTAAAATCGTTTTAGGCCTTAATCATGTTGAAAGCGTATGACGTCCGGAGATACATCGATATATCCCAATATCAATACCCTCGTTTATTAAATCTTACATCGTACATAATCTAGTATAATTATTTAAATTAAATTATTAAATTGTAAAACACTTTGTAAAACTCCTTTTTTTTTAAAAACAATGGATTCTAGTTAAAGAAATAATAGTTTACAAATTGTTTTCCTTAATAAAAAATAAAATTACTATTATAATTGTGACCCATTTAATTTCAATAATGAACAGATTGAATTTGAAAACTTTTCGAAAAAGTTTCCCCCACTCTATAAATGTCAATTATTTTGAAATTTAAAAAAAAAATTTAATATCTTTTTGAACTTTTTTTTTTTTAAATAAATTTTTAATTGATCAAAGAATAGTCTGTGTAATTTTTATCACATTTCGAGTCAAATATACATCTTTATCATAGATCCTTGAAATTAAATTTTTTTTTAATTTATATGTATATGTGTAATTGTAAAACCATTACATCCCTTAGGGTTTACAAAACAACTATTTTTTTTTTTTTTTTTATAGAAATTTTTAAAGAACATCAATTTTTATCTGAAAAGAAAAAATTTTTCAATATTTCCTCTAACCATTGTTACATGGTGGTAAGAATGTCACTTCTATTATATGCTATGGTTTCATATTCCATTAGGCATAATTTTTGAAAAAAAAAAAATTGAATAGAATATACGAGTACAAAAAAAATAAATTAAAACTTCTGAAAATATCCTATCATATTGATTCTTAAAGGACAATACTTTAAATATTAGAGTTACCAGATGATCTTATATCATATACAGAAAAATAAAAGTTACGATTTAAGTTTCATTGAGCTTGATTAAAAATGAACTGTTATAATTTTTATTAATAACTTAAAAATTAAACATTTATCAAGAGTTTAAAATTAATTCGTTTACTAACCTTGGCAATTAATACATAATCCTATTGTCTACTGGCTTGCTTTCAAAGCTACAATCTCCATAGCCTATTTTAAATACTTTTGTTAGGCTGGGCATTAAACGCTTCAAATACCCCTTATTATAAATTTATGAGACCAACTTATAAAAAGAATTGTATAATCTACATTTTTGGAACAACATTTACCCTTGACAAGATTAAAAGATACTCAGCTACAGGATGAATAGGTTCATAC
Source organism: Dolichopus griseipennis (assembly GCA_963082915.1). NCBI lineage: Eukaryota > Metazoa > Arthropoda > Insecta > Diptera > Dolichopodidae > Dolichopus > Dolichopus griseipennis. The sequence goes on from OY720443.1 coordinate 34,948,791, forward strand.
AGTTAGAGCAGTTCAGGTACAGGGTGTTTAGAAAGATAAAAATTTTTAGTAACTAGTTTTAAGAATAATGCCTCTTTTTTAAATTGAAAACCAAAATATTCAGAAAAGGGTACATGTTTGTGACGTCATTAGTCAGCTTTCCTTATCATCTTACTTAAACGTTCTCTAACAATTCCTTCATCAATTAAAATTACTGCGTTATTCAAAAAAAATTAGAAAAAAAAGTTGGTATACCGGCTTCTTAGTTGGAAGATTATGCTGTCAAAAAATTCCTACTTCACTGAATTGATTCAATCTTGTTTCAACGACTATGGTTGTAAAGCTAACACTTGCTTACAGTTATGTATAAGCTAAGCATAAACAAACTTTTATAAATTAATATTCACATTTGAGGCCTAAAAACTAAAAACATTGACAACTTTTGGAAATAAAATGGTTTTACCAATATATCTTCCTCAAAAAATTTAAAATGTCAACTTTGAGTAATTAAAAATAATATGGTCTCATTGTTATTTTGTATATATATTTACACCCAACCATATGGCTACTATAATTCTTGTTTTTATATTTTGTAAACATATTCTTAAACATAAATGATTCCATTCAAAATTACAATATAGTCCATCCATATATCTCATTCTTACAATAAGAGTTTTTTTTCAATATTTGTATTTTAATTTTTTTAAAAGAATTTTTGAATAACTTAACATGCAATCTTATGCCAAAATAAAAAGTCAAAATTTAAACAAGAAAAGCAGAAGAAATTAAAATATACCAAAAAGACCAAAAAGATATTTAAAAAAAATTTTGATATTTTTCAGTTTCTTGCAGATGAAATGCCTAACAAAATCAAACAATACGGCACAAGAGACTTAAAAGACAAATAATGAAAAAAATCCAAGGGTTTTTATATAACACCAAATATAATCTTGGAGCTCCATTTCCTGCATATTACTTCAAAAAAAGTTGGACAAGTATACTAGTCAGAGTGGTGTTTAAAAATGGGAAATTCTCAATTTTTACCCCCCTACAGCTCCTAATCATGAAAGAGGGGTGCGATACTTAAAAGTATTCCTATCATAATTATTTGTTATGATCTAACTCTTCTCAAAATTGTTAGTTCCTAACTTAAACCATTTGGAAGATATAAGGATATAGGGGTTTGAAAGATATAATTTTTCGAAAATTGAAATTTGCATAACGGTAAATTAAATTACTTTTTAAGTACTTATTTATAAAGCTTATACAAGTAATTATCATTTGGTTTGGCGTTTTAAAATTTTGTGAACTTACGGATGGACGGACAGACAGAGTGACAACACAAATACAATTTTTTGAAAATTTTTTTGAAATTCTGCTAAAAAATAACAGAAAGTTAAAAAAAAATTAAATTTCTTTGTTTAAAAGGACCAAAAAAGTATCTGTAAGTTTTGAGAAAAAAGTATCTGTAAAAAAACAAAAATTACAACAACAACATAAATATCAGATTTTTGGCAAAATGCCAAATTCAGTAATGCCCTGAATCTCTTGTTTCATTGTTATTTTATGGACATTACAAAAAAAAAAAAAAAAAAAACAAGCTTTCCTCATGCATTTTGACCTTTTTCTATGCTTCTTTTGTAAAAAAATCTTTAGATATCAATTTTTTTTTTTTTTTGTTATTTACTAGTTTTTTTTTTTTCCAATAATTTTATTTCCGGTTCTTAAATAGTCGAAAAAATAACAAAAATATTTTGAAAGATAATGTTACAATATTTAAATTTAATTTGTATTAGTATATACACATATAGTTGGTACTTTGTAATATGTTTAAATTTTTCTTCATTGGTGTTCATTAGAACATTTTTTAACAATTATGTACCTTTAGGTTACAAGGAACTTTTAAATGAAACACTGACACAAATATGTGTATCTAAAAATAAAAAAAATTTTAATAAACAAGGTCATGGACCTTAAAATTTAAAATTATTAAAGGTAAAATAAAATAAAAAACAACATATTGTATTAGGCTCTTTACATATTTAAAATTTTGATAAAAAATAAAGTTACCAATAATAGATGTATGTATTATACAATTAGATATTAATTATTTATTTAATTATAATTAGTACCACGACAATAGTAAATATTGCCTGATATTTTTATAGTCCTTTGTCTATTTGGCATTTGGGCTTCTTAAATTAATACTTTCTATTTATTTATAACTACTATACTAGTTATTTTGTTTATAATATATATTTGTATATTTAAATTATATTTGGTCACCATGGGTATTTGTAAAGGAAAATTATTTTTCAACAATTTTATTTTTAATTAAATATTGTATGGCCTAACCGGGAATCGAACCCGGACCCCCTCGTTCAATAAGCCAAATGCTTACACCACCGAAGAATTTTTTAACTTAGGAAGTTGTACTACTGTTAGATAATTTTTGATCGATTCTTATAACTAAACACAGTAAATGTCCATAAAGTTTTCTGAAAGAAAATAATCAAAGTCTAAAAAAAGGTAATGAAACATTAGAGCCAACTGAAGATTTCAATAAAAACTAGATGGCAAATGCTAGTAATTTTCTAGACAACTTTAAATTTATCACGCAGAGGCAATTTTAATTTCACAGCCTTTACAAAATCAGATAATTCAAAAGAATCTGGAAACTCCAAAAATGTACCAATGGTTCACATATTTCCTCAGATCAGTACTAAAAAAACCCCTAACACTGCGTTGAATAGGATATTATAATAATTTTATAGATCTTTTTCTTGATAATCATTTTATTATAACAATTGCTAGGCGAAGTATGAAATTGATTTTTTAAGTTAAGTATGATATGAATGACAGTTATTTTAAAATTAAATATATTTAATAACCATATTATTTGCATACGACACTAACTCCAGCATTTACTCCGTTTGTACTAGATTATGACTTAAGGCTAAAGATTGCTCGGCCTATTTCTTGCGCTCCATTTCAAACTTTGTATCTAGAAACATTTTACTTCCTACAAATTTTCTAAATTGCTGAAAAACAAAGAAACGTTGTCATAACAACTAAAACTACACTATCGACAAAAACGACAGAACGTGTTTCATTATATAGATGAAAATATAACTTCAAGTATCAGGTATCAATATTATAAAATTCTTATCATTCAACTTTGATGTTATTCTTACTTGATATCCAGGTTCACATAAATTTAATAGAAATACAAATCTATGAATGATCCAAATGACAATAACCATTAAACTAAAATACATTATGATACATCTAATAGATATTCCAAACTAAATATTTCAAATTAACCTTAAACTAATTATTAGTAAAGTGGTATAGAAGATTTCAATCAATTAAAACTAATATTCAAATTGACCAACAACTAATTGTTATCATTCTAACCTTTTCTAATTATCATAAGGATTAATTCTAATTATAACATTTTGTTGTTGTTTTTTTTTTTAATATGGAACAATATGAATATTAAACAGAAATTAGCAAAAATTACAGATTTTAAATTTAGAATATTTTGCATTCAAATTAGGAATTACACAGATTTTCGAAATTAAAATTTCAGTACGTACAATATTGTATACAAATTTAGTAATCGGTATAATATGTATTATTCCATCCCACTAATTAATTATTTTTTTAATCTTCGAATGATTGTTATATGAATTCTGATTCTCCATATTGTAATGATGATTATACTGAAAATTGTTTTATTTTTTATTATTTTTTTTCATTTAATTTCTGCTCTAAATAAATGTTCAATCATACAATAACAATGGCAGGAAATTGTAATCTTAATCAATGTTTGTTGGATACGAATTTTCAAATGGGGTTTAACTATATAAATTGCAATCTTTTTAATGAATACCACTGACACAATTTTCAACTTTTCATCAAATTTAAATTTGACCAATAATAATTAAAAAAATAAAAAAAAAAATAAAAAACTAAATATAAACGACTGAGATTAAAAGATATAGATGGTGATAATTAAAATTAATTTTTATTTTTATTGTATCTAATTTAAAACGAATAAAATTAAAAAATATTAAAATTAAATGCTATTTTAAATAATTTAATTTTTTTTAGAAAATAACAACCCGTTTTTATTATGATTTGGATTGATGACCTTCTTTTACTTGGAGTTCGTATCCACAGTTGGATGTCCGCATTTCTTAAGTTCAATCTTGCTCTGCAGAATAAGTTAATCGACTGTATGGACACTGACTTCGATCAAAGTTACTCAATCCAAAAATTGGGTTTCCCCGCAAGTTTTTAATTTCATTAGAAATATTCTGAAAATAGGGAATACTTTGATTTTAAATCCAACTCTAAAATGCTCACTTATTAAAATTATCAGATATTTTAATGGATATGTAGGACAGAGGTTAGAGTGCCAACCTTTAATTAGAAAAATTCCTTCGTCTATTCCCATCTTCGTCTATTGTGAAAACAACTTTTATCTGGTTTTCGAAATTGACTCAGCCACCATTCGTCATTGGGTTCAAATAAATGGCACTACTAATAATTATTAATAGTTATATATCTTAATTAAAATAAATTTGTATATCCATACAAAAAATTAATTTAATTTAATAATATAACTTACAGATATAGAAATACTTTATAATCCAACATAAAGTTATTACAATATTTAACAAATAAAATTGTATCTTTAAATTGTATTTGGAATTCATTAGGATCGATTCTAATAATAAGAATATAATATTTCCCCTCTGTTCCAAGATATGCCTATGGTTTAGACATAGCCTGATTAGCCTGTAAGTGGAAAATTTAGTACTTAAAAAATATTTATGCATTTTATAAAATTTTTGAGATAGTCTGACCCTAGAAATAGTCTGACCAAAGTATTATACAAAGTGTTTCCACATATCCCACATAAAGTGAAGCGGAATACCGCTAAATTTACTAGTTTATAGTGCACCAAAAATTGAGGAACGTATATTATATCAGTTATAATCAGTTTTATTGGATTAAGCACCACAAAAAACTTTAGATTCTTATAACTTACTAAATATTGACACTTTTAAGCAATTCTGTATAAAGTTTAAAATTTAAAAAAAAAATTGTTCAAAGCCAGTATTTTAATACAACTCTAAAATATCTCCTAATCCAGCAACTGAATACACGTTTACTGAAATTCAGACAGAAAGAATTCAGCCAAATGGCAGTAAAACCTAATGAAAAACAGTTATATGTCACTCTCCCATTCAAACAATTTAATCACTTTCAAGCTGTGCTTTTTATAACTTACCAATATCCCGTTAATCTCTTTCTAAAAATAACTACTTTAGGGATCAATAGAGATTCTAAAGTTGGAAAGCTAACATTTTGTCATCAGGCTTCTAAATTATAAAAGCCATCCAATCTACTAATTGTCTATATTTATTTTTTGTATATCAGATTACATCTAATTAATATATATTTCTAAATAAATATTTGTTAATTTAATCTATATTTAATGGAATACATTAAAAAAAAAAATTAAATTAATGTATAGTAAATTCTTTTATTTGATATCCCTTTGATTTTAATTTTTATATGTTTTCTATAATAAAATTAAATATTTGGTTTATTTGTTTTTTTTTAATTTTATCCATTTATAGATAAATTGACATAAAGTACAAAATAATAATAGATTGTATTAAAAAAAAACTAATTATTTGATTTATTTATTTAGTTATTATGTAAATTACAGAAAAAAAAAAAAAAAATCATTAATGAGCATAAACGTATAAAATCAATCGTGAAAAAACAATCCATTAACAATAGTTATAATAATTACTAACTACTATCATATACCTTTAATATTTAAATCAAAATCCATTATTAGTTTTATTTTTATTTTATTACTATTCAACATTATCTATAATCGATACTAACGACTCTCTTTCCTTATTATAAAATTATATTTTTATCTCTTTCTATTATGTAAAGTCCATTTACCTTTTTTTCTATTTTTTTTTTACTTATCTATTCCTATTTATTCAACAATTATATTTTTTTTTGTAACTTGCTTTTTATTTAACTATTATTTTAATGGATTACTAATATAATAGTAAAATTGTATCAAAAATCGAATGATATATATATATAACTGGTATATATAAAACGATAATTATACAGTTATAAAATAAAAATAAAAATCGAAATCAATATTTAAATCGATTCATTGATATTAAATTTGTATACCATTAAATATTTTTGTATATTTTTCAAAATTAATTGTAGAAGAATAAAAATTGAATTTGAATTTGGGGGGAGGGTTGTTTTATATCAATCTGTAAGTATTGAGTGCATATGGACAAAATTGTATTATTTAGAATTTTTTGGGTAAATGATTGTGCAGAACGGCTCTATTTTAAAAGGGAGTATGTTCAAGTAAAATTCAATTAAGAAATTAATGAAAACATTAACATTTGAGAACTTTTTAGTCTTGAAAATGTTTCTTGAAGCTTCAGATGTTCTACCTAAATTTTACCAAAAGTTGTGCTCCAAAGATATTGCCAGTCACAATCTATGGTATTTAATTTTTTATTGCAAGATAGTTGGAAACCTTCCTTTTAAAGATCACAAACATATTCTAAGCACTGTTGGTTGTGTGAGACTTCTACTTAAAATTTAAACTCGCGTTTCTAAAATTTTCGGATAAATTTCCGCACATCTTCTGCCGAATAAATGATTATAGAAAAGGATTGTACGGGGTTAGAAAGAGATTTCGTAATAAATAGTTTGTGTCTAATAATTGGTAAGGATTAAGTAGAAGAAAATTATGGAAAGGTTTAGGAAAGGATGCAATATTTTAAGTGAGGTTCAATTTTAAGGGAATTGGAAATCTTCGAAGTTCAATAAAATATACTTTGACACTTCTACTCATTAAAACATTCGGTTTCCAGAATATTGGACTAAAAATCGGCTAAGCTTGTGCCGAATAATGGCTAAAGACTAAAGATAAGAAAAGGCTGGAAAAGGATAGGAAGGCATATATTAATTTAATTGAGGTTTGATTTTAAAAACATTGATTTTCAAAAAATAATCATTATTAAGTTTAAATGAATGATAAAACCCGGCTGACTTAAATAATAGCTTTTTAGTTGACTTAAACTCGACACTATACATAAGAACCGCGTGCATTCCCCTAAGATGATTTTGAGGTGAACATCAAAACGAAAGCTAATAGTAATTACTCTTAAATACTTTAGTATCAAAAAATAATTACAAAAGTAATTAAACTCAAATTTTAATTACTTTCTGGAAATTTTAAGTACTTTTACTGAATTAATTTACTAATACATTAATTTTCGAAGTATCGAAATTTATGTAATATTCGTATTTGACAAAGAACTGAGTATCAATTAATGGTACTTACCACTGTACTTAAGTATAATTTTACTCAGTATTATATAAGTCTCGTTGGATATATAACACTACTATAATTCTATGTACTATTGTTGATTTTAATTGCATCTAAAGTATCTTTTCTCACCTTCTCTTAACACTCTGAAGTAAACTGATTAACTACTGACTTTTCTGTAACACTCGGTACCAAATACAGAAATACTCGATACCATAAATATTTTTAAAAATATATTTTATTTAAAATAACTGTAATTATAGTCCTGTTACTTTTTGCTTTCCTGTGGTTTTAATTTTATTATCATTTTACATTTTTACCAATTCACTTTATAAATTGTTTTCATTTATTTCTACATTTTTTTTTTTTTAATTTTCTCTTCAATTGAAATTTTACAATTGGGTGGTTGAAATTGTAAGTATCCTATAATTTTTTTTTTTTAAGGGATAGGTATAATGAATCGATAGTTAAATTGGTATAATATGAAACAATAATAAAATGTATAGAATAATTTCGATAAAACAATGTGCAGGATATAATTTTTCAATTAAACTTTGTGTTTTGTCCAATGTTTTTTAAATTTATTCATTTTGTTGTTAAATGTTATTCTTTTTATGTATGTAATTGTTGTCTTTTTCAAAAAATTTTTAGAATTTTCAATTTTTAGCAAATGATATTAAAATTTTAAATAGTGTAAGTATATTGAATTACCAAAGGCTTTTAAGAGACATACAATATAATTTTTGGTACTTACAATTTCATTATTTAATAATAAAAAAAAATTTTGTTGTTGTGGAAAGGTTTTTGCAAAAAAACAGTTATTGGAATCTGGAGGATTGTAGGAGATATTTTGGTATTCTCTGTATTCAAAAGTGTAATTAATATAGAATTAATTATATTTGTATCGAATATTATTTTAGATTTGTATAATATTTTAGTTTATAAATTAAAAAAGCTTTTAGGGGACTCTCTACTAATATAATGTTATAAATTTTAAAATTGTCATGGTTATAAATATTAATTTAATGATTTTTAAGTTGTTGCTAATTTTAGTAATTTAAAAAATATTAATCTATTTGTAATATAATTTTAAAAATAATATTAAAAAATTCTAGTATTGCTGTCTTTACTCATAGGACTTTTAAAACGTATGTCTATTATAAGGGATAATCAAGTAAAATGCAGGACATTGTTGACATGTGAGCTCCAGAGGAAAACATAATGATGCTAGGTTGATGAAATTTATACTGTAGGTTACTAATGACAAAAGTACGGCGGAGATTATATATTGGCGAAATCGAACTATAGGTTCGGAATCTGAAAGTTTTTTTTCAAACCAAGGTCAAACGAACATTTCTCCGGAACCAATAAAAATAGAACCATGAAATTTGATACAAATGCGTTCCTTCTTATTTTCCGTGAGTTGTTGAAATTTAAGTTCAATAGAGCAGTAGTTCTAGAAACCTAAAATTTAGTACAAGGTAGCTCTGTCCTGTTTCCATAATGTTCTTGAATTTTGCAATAAAATGAAATGGTGGTTTGAGTTCCTATCACACGCCTCCCAACAACAGAGCAACTTCAAATTTCGTACAAGGATGTTCTGCCCTGTTTTCTTTATGTTTCTGAAATTTGAAATTATTGAAAGCGGTTTAGAAAGCTACCATACGCCTCATTAGATCTAACCAGAATATCTTCAAAATTAAAAAATATAGAAACTTCAAATTTAGTAGACGCGGTAATTCTATTCTGTTTGCTTAATGTTCCTGTGATGAGTTGAAGTAGAGGCTTGTGCAACTGTCGATGAATTGGGTTATTATTAAGTCACTTGCATCGACTTACTGTTCTTTCATTATTTGTTTAAAATGAATAATTGACGAGTTGAATGGGCAAGGTGAGCTTCAGAAACATCGTTGTTATGTACAAGCTGCCCAAATTCAATATCTTGGTTTAAAAATTTACAAATTTTGTAATTTTGGTTGATTCTATCAAAGCACCACAACCACCATAACTCCGCACCATCATTTACATTCTGCAATCTCCACCAACAACCTTCATATGAGACTGTTATACTACATTTTAAGTAAGTTATATTATAACTTCAATAGAACTTGGATACATGTACTTGATTTGGGTACGAAAAAATGATTATTATGTTAGGCCATAAAATTAGTGATAATTAGAGTTAATTAATGTTATACATATCCGCATCAAAGCTATAAAAATTCTATTACATATATACATACTTCCTTATACAAAAGGAACTTTAAAATTACCTTACAATAAAATACCATTAAAATTTCAAAGCTTATATACTTTTGAAATAAATTAGATTGTGAATTATCATTAAAATCCTGAAACACTTCAAATTAATTTGATTTTATATTTCTGACTTTTATTACCATAGTTCTTAAGAAGACAAATTTTCTAGAATTACATAATGACCCTTTAAATTTACAATTAAACTTTCAAACAAAATTTTTAAACACATTTGTTTCTCTGCTTACTGTTAAGTCCCAGCAGATTTCTTCGTAACTTTAATGCTCTTTCCTTTACTTAATCTTACATCCTATCAAAATCATTAAATCAAACTTCAAAATCTGGTCCACAAAACTTAAAAAAAACATGCATTAATAAGTTATAAAATTTATAAGTGTTGTGTATAGTTCTTGAACTTTAATTTAAATTTTATATTTAATTTTTTTTTATGCTTTAAAATATTATTCTGACTTCATAATGATAAAGATTATCTCCTCCTGTTTCCCTTTTTTTTCATCATTAAAATTCGTTTTTTTGGCTACTCCTTATACAATTAATTCCTTACTTTTATTCCCTTCTTAATGTCCATTATTATCGGTTCACGTAAATCTTAATTTTTTTAACTACTACAACTTTTAACTTCTTGTATCATTAAAGAAAATTATCTGAACGAAGCTTCTGGAGGAAGAAGTTACAATATGGGGCACTTTTAACAAAAACAAAAAAAAAAAGTTATAAAAAAATATTAAAAAGTTTTAGAAGTTAAAGCTGCCATTAGATTACTTGGCATTTCTGACATTTTTATAACTTTTTTTTTATCTTAATATTTTAAAAAACATTAAAAATTATATAAAAAACAAGTGATGAACAGAACCAAGGGTTCTTAAAAAAGTACATTTTCAAAATTATATAGTGAATGTTTCATACTGAGTTTAATTTTGGGAATATAATATACTAGTGGCTAAGTTACTTATTTATAAAAATTAGTAAGGCTACCAAATATTTACTAAAAAAACTTTTGATGATTATCGAGGATCTAATGCCACCTTAAATTATGACTTCCTCTAAAATTTGAAATTTTTCTTAGGAATTTTATTATCTAAGCAAAAATGGTTAAAATTAAGAGACACTTTCGGAAATTGTAAGGACCCCTTTAAATTTAAGATTAAAACGTTTAGAACATGTTAAAATATAATATTGGGTATTTAAATTACAGGTGCATAAAAATAGAAAAATTCCGGTTTTCAACCCCTTATAGCTCCTAAACAGGGGACGTGACAATAAAATTTTCTTCGACTCTTACTAATTTCGGACGATCTACCTTCACCCAATGTATTGGGGAAGAAACAAAAAAGTTCAGAAGATATGAAGAGGAAAAAATTATGCAAAATTTAAGTTATACATAACGGTTATTTTTAGTACCGAATGGCAACTCTATACATTTAGGCGTATAATGGCAACTCTATATATCTATATCCTTATGAAAGCAGCTGCCTTTTACCGTTTTTAGATTCAAAATAGACCTAAAAGAACTCTTCTTATAACAATTTAAATTTAGGGCTTTTTCAGTCCTTGGGGGTGTGCAGCTACGTAAGGGGTGGCACTACAAAGTTCTTCCATAAAATTAAGTATTTAAAATTTCTTTACTCTAAAAGTTTTTGTAAACTCACGGATAGACAAACAGACAGAGTGAAACTTTATAGGCACATTTTCATAAAATCTTTTGAAAATGTGCTAAAAAATATAAAAACAAAGATAAAGTTACCTGACTCATTACAAGGTAAGTTAAGTGCAATATAAAAAAAACAAAAGAGAAAAAAAAACACGGGAAAATAAATAAATAAACAGGTGAAGAAATAATAAATTTTTAGCAAATTTGCATTTCTCTTGTTCAAACAAGATAAAAAAAAACAAAAGTATTTTAATTACTCGTACCTTACATCCTTTCTTAGAACGAATAATTCTTTGTAACTTAAAAAAGTGATTAACCCATAATGTAATCTAGATGATCTCATGAAATTCTATGAGTTCAAAGAATGAATGAAATTCTTTATTAATTTGTATATTTTTCTTGGGTTGCGTTTTTTATTTATATTTTGCGATTTTATCTGTGTGCATCCTGTCATTTTTTATTACTGCAATAAAGTTAACAAATATTTTTCAATTAAAAGAATATGATAATTTTGGGATTGTTAATCTGGGGTGATTTTCTATTTGATTTGGTGTAATAAATTAGTCAATTTACTTTTTAAACTTTTTAAAGTTACAGCTTAGATTTCAGATTCATTTTGATTTTTTGAAAATGGACACGGACCTTTAATAAATGACATAACACTGCTTTTACGTGTTTGCTTTATCCTCATAGAATCTGGCATATCTATGCTCGTAGTTGGCTTCTAACCACGGACATTAAATACAAGTTGCATAACATATTATAACAGAACAAATCCAACTGTCAACGAATGCTGTCAAATAATTTCTACATTTTAATTCTTAAGTTCAACTTAATTTGGTCCTAATCATATCCTATTAGAACCATTATATAGGTTCTTCCTGTACAATCGAAACTATATACATTAAAATTATAGGACAAAATTTATATATAATTCGTCCTACTCGTTCTATGGAGGGAGTGTCCATTCGATAATTATGCACAATTAAGTTATCAATCAACAAAATTTGAAACGCAATTTTAAACAAAGGACAAATTTATACAGGACATAATATTTTCAAAAAATAAGTTGAGATTAAGGATTAAGTACAATGATTCTGAATTTGTACAGAATATTTTAAGAGGTTGTAAAATCATTAATTATAAGTAGGATTGTAAAAAGCTCAAATTTCGTTGTTAAGTTGCGCTCAACTCAAAATTTTAAACTGAATTATATTATAATTAACTCCAAGTTGAGTTTGCCAAACTATTGAGTACATGTATCACTCAAATCATTTTTTTAAACTCATTTCACAATGAAGCAGCATAGGACTTCGACAAAAACTTTTAATCGCACTCTACTATGACTTTCACAGCTGACCTTCTACGTGTTGCTTAAAGTCTAACCAACATTTCTTTTTCCCTGTAAATTGCAAAGAAACGCCTCGCGAGCAATATAATCTATTCGAGAACCATCCATCTCCATTTCATTTTCTTTATTTGACGGAGATTAGTTTTCTAGCCTGGAGATAGTAATTCTTAGAAACTGTTTTGATATTCTTTTAGGTAATCTTATATTATTAGAATTGCCCAGAGATACTTTTTTTAAAATACAACTTTTTTGCTAAAAAATTTTCTAAAGTAGTAGTAGTAGAGACCCAACACGTAGTTGGATACAAAATGTGAGTTGAGATTAGTATGAGAGTGTAAGATAAATCCGCCTATTTAAAGCACCAATTTTAAAACCTAAGACAAAAGAAAATCTTAAAGCTCAAAATACTTTTACAACACTTTAAAAATAAAATACTTAAACTTCTGCAATAGATTACTCCTATTTAAATTTTTTAAAGTTGTAACTTTAAACATTATTAATAAAGTTTTCTACCAATTGTTTAAAAACTGATTTATTTTAGTTGTTGTTTTTTTTTTACTGAAAATTCTTAAAGGATAATAAACTTATTATTAAACTTATTTTTTACTTTATTGTTTCTTTTTTTTTATCTGATTTTGTTCTTTTTCTATCAACACTTTTCTTCTTTTATTATGTAAATATACAGTTATGTAAATTTGTATAACGGTAAAAATACTTGGTAAATCTTTTTTAATTAAACAATTAACGTAAATTTATTATTATTATTATTCTTTTTCTTTGTTGTTGTTTTTTTATCTGATAAAAAATGCATTCTTGTGTGAAAATAAGAATAACTGTTTTATTTTGTTTTTTTTTTTTTTTTTTTTATTTTAATGTTTTTTCAAAATGGTGGTTAAACATTCTTTTAAGATATTTATTTATTCAATTTTTTTCAATGAACTTTAAAAATAAAGTTTATTATATAAATAATTTAATAATGCGTTTAAAAGATAATTATGTACAATGAAATGAAATATTATAATTTCTTTTGTTTTTATTTTTATATCAAACTAAAAATAGATTAAATTAATATTAAATTTAATTAAAATAAATTGTATAAATATAATTAAATTATATTTTTGAATTGCTCTTTTTTTTTTAATTTAATAAATTAATTTAATATTGTGGAATGTAAAAAGTTTAACAGATTTAAATATATTTATTTTTTTTTTAATTAATTAATATTTTTAATTAACTTATTATTTTGGGTAGTAAAAGTATATAATGAGTTCATTTATAAAGGAAATTTAATATACTGTATAACATATTTAAATTGTTTTTTGTAAATTTTAAAAATTTTAAAAAATCGTAAAAATCACATTAGGCATACATTTAAATAACTAATTATTAATTCAGTAGAGGCCTGTCTCGGTGTGTACTGGGTAAATATACTGCTTAACAATTGAGGGGGTGTGAGTTTGATTCTTACACAGTTCACATAAAGTGTTCTTTTGGAGACCAAATATATAAATTTAAGTAAAATTCAAAAATATATGAAGTTAAAATAAATAATATTAAATGTTGCACAAAAGATTTAACCTCTAGGTCTAAACTAAATAAGTGATGGGAATAAGTTATTGTAACCATTGATCTGATCAGCTGTTCATTACAGAATATTGAACGTGAAACAATTATTTGAATAAGATTGCAAAATTGGTTATTTAATATTTAATAACGTTATTAATATGTCACAGCATCTGTCAAAGTAAACGAGTTTGTATAACCAGTTTTAAACTAAATAAAAATTTCCACGATGTAAAGGTGATCCTTATGCGGCCTCCTTTGAATTACTGTGAACTTTTTAAACTAGCATTATTTTTTCAACTCAATAGATCAACTATCATTGCCTATAAAATCATTATATAAATATAGGCCAACATCAATTAACGGGTGCCGTTTCTGAGAAAACTACTACACCAATATACATGATTTTTTGGGTATTTTGGGGTAACTATCGCGGATCATTACTTTCTATCGAAGAGAGTTGAAGGATTTATTGAACTTTTGAATTAGGACATTAGTTCTTATTTATCAATGATTATACAGCCAAATATATTTTAACAGATTTTTTTTTATGGATTTCCTTGCAGTTGCCTGTAAATTGTTATGTAACATACTAATTTTATACTCTTGAATTAAGCAAAAGCAGATATCTGTTGACTACAATATTGAAAATGTATGCATAATTTTAAATAAATCTTACTGACTCTGACGAAAACTAGTATCAATAAAACAGTAGATAATGCTTCAAAATTTCCTTTATGATCAAAACAATGAAGTTATTGATTATGCATTATTAATAAGATTTAGATTCTAAAATTAAAAAAAATACAACCTGTAATTTTGTAATACATATTTATAATATAACATTTAAAAAAATTTGAAAAGGCAATTTTGGAATCAAAATCTTTATTTTAAAAATTAACTCATTTTCAGAAAAAAAGTACTTAAAATAAGTAAACAAGCCCATAAGTTTCATAAACACAACATAGTAGCAGATAAAGCAATTTTTGTAATGGGGTGGCAGCGCTGACGTGTTTTTGAAAATGGTTTGTGGTTGTGGTTGTGGTTTTTTTAAAAGTTAGATTGTTTTTTTTTTTTGTTAAATTTCCACTTGAAACTGCAATATCTTAAAAACGGTAGCACCGTTTCAGATGAAACAAGATACTAAAGATGTATACTAAAGAAAGCAGCATGTCCTACAATATTGTAGAAAATGGTTTTAATTTATGTATTCGGAAACTTTGTGATATAAAGTACCGTTATGTGATGACGTCATCTTGATAGCTCGTAACACTCCTGCGGAAGTATATCCTAGAAATGTAATTGAATCAATCATAAATTTTTAATAAATACCAATATTAAATAACCGCAACTGAATAATTTTTCTAACAACCTCATACCAATGAATTAATTCTCTCAGTGCATATGTAACAGAGCTGAAAATAATTTATATTAACATTCTTGTTATATAACATACTGTCATAAATTTGAACCTACCTTAAAAAAACATTTTTGACTACAATTAACGAGAAATAAAATTTTAATTAACATCCCAGTGATACGTAATTTTGAAAATCTTATATTAATTTGATTTTCAAAAAATCCATTAGGAAGAAAAAGTTTTCTTGAAATTGTTTAACGCACGCTTCTCCTTTTATATAAATCTTAAATTTTATCATGAATTCATTAAAAATTCTATTAAAGTTTCCTATTCTGATTTCAATTAATTGTTCTTTCTTGTTATTTAAAAAATATTCACCATTCTCTTCAAAATTATTAAAGGAACTTCCTTTTAAAGAAAAGTCTTGGTTCTCATTTATGTTCTTTTTTTTTAAATTATGTCTAATAATAAAGAAAATGGAAAGCAAATATTTTATTATATTTATTTTATTTTTTATTTATTTATTTTTATTTGTTTTTCTTATTTTTTTTTTTTTGTTGTATCTCATGAATAGAAAAACTCTCAGAATTAATCACAGAAAAATAAAACAAAATGGAGAAGAAAGATAAATTTTAACAAAAGAAAATTGAAAACTCTTGTCATAAAACCAAACATATGCTATATAAACACTATACAAAAATCGCATTGGTCTTTTTTCAACCCCCACCCCTTCGTGACTTTTTATTTTTTCTGAAATATTTAAAAGCCAATTCAGAATTTTCTTGAAGAGGCTGAAAAAGAAGCATCAAAAAGTTTTTAATTTTCTACAATTCAATTACAATTTAATTTTATTGAAAAGTTTTCATTTTATATTTCAATTTATTTTTCCTTTTTTGTTATTGTTGTTTTGTTTAACTTTTCTTTTTTTTTTTTAAATTTTCTATGAAAATCTATATTATTAAAAAATTTAACATTTAAAATATTGTGATAGGTTTGATTTATAAAGACGAGTTTAATTATTGAATTATTCGTTAAAGAAAAGCCTTACATTTGATGACCGTTAGCAACTCTAAAGATCAAGACAATTGAAGCGGTTTCAGTTTTAACGCAATGAGATTACAAAATGTTGTAACTGTCACGTACAAGATTTGCCATGCCTAATTGGACTCGAAATAACAAAATTGGTGTAACTCATATTCCTGGAGCATTTTTGCGTAAACTGCATTTGCAATTTTTTACAGGCGGTCTTTTGACATTTCCTTAACTGACGTTTTGTATTAAAAAAAGATTGTTAAAGTGCTCGATTGCTCGAATTTTATTTTATTTGCACACTATAATTCTAAAAAGATGCCTAGACTATGAATTTTGAATGATACTATCTTGATGAAAGTTATACTGTATGTTACTATTGATAAAAGTAAGACGAAGATTAAAAATGGGCGAGATCTGATTATGGGCTCGTATTCCAGATGTTTTTGATCGGAGAAAGAGTAAACTGGTATACCACGATGGCAAATAAAGATATAACCTTCAAATTTCCTACAAAGTTGTTTCTCCTTGCTTCCCTTCGGTCACAAGTGTTTTGATTAATTACAATTATCTTTATGTCGGTTCAATAGTACTCTGTTTTCATTATGTACACATCATCTACTAAGATCTAACAAGCACATCTCCAAAATTAATAAACATAGAATATTTAGATTTGTGTATCTGAACATACCTCTCAAAACCTGATAAGCACATTTTTTCCTGTTTGTTTAAGGTTCCTGGAATTTGAGACAAATTGAAGTGAGGATTTGTATAACTGTTAATCGATTTTTCAGGTAAAGGGTATTACTAGGTCGGATGTATCGACTTACTGCTGTTTTCTTACCTGTTTACATTTTTTGGGTTTTAAAATGTCACTACAGCTAAAGCAAGTTGATCTGAAGAAGCTCTGACTCTGACTAGAGGAAAACGCAGAAAAAAAGTAAGGTTAGAAAATCCAAACACATACTGTTGGAATAAGGAAACCTAGGTCTAAGTTTCAAGTCTAGACTGAAGAAAATAAGATATTTGAATTCCAGAGAGTCCTTGTTAAGTAAATGAATATCACTGTTATTATTTTTAAAATCCTTTAAAATGGGTCTTATTTTTTTCGTTTTATTTCCTAAATCCAAGATGCAGCAAAAAAATTAATTGGATGCTTTAGAGGATTCTCTAAGTCTAAACATCCATAAATAATGAAAATATGAAAATATGAAAAACGAAAACCAAATAACCTTGTAACATTTTTGGTTTCTTTTTAATAAAAACTTTTACCATCAAATTATTTATTTTTATCTTTTTTAACTACAGAACCTTGAAATTACCTAATTTGCCTAACATAATTATTTCATATTTGAGCTCGTACTTGTACAGCTGTAAAAGAAATCTTAGTAATGAAAAAGAAAAATAACAAAAATCAATTTAAGTTCCATTGTTTAATTTTTTTTTCATTTCCTTCTTTTATTTTTTTTGTTTTTTCTTTATCACTAAGTAGTACTTGCGGTTCTATTTACTTTTATATACAAAATAAAACGATGATGTAGAAAAACAAGAAACTCCCATCAGCTAGTCATTAATTTTAGTGGTTCTATTTAGTGAAAAAATACCCCCCGTCTGATTATTTTAAAGTAATTTAAAAACAAAAACAATAGAGTAAAATAAGTTACGATGTTTTATTCTTTTCTATCTTTTTTTTCATCTCTAGCTACCTAATTTTTTTAATAATTGTTATAATTGAGGAAGATTCATTATGTACATATGTGTGTAGGTAGGTTAGTATATTAAAATATATTTGGAGACAATAAAAAAAGAAAGACATTGAAAAGGTGGCAAAACGTAGACCACCTTCTGTCTTCACATACAGAAATTCTTTAACACACCTCCAAATTCTTTCTTATTTTATTAAGTAGTCGGAAAAAAATTTTCTTAATAGACATTGAAAACATTTTGTGAAAGGCCTTTCCTGTAACTAAGATATTTTTTTTAAGAGGGTGATTGGAAGATATTTGAAGCCATCCATAGTAACCGCAACCCGACTATAGATAGGATTAATTAAATCCATTTCCTTTTAAAATGAAACCTTAGGTTAGGCTAAGGCTTAGGTATTTCATACAATTTGAGGACAGGGATTAGAAAATAAAGCTTAGGATCATGTATGAGGAAGCGGAATATTTGCGTGGGATATTATGTAAAAAGATATTATAATACTTCTTAAATTTCATAATGTCGAATAAATGGAAACTTCCAGCTTCCAGGGAACATTGATATGGAATATGGTTACATATAAAGATGGCATGCGCAAACGAATTATAAGATGTTTTACTAATCCAAATTAATTCACTAGTTCTATAGTGGAGAAATTAGCATCTATCGCCTCTACTCGAAATTTTCCAATGTAGAACCATGATTACATTGGAAAAGTGTGAATAGAGGTATATCACTTCCTTTATTTCTTTAGAAAAAGATTAACAAAAAACCTGTTTCGCGACTAATTAAGATAAGGTAATGGCTATTCAAAAGGATCCAATATTTAATTGTACATACATATTTCGTAAGACAATCCCTCATAAAATGAAGTGGAGAGCTTAATACACACACAAAAGTTTTATTTCACTAATAAAAGGAACTATTTAATTAAATGAATTTTAATAAAACAATGGTACTAGAACAATTTAGCTTCATACTTACATATCACAGATATAAATTACAAAAATTTTAAAAAGCAAGGCAACTATAACAATTTTTAAGATATTAATAAAGGTGAGCGCTTAAAGGGTAATACAATAACCATACAAAAAATCTTATGTTATTACGTACAATACAAAAGATCCAGTCTAGGTTGTAAAGTACAAAAGGAGTTTGTTTGAACAATACTAAAGAGTAGATGGACAAAAACATAATTTAGAAGGCTTTCAAATTCAAAAAATTTTTATTCAAAAACTTCCCGCCATTTTTATTACTCTTTTACCTTAATTCGGTTTTCAATGAAATTAAGATTATACCATTTAAACCGCAAGAGATGAAAAAAACCAAGAGCTTAAAAAAGCACATTTTCATAATTATACTGAATTTAATTTTGGAAATATATATATACTGATGATTAAGTAACACATTTACAGAAAGTTGCGGAAAGTTTTCACAGTTTTACTAAATAAACTTTTGGTTAAACTCGAGGATCCAACGCCACCTGCTCCCATCCAAAAATTTGGTTTTCAAATTTTAGAATTTTATTATCTTAGCAAAAATGTTTAAAACTAAGAGACACTCTCTTTAATTTTAAGCACATCCTTTATATTAAGGGAAAACCTGTAACACATGTTAAAGCACAGTTTAGGAGCTTTTAATTTTATTTAACACTAAAAAAAACATTTGGACATGTATTCAAGTTACAGATGTTTAAAAATAGTAAAATTTCAATTTTCGACTCGTACTAATTTCTGAGGATCTAGCTTCTCTCAAAATTTCAAGTGTGTACGTTGAGCCATTCAGAAGATATGCCAAAAAATTTTGCAAAAATTGAGTTATGCATAAAGGTGAATTTTAGAACAGTATGGCAACTCTATGAACACGCGTTAAAAAAATTTGTAAAGCTTATAAAACCATCTGTCTTTTACTATCTGCATCTGATTAAAAATATACCTAAAAGTACTCTTGATATAACAATTTAAATTTAGGGCTATTTCAACCTTTGGGGGCTTACAGCTCCGTAACGGGTTGGGGTACAGAAAAATGAGATTATTTTTTCCATATCTTTTGTTTTTGGAATATCTTCCCGTAGTTAAAATTTTTTCTCTCTATTTCAAACGGTGTAAAAGTTTTTGTAAACATACGGTCGGGCGCACGGACATAGTCAAACTATATATTGGCACATTTTTACAAAGTTTTTTGAAAATGTGCTAAAAACATTTTATCCATTCAATTTCATTTTCTTTCACACTATCTCGCTCATCTATTCATTCATTTTACAACTTTTATTCTTAAAATATAATATATAATGAGAATATAATTTTTATTTCTTAATAATATTTTTTTTTTTTTTTTTTATTTTTTGAAAATTAGGCTTTTATTGTATTTCAAAAAGTTATTAGTAACTTCACTATTAAAAAAAACAGAAGATGAGTGTTTTTGTTTTAATTCTTGTTTTTTTTTTGTTTTTTATTTAAATGATAAAATAGTAACAGAAGCAAAGTTTGAAAAATCTTTTGTTTCATTCAAACAAAACAAAACGCAGATAGAGATGGAATGAATAAAGTTGTTAAATAAAATTATATATTGTTTTTATTTTATTTTTTTTTTTTAAGTTTTTATTATACGAGAATCTTGCCTTCCTCTAAGATTAATTGCTTTTTTTTGCAAAAAAAAAACATGAATTACTAAAACTACTCATTTACTATTATAAAATGAGCACTTTTTGTTATTTTTTTGAGTTTTTTCATTTTGTTTGAGTAATTTTAAAAGAAGGCTGTAGAATGTAGAAATAAATAGAATAAACATTTAAAGTTTTTAAAAAGTTTAATAGCTCTTGCTAAGTATATAATAATTTTATATTTTAAAAAAAAATTTCAATTAAAATAATTTTAAAATATTAATTTACATATTTAATTTTATATTTTTTTTTTTTTGTATCTTTTCAGGTATTTATAAAGAAAATTACTTTGATAATATGACGTTTAAAATGAATCGTAAGTAGAAGAAAATACTTAATCCTTTAATTTGGATGCAATTAGTAAAATATGATTTACCTTTTAATTTAAGGGGAGGCCCATTAATTAAAAGTAATCATAAATGAAGTGTAAAAATGATTAATTATATGATTTATACATATTAATATATAATGTATATGTACTGTAATGTATTTATTAATTCAAGACTGAAGAAATCCTACATAGTAGTACAATTTTATATACAACTTACTTTATAAACGAAATATAGGTCAATATTTTACCAAAATTTGTTATTAAAATTAGAAAATGAGGGTTAACATGTGTCAAGAATATTTTGAGTTGAATAAACTCTTAGATAAAATGATTACAATTTGTATGTAAATAAAAACTACTAAACATAATAATGTAAAGTCCCATTAAAAAATGTTTCCATTAAACAAATGAACACTATATTTGAAATTGAAAGTTTTTAATAACTTTTAGGTACTTAAAGATAAGATAAGATAAAAGAAAAGTTAAAATAATTTGTATGTAAGTTAATGTATAATGACATAACAGTTTTTTAAAACATAATTATAAACATATTTAATACAATAGAAGAATAGGTTCAATTAGTATAACTATTAGTATTATAAGAATTGAAAATTCACTTAAAAGGGATTTTTTTTTTTAAAAAGAAATTTTAAAGAAATATTAGTCTTATTATTCATCTTGTACATACTATCATCTTGTACATAATGTCACTTGTTCTCTTAAAAGAAAGTCATTCCTTCCATAACACCAGGCAGGCCTCAAATGTTTATTTCTGCACTGTAAAAGTTTTTAGTTGGGTCACAACTAGTTATGGAAACTCATTTATTACCAGAACCGCTAAAATATTTATTAGTCTTACATTCAATGTTTAGCTTTTTGATTTAATTTGAGAATTTTGTAGTTTGCACTTTTTGCTAAGTTCAAAAGAGAATTGTGTAAAGTTCAACCAAAGTTCCAAGCCTCTCCTACTTTCTTAATTCCTATCCAATAACTACCTTTCTTAGCCAGCCTACATATTTATTTACATTTTCTGGTACAAAGAAATAGGTCCTAGATTTTGATTAAGATTCAAAAATAAAAACAAAAGTTATCCTAATTGCTTGTAATTCATAAATATTTAAAAAAAATGTGTTTATAAAAGTGTACGTAGATTATTCTTCTATTCTCTTAATTTCTTTCGTCAAATTTTCTTCCTTCTTCTGTTTTTCATTTATTAAAATAAAACGTTAAGTGCAACTGCTAACTCACGGGCCTTTTTGATCAAAAGAAAAAATTAGCAACAGATGTATAAGTAAGGAAGTGGTCTACCAATTATAAGAGTTTTAGGTCCTATTTTATTTTGTAAGATTCAATTCACATTAAGAGAAATTACTTGTTTTTAAAAAATGAAATTTAAATCAATTTTAAGGAATGAGATACCTGTTCTCATATCCAAATATCATGAAATCATTAAATGTTTTTCATGAAAAGTTATAAAATTCAATATAAAATTTTAACAGATAAAAAATTTGGATTTTACACTTAGACCTATCGAACGACAGATAGACTTTCTTCTTATAATCGGTATCAAGATCTTGTATAACCATTAACAATGAAATAATCCAGGACATAAATTTCTTCGATACCGACTGGCTTAGAAAGTAATGGTTTTTCGATAATTGGATTGAGATTAAATAATTCTGCAAATGATGGAAATATCACGAAATACGCATTATTGAGGTTCTATTAATATAAAATTGAAAAATTCATCTTTATAGTTTGCTCCTAAAACTCAACAGAATTCTGTATCATAGAAACCCCTTCTTGAATATTAAAAAATTTAAAAATATATTAAAAGTAAATTTTTAAATAAATTAAACTGACCAGACAATAATCACACGATTTTCAATTTAAATGTTACAAGAACATTACTTTGACCTGCTGCAGTATTGAATTTATAAATGTAACCATATCAATGTTTATACCCGTGCATATATATATGAACATCGGGTATATTAGATTTGCTCCTCCGTTTGTAACGCATCGATCTAGACGAGCTAGATATAGTGTCAAGGGTACGTATCGGCTCAGAATCGAAAAATTAGTCGATCTAGCTATGTGTGTCTGTCCGTCCGTCCGTCCGTCCGTCCGTCCGTCCGTCCGTCCGTCCGTGCGTCCGTCCGTGTGTCATCACGATAACTCAAAAACTAAAAGGGCTAGAGTCTTGAAATTCACACAAAGTCATTTTTAGACAATTTCTAGGTTCCCTATTGTTTTTGGTTAAAATCGGACCAAGGCTTCGGGGAGCTGCCATACAACTTTTTTGCACCAATATGAATTTCTTCAAAACTATTTATACTACGGGGATGAAAATTACACACGGTTAGTTTTATATTGACTCCGGCACTTATATGAAGTTTCAAAATGTTAGGGCCCCATTTTCGGGGGGCTGCCATACAACTTCCTTGCACCAATATGAATTTCTTCAAAACTAATTATACTACGCGGATGAAAATTACACACGGTTAGTTATATAATGAATCTAGCACTTATATGAAGTTTCGAAATGTTAGGGCCCCATTTATGGGGGGCTGCCATACAACTTCTTTGCACCAATATGAATTTCTTCAAAACTAATTATACTACGAGGCTGAAAACTACACACGGTTAGTTATATAATGAATCGAGCACTTATATGAAGTTTCAAAATGTTAGGGCCCCATTTTCGGAGGGCTGCCATACAAAGTTTTCGATTCAATAACTGTGAATCTAATAAAGCTACAAGGTTAAAATTAAAATTGGGCAGGTAAATTAATAGGGCAAGTTACTTGGCAAAGTTGGACATCACTCGGACCATCGGACTTTTAGGGTGGGCCAATTTTTTTTTTTTGTTTTTTTTTTCTTTGTTGTTTTTTTTTTTTTTTATTTTTTTTTTTTTTTTTTTAAGCTTAAGTTATGGGACAATGAATGAAAACTTTTTTTTTTTTTTTGTGATTTTTTTTTTTTTTTGTTAATTTTTTTTTTTTTTTTTAAGCTAAAGTTATGGGACAATGAATGAAAATTTTGTTTTTTGTTTTGTGACTTTTTTTTTTTTTTTACGTCAAAATTATGGGGTAATGAGTTAAATGTATAAGAGAAGTAAATTACGGTTTATTTTATACACCATAATGGTTATGCACGGGTATCTAAAAGTTGACAAGGGCAACTATAATCTTCCTCGTTTTTTTTTAAATTATAGGTTTAATAAAAAAAAACCAGTAGCTAATATTAAATTTTTATTTTAATTCTATTTTTAAAACAATTTTCAATAATTATCCATTATTAATGTAGAAATAAACGGACTCGCACAAAAGTCAATAAATCTTTTTTTTAATAGCATTTAAATCAATTTTAACAAAAAAAAAAAACAATTTGTAATTTTTTTTTCTATTTTCAATATTTAATTTAATTTAATTAAATATTTTTTTTTTATAAAAGCAAACCAAATGTGCAATATATTTTAAAGTTATATTGATTTTTTTTGCTGCGCTAGTGATTTTTCGTGCTAACTAAAGCGAATTTAAAAAAAAAATTAAAACTAATCACTAAATAGGTACTTACTTTTTGTCTGTCTATTTGATGATCACTAATAAATAAAAATGTTTTAAGTATTTTAGAAACTGCTTATAAAAAAAACTTAATTGATTCAACCTTAAGGTTTGCTTACACCTGCACTTATACTAGTAAATAAAAGGTTTTCAATGCCTGATTGCAGATCAAATTGTTTTTACTCTAACACTTTGGCAACTCTTTTAATAAAAGTTAGTTTCCTAAATTAATGTCTAACTGAACTGTATTTGAAGTATTGAAAAAGATACAATTACTTTTTGTTATTTTTCAGGGGCCCTGAACTAAAGTGAACCAACCCTATAAAAAAAAATAAAAAATTGAATTTGATATGAAATAGCGCTATGAACTTAAAGAGACAATTTCTGTTACCATCTGTGGTTTTTTTTTGGCCTAAGCTGTTTATTTATATATTTTTTGTGCTAAAGAAGCCTTGCTCTTCTTTTAATTTTGTTTGTGTACTAAGCTACTTTCGTTCTTAACCTGTGGGTCCGCAAATAGTAACATATAGATATTTTATGCTAATCATTAGAAAGTATACCAGATATTAAAGGATATCTAGTGCTTAAAAATGGTTTACTGCCAAATTTTAAAGTAAAATTAAATAAAAAGTGCTTTTTTAAAAACTAATTATAAATTATTTATTTATTTATTTTTATATTTTTTCTCTTTTTTCTTTTTTTGTGTTCACAAATTCTAATTATATGCTTTTTTTTCAACTCACTTTAAATAATTTTTTTATATTTACTTATATTGAATATTGATGGCGCCAAAATCAAATACTTTTGACGCTTTCTGGCAAATTATATTTACAAAAAAAAAAAAAAATCAAAGAAATAAACACACTTTTCAGTTTTATCTTTATACCTAGAATATTTTCTGTATCTGAACACTCAAATGCTATTTATGGCACTTGTTTTACTATTTACCTCATAAAATGACGTCCGGTCGATCATTTCGATTTTACGTTTTTTTCTTTATATTTTTCAAGTACCTGTAATATTTTATGTAGAAATTCGTTATAGGTGCTTATTATTCGCTCAACTAATTACATTTAAATAGAAAATTAAAAAATTTCAATAAGATTAAAATCAATAAAAACTTATGTTTCTGGTCGCATATGTCTGTCTCACTTCAAATTTATGAAAATTGATTAAAATCTATACTCATCCGACCAAAACTAATCACTAAACAATTTTTCTAAATTATATTAATTTAAAATTACAATGTTGAACAAAATTAAAACTAATAAAAATTGGATTTTTAAAGAGAACAGGATATGTAAAATGTTTTTATTGATTTACAACTAAACTGATGAGAATTAATATAGAAATAGATTTACCAGGGATGATCATTAGTATTCTTAAATCTTTCCAGTGAAAAAATACTAAATAATATACATATGTATTGCAAATATGTAATTTTTAATTAGAAAATGTGATAATTTATTGTCTTTTATACTCGTATAAACATAGTTCAGAGGGCATACTA
This sequence comes from Dolichopus griseipennis, assembly GCA_963082915.1. Taxonomy (NCBI): domain Eukaryota; kingdom Metazoa; phylum Arthropoda; class Insecta; order Diptera; family Dolichopodidae; genus Dolichopus; species Dolichopus griseipennis. Next base: position 34,975,173 of record OY720443.1, read on the forward strand.
AATTTCAACACTGTTTGTAATGAGGGGTAGGTATAGATTCAAAGGTATGGATCGGATAAGAATCGAAAATTAAATCGATTTTTAATTTGTATATGCTTCTATATATAACTTCTTTTATAATATATCCGAATAGTATAAACTCAAAAATTGGTAAAAACTCCTTTTTAGAAAAGAGAATGAATTTTGCTTTATATTATCAAAATTTCGAAAATAATTTTCGAACTTATAGATATTAGTATTCCGTCTTGATTTTCTAAGATAAATCTTTAAAATATACTTTTTCAATTCGCAAAATTACTTTTTCAATTTTTCATTTTATAGGTACAACTCGCAAAATGTAGCTGAGTATGTAAAATTTTGTAAACGTATTTGAATTTTGAATGTCAATTCATCTACGCAAAATACAGTTGGGGTAGTGTAGGAGGTTCGAGAAGCCGTCATACAATTTATATTTTGTATTATACATAACTCAGAATCTAATCAACTTGTGTTCAAATATATGTATCCTAAAGTTGGCATAGTCTACTCTAATCTCTTCTTTGTTTTTTCTTATTAAACCAAAACGAAATTGTACATTTGATTTTGTACAACACTGTTGTTTCTTTTGGTTTCCCAGTTTCAATCTCAAATTGCAAATTCAAAACTTTTTTAAAGAATTAAATTCTATCACACAAAATATAATTTTTTGGTTTAAATTACTTTATACTTAAAAAAAGTTTCTAAATTTTTAATGATAACCGCTATTTACAAATTTTCATTAAAAATGCGACGACATCAAGAACACTCACAAACGTCAAATAAAAAAAAAACGCAAGTTGGAAATAAATACTAATGAACTCTCATTTAAAAGTGTAAATAACTAAAAAAAAAAAAATTGCCGACGACAACGAGTACCCCAGCAATTTTTTTAAATACCTAGTCTGTATTTAAAAAAAAAAAAAAACAAAATTTATTTAAAGCATTCGTCGAAATTCTAAAGTCCAAATGAAAAGTATTGTTGTTGTTATTTATTTTCATTTATTTTGAAATTGGTGGCGTAAAAAAAAATAAAACAAAAAAAAAAATTGCCCGCCAAAAGGTGTCATTTTGAATACCTGTGACAACACAAAATTTTCTTAAGTAAATATTGTAAAAAAAAAAAAAGTTTTAAGTTTTGAAGCGGTCAAAAAAAAATGTTTAATATAATTTTTATTTACTCAATTTGTTCATTGCTAATTCACAGTTAATTTTTATTTTTTTTTTTACTTAATGCTTGTTCTTTTTCTCAGAATTTTTTAAAATATCAATAATTTACATTGGGTTTTTTTTATTTTCAATTGTATTTAAAAGGTAAATTTCGTGGAAGTGAAATTAAACTTTCATTAAATTAATAATATACGAAGTAAACGTAATGTAGATAAAGAATATTATTTTAAGACCTGAAATTTAGGTTGTGAAAATAATATTTGAATTTTAAATTAAACATTTTAAGAACAAAGTTATGCAAAATGTGAAGGGTTTATTGAAAATCGATTTTATATATAAATGTTCATTGGTTTTTCACCGACTTAGCTGCCATTCGCCATCGGATTCAAATTAATCTTTATATTTAACTAGCTAATACCCGGTGCGCGTTGCTGCGCCTCTCAATGGAGGTTTAATTGAAGTTGATGTTACTGAAAAAGTTAACACAAAAAACACAGACGGTTTACACATGTAAATTTTAAAATGTATGAAAGCAATCTTTTAAAACGATTTTCTAGGATTATTCTAGTAATTTTTGAAACTTTCTGTAATTCAAAGCAGTATACAAACTACTTTCCAAAATTTGACGTTATTTACTTCCAAAAAAATTTTTTGATCAATCGTAGGACCGACTGTTAACAAACTCAACTCCATTTTCAAATTGCTTCACACATATAAAATTTGAGGTCAACCGGTCAAATCGTTTCTAATTTAGAGTTAAGTAACGCAAAAATCTATAAAAAGCCACTGTGCCCAAATGGGTTAACGGACCTACGCTTTCTCTTTGGCAGTATTGCGCAAAATTGGACGTAATTTGCTTCCAAATCTTTTTTTTATCAATCGTCGGGCCAGCATGGGTTAACCAATTTCAAGTCTGTTAAAAGAGTTAATTTTATTCTTAAAACGGAACACATATACAAAATTTTAAGAAAATCGGTTAAACCGTTTCTATTTTATAGTAAAGTAACCAAAAAATTTATAAAAAGTTGTTGGGCCGCAATGGGTTAATGGAACTCAACAAAATTTTTTTTGAGGTTTTCTTTTTAGCCAAAGCAGTACTTCGCAAATTTTGACAATATTAACTTTAAAATTATTTTGACCAACCGTCGGGCCGACATGGGTTAACAAATTCCAAATCTGTTTCTAAGATATAGCGTCAACTCAATTCTCACAGGGGAGCACGTATTTTGAAGAAAATCAGTCAAACCGTTTCTAATTTAGAGTTAAGTTTTGAAAAAACCTATAAAAAGCTGTTGGGCCGCAATGGGTTAATGCAACTCAATAAAATTTTTTTTGGGGCTTTCTTTTTAGCGAAAGCTGAATTTTATAAAATCGGACAAAATTTGGCCCCAAAATTTTTTTTGAACAACCATCGGCCCGACATGGGCTAACAAATTCCAAAACTTTAATAGTGTCAACTCAATTCTCAAAGAGCGCCACGTATACAAAATTTGAAGTCAATTGGTCAAACCGTTTCGAATTTAGACTAAAGTATATTGAAAAAACCTATTAAAAGCTGTTGGGCCGCAATGGGTTAATGGCACTCAACAAAATTTTTTTTGGGGCTTTCTTTTTAGCCAAAGCACAATTTCGTAAAATCGGACAAAATTTGGACCCAAAATTTTTTTTGACCACCCGTCGGCCCGACATGGGTTAACAAATTCTAAAACTGTTAATAGTGTCAACTCAATTCTCATAGAGCATCACGTATACAAAATTTGAAGTCAATCGGTCAAACCGTTTTCATTTTAGAACAAAGAAGTTTAAATACTTGTACCACAGCCCCAACTTGGCGGTTCGTTAGAGCAAAATTTTGGGCCACGATTTCTTTCCGTACCCAAAAACCTCTATATACAAATTTTCATGAAAATCGGCTGGGCAGTTTAGGAGTCTATTCGCTACAAACAAACAAACAAACAAACAAATAAACAAACTTTCGTTTTTATATATATAGATAAAAAATGCATTAATAATATGATATGAACAAATAATGTTAACAAATAATTTCAATTGAATAATATAACTCGTAGATACATAAATATCTTATATTTCAAATGTTAAATTATTATAATACATAACAAAACGGCTTTCTACTCTGCCTACCTTTGATGCGTAAGGTCGCGAGTTCGATCCCTGGCTGCGTAAACTCAATAAATAGTATATAACAATATAAAAATTATATAAAAATAACTTATAATTAAATATCTAATGGTCTAAAAGTAGAAAAATAATAATTAATAAAAACCAATAAAATATAAAATATTACCTATAATCGAGTTCGCGAAATAACCTTTAGCTTAATAGTTAATAAAAATCTAACTTTATCTATATAAACTAATGACACCATATGCATATGCGACATAATATAACCCAACAAGCATCTATTCTGTACCTCAAGAGATGCAAAATCGCAGTGACACCTTGAGGAAAATCTAGGTAAACGGAGTGACATCTTGCGGAGATTTGGTTTCATCTTTTCCACAAGGCGTGAGATTGAAAATCACATGAAATAGCTAAAGCAGACCAATTATCTAGCTTATGAACAAAACGATTAATTTATTTTGATTGTATTTATTTATTTAATTATATTTAATTTAGGACGTTCCTAAATGTATTAAGGTCTAGTAGGTACTGTAGAATTCCTTAAAATCAATTATAGTAATAAGAATGTAACATATCTGCCATTTTCCAATATGACTTGTCAGCGTAAGAATTAAACAGTTAGTGTTTAAAACAAGCAAAATTGAATCCTATTTAAGGACATCCATACTATAATTCACACACTGCTAAAATAACAAAAATATTCTATAATCAAATTTGTAATAATCATTGAAAATTCGAAATTTCACGAGTGATATACTCAATAATGAAATGTTGAGTAAATTTCAAAGTAATTGGAACAAGTTGTGGATATAATAGTTCTTTCGTAACAGCTGAAACAAATAATAAGTAACCGGAACAACTGATTTTCAATTAAGAACCATTACATGATTGTACTAAGTAATATTACAAAAAATATATTAAAGCAAACATATGCTTGCACTAATTTTTACAAATCACTTAAGAAAGTTGTTACTTAACAAATCCATCTAAAAAAATCTTCCTTTTATACCTAATCCATAAATTCAAAGCTCTTTAAATAATTTGATTTCAACCCACTTTTTCACTAAATTCTTAAAACGCATTTCTTTTTACCAAACTTAATTTAAAGTTGTCAATGACTTTTCTTTTAATTGATTTTCAAAATGGACACCAAACAAAGGTCTAAATGCTCCTAACTTCATAAGTCATCTTTTAAAAAAAAAATTTATCCAAAACAAAATTTCTCACATACATATGCAAATTTACTTAGCACTTAAGACCAAGAATGTTAAGTGATTTTTAATGTGAAGAAAAGAGAGTATAAAGTATTTTTTGATTAATCTTCAATTAAATTCTGTTTTTGCGAAAATTTTTATTTCAATTGCTTCACAATTTCCTTAAAAATGATCTCTTATCGGTGTTGACTCCTATATAAAATCCATTTAACCACATGCTAAAGTTTTAAACTTTTAAAAAAATTTAAAAACAAAAAGCATTGCATAACTACTGTCCAAATCTTTCTTGACAATCAAAAAAAATTCAATTAAATTTCATTCGTTACTATGATGTCATAACCAAATTACATCATTGACATCAAATGCCAAAAAAAAAAAATATTGAAAAACACAAAAAGTATTTAACAATCAACTTTTTTCCTTTTTTTTGCATTGACTAATACCAAAGCAGCTTAAATTCCAATTCTTCTAATTACTTTTTCCTGCTATATTCCCTTCAAAAAGGCTTTTAGAATTCTCTTAAAAAAGTTGACATAACAAAAAAATAAATTCAAAATTTTTAAATTATTTTCCATGTTTTTTTTTTTTGAATACGTATTTTTCAATTTCATGTAGGCATACCTCCTAATACAATCCCAACCGTACGTATAACAAAATTCCTAACCAAAAAATTCTTTCGATATAACCATCTGTTTACTTATCCATTTAAAAATCAAAAAATTTTTCACAGTAAAGTACAGTTGATTTTGCGATAACAACAACAAAAATAATCTCTGCAACAACACAAGAATCAAGATCCTAAAAAAATTTTGCACTTTTACTGTACAACTAACAGAATCAACCTATATTTACATAAACAATTTTTGAAGGACCTTTTGTTGTACATCGACTTTCTCCATCCATTTCCAATTTTTGTTGTTGTTGTTTGTTATTTTTAATTCTTTAAAACCATTTGCAAAGAGACAAAATACCAAAACTAACTGTTTTGTGATATTTTTTTTTAATGTAAATATTTGATACAACCCATCCCTTCTTCTTCCCATCTTGCTATCCCTTGCCTTTATTTGTCATCAATATTTCATGCAAATATAAGACAAATGTACCAAAAAACAAAAAAAGTACTTGACCTTTTCATTTCTTAACACAACACACAAAAGAAGTATTTGATGAGAATCACAAAATTGATTCATACCACCCAAAAACAACAGCCTCAGTACTCAGTTATTTTTTTTTTTTTTTTTTGGTTTTATCCCTTTCCTGTTACACTGAATTTTTAATTTACTGTCAATTTTTTGCTTTGTTTAAAGAGTACCTAAGTTTTCACAATTTTTTGACTCAATATTTATTTAACACAAATTTAACCTACAATTGACATTTAATAATTGTTATTGTCAATTTTGACGCATAAAAAATTAGCAAGAAAAAAAAAGCTGATTTTATGAAGAGACCTCTTCAAATACAATAACACTTAAAAAAGTTATTACCAATATACTAGGCGCCTTTAATAGAGACGGGACAAGCATCAATGACAAGACAACAATTTGGTCACAAAAAAAAAGCTCTTAAAAATTAATTTCTAAACGCCACCTTGTGTTTATTAGATGACGCATTTTTTTGATTAAAATTAGATTTATTGATAATTGTGTCTAATTGATTGTGTACTATATCGAAATTCGTAATTTTACAGGTATTTCGTTTTTTTGTTTTTTTTACTTTTTGCATCTTATGAATTTCTTAATTATGGCACAAGTCAAGTTTATGTTTCTGTGAATTTTAATTTTTAACTGGAATGTGCAAAATGCTTCAGTGGATCATGTAAAATTAATGAAGGAGCTAAAGAATAAGTGATTGTATATGAAAGTAGCTCTGTGCAAAAAAATAAATATAAAATGAAAAAAAATCTAGGGTTTTTGAAAACGTTCATTCCAAAAAATTTCAAATTTCGAATTATTATTTAAAGTTTCTACACGGAGTGCCTAATACTGAAATTTTTTTTTTTCAAATTTTCAAGTTCCTAAGTTGAACGACTTGGATATAAGGGGGTCAAACATTGTGTAAAAATTTAGTTTCTAATAACGGTATATAAAAGTAGCGTATGGAAACCCTATAAACTTGTGTTACAGCAATTTTTTTAAGCACTATTTGTTGTAACTGTTAGACTAATAAGCCTTTAATGGATTTCTATGCCATAAGTACATGTTGAAACAGGGGGTCATATTGTATTCGTATTATTAAAATTGATCTTAATGAATTCCACACACAATTTAAACATGAGATAGTACTAGGTCTATTAAAATGTAGAAACCTGTTAGATTTTCAATAGATACAATTCTATTTTTGGTTTATATTGTAATAATTTTGTATTTGAGTTATATGGTATTCTATATCTGTGAGTTATATTATTCAATTAAATTATTTTACTGGGATTCGAACCTGGGCCTTTCGCGTGAAAGGTTGGCACTCTAACCACTGTGCCACCCAGCCATGCAGCACCTACACGTAGTTAATATTTCTTTTCTTTATTTCAAACGATGTAGAAGTTTTGGAATCTTACGGACGAGCTGACAGATTGAAAACATGTCCAAAAAATTTCACATTTTTTGTAAAGATGCTAAAAAACTGAAAAAAAATTCAATATACAAATGACATGACCAGTAATCATTCTAACATAGTTGACGTTTCAATTTTTATGCTGACTAATGACCAAAACTGAGATTTTTTTATTTTGATTTTTGTTTTGGTTTATTTTCAATTTTTTTTTTAATAACAGTTTCTGTTTGGATCATACATCTTTTTCATAATATGTACATCTAACGAATGTATTTATTACTTAATGGATTTCTTGAAACTGTAATAGAAAAAACCAAATCTCTAGAAATTAAACCACATATATAAAAAAAAATTGAATGGTCATTGATTTATTTCAAAAATAAAAAATTTTGACAGATTATGAACAAGAGCACCAAAAAGAAAAAGCACAGAAACAATTTTTTAAATGAATTCAACTCAAGATTAGATGATTCCAGTATCTCTGATCTATGAATAAATATAGTGTAAAAAACACTTCTTGTTGGACCAGTTTTTCTTTACAATTTGTAATGAATCAATTCGTTGGTTGTATACATATATATTAGAGTTCAGATGATGGAAGGAGGATTGGAAGTCTTATATTTTAACGTTAAGTTTTTAATAACTGTGATTTTTTTTTTTTTGGTAATTACCAGTTAAATGATGATTTTACTCAGTTAAAATGAATGTTTTAGTTATTTTTACCATTAATAGTGAAATATTAATTACAACTTGAAAGAAAAATAGTATTATAGATAAAAATTCCGATGATACTTTATGTGCTCAGTACTGAAAAACTCATCAAAAGAATTTACAAATAAAAAAATTAAAATTCCGATATGTTTTAAATATTTATTAAAATAAATAGAAAACTTTTATAGTCTTCACAGTTAGTTTTAATATCCGTTTTAATTCATTTTTCCGTTATATAGAAAAACTCAATCAGCGAGAATTCGTAAAAAGTTTATGATTCAGAAATGTATCATGGCTTTTACTATTGTATTGTGCTTTTTTTTAATTTGTGTAAAATTAAATTCAAGAAATTTAATTACTAATTTAATGAGAAAAATTAAGCATTATAAAAAAATTATTTGTTAAAGAAGAGATTTAAGTTGAAATAAATAACTGTAGAATAGAACTAATTCAAGAGATAGCTAGTGATATTAATAATTGGAATACAATTTAAATAATAGAAAAAGAGGAGAAAAAGCAAATTTTTAAAAGTTATATTCAAAATTAAAAACTAAAACAACATAGAAAGTAGTCTCAAAATTGTAAATTAGAAAACATAATAAATTTAAATAATCATATTGATTAATTAAGATAATTATAAAAATGGTTTTAAATTGCAAATTTAAAAATGATGTAAAATTTGAAAGATAAATTAGAATCAGCCCACAATGGCGCTGGCAGCCGAATGCCTTACCAATATTGCATTATTCATTGTAATACTTAATGATATAATAATCAAAAAATTTTATAATTGTATTGTACTTAATGTACTTTTTTTGTGGTTTTTTCACAATTACTCTTTGAACTCACAGACTATTTCTGTAATTTTCTATATAAATTTTTTACTTAAAGGATTTTGTAAGTTGAAAGAATTTTTAGAAGTTTCCTGAGTTAAATGTTCAATCTGGTTCCACTGCTTATAAAAAGAGTTGAATTAAGTTTTTTATAAATAGTGTATTACTTTGCGATAGACTTATCCTGTAGTATTTAAAGAAGTTAAACACTGTTAGTTTTCATTTATTAACACCTGATTAATTTCGCTAACTAAATAATAATAATACAGCTTGGAATTCAAAAATACTAATCCAAAAAGTACAAGATTTCTTTAAGGCATTTGTGGATTATACTTTCTTAAATTTTGATCAAAAGTTGATTTTTAGAAGTGCAATATTAAGATCATGAACTTTTGTCAACATAAACCTTCCAAAGTCTTAAACTTTTCAATTATCCACCTAATATTTTATTCTATGAGACGTTCTATTAACATTTTATATTCTCTGCTAACAGATTTTTATAATCTCTTCTTATAGTTTCATTCCATTCATTTGAAACCAATTATTGAAAAAATTTCAAGGAAATTAATTCTATGCAGCTGGTTTTATACTTGCTCGGCAAATTAAAAATTTGAAAACCTTATTCTAATATAAATTCTATTGCACACCAATCCAACTTTCTTATGACCCAAAGATTAAATAAATTTGGATCCCATTTCATATTTAACTTTTCAAAAGAAATTTATTTAATTAATTTGACAAATAATTAAACAAACAATTAAACTAATAATAATTAAGATGACCATATGCACATTCAAAACTAATTAATAATAAGATTAGTGGAATCAAATATGTGGAAAACATATGTTTTAACAGTTATTCAAATTAATTAAATAAAAGATTTATAATTATATATAATATAATAATAGGTACATAATTGTATAAAATTGTATCTTCTACATAATTGTCAAGTTTTTATAAATGAAATTCAAATAATACTTTTAGCATTAATGCTCAATTATTAAAATAATATAATAAATATTAATTACAAATACAAGAACCTAAGTACAAATTTAATAAAACTTTTATTTTGTAGCTCATAATTTTTTACTAAAAAAAACTTATGGTTACTTTGTCTTTGATCTCAAAATACAATTGAAAATGAATTATTACTATGACCTCATCAATTAAATAACAATATATGAAATAAAATTAAATATATATATATATATATATATATATCATCAAATTGTTAATAAAAGACAAAACGCTTAACTTATTACATACACAATTATCATAAATATCTTTAAGATACAATAAAAAAATATTAAAGTTAAATTTCAGTAGCAGACCTTCTATTTTAAATAAATCTTAGAAAAATAAAACAAAGTAATTAAAATAAAATTTAGATACATTTTTGACCCTTTCACACTAATTTCAATTAAATCATCATCATAATCATCTTTTTGTTTATTGTTTTTTTTTTTCAATTTTTACCCAGAACTAATTTTTTAATATTTCCCCATCTTTCAAAAAAAAAAAACTCATTTATTTTAAATTTTACCTTAAAATATTTATAACAAGATAATTTTTTCAACAAATCTTCAGATATTAATATTTGTTATTGTTATAATTACGTTTTTATTGCTATATTTCTATATACATATATATGTGTATTATATGTATGTATATATAATATAAAAGATTGTAAAATTCAGAAGTAATTTATCTTATCTGTCATATTTATGAAAATTTTTCATTTTAAAATCTTAAATCTTTTGTTTGTAATTTTTATTGTATACCAGCCATGCCTTCTTTTAAATTTTGTTTTTTTTTTATTTGTTTTTTATTTTGGGTATTTTTAATACTTTTAACAATTTTAATTTAAAATTTTTAATTTATGTTTATGACAAAAATAATAGACAAACAATTATATTTTTTTAAAATAATAAAAATGTTAACCTTTATTAATTTATTAATCTTTCCTAAAAGTATGCAATTTATATGTTTATTATCTTCAACGGTAATTACTGGTTTTTAATTCACATGATGTGCTTTAAAATAAATGGAATAAATTACTTTATTTAATTTAACTAAGTAAGAACTAAACAATTGATTTTATAGTTACAGGGTAATATTAATTACAATAGCAATAGCAGGAATTGTTACTGCATATGAAGCCGTTGGTACAGAATATAATATATATTAAATAAAGAATTTGTGAAATAAGTTTAAACTTTAATATTTTCAAAATTTCAATAACTACTGTACTTTATCATATTTATCTTTCTAATATTAAATGTCTAAAAAATTATGAAACTGACTGTATGTACGTCTAATAAAGTACTTCAAAGTATTATATGACATGCTGCTCTTATAATAATTTAATGTATAGACATATTGCTTTTAAACCCTTAATACTTTATTACTGCAATTAACCTATGCAGAATAAAAATAATTTTATTACTTGAACCTTTAATTAAACATTTAAACGCAAATATTTAATTTATCACATTGTTAGAAATCAACATTATGATATAATTTTTATATGCGGATATAAAATATATTTTTAATAATTGTTATCCTTAAATTAAATTCTGTTTTTATATCTCGTAAATTTATTTTAAGTGTTCTTAAATATTTACGATATATATTGGGTACTTAGGTGAATATATATATTGGGTTATATAAGGGAAACGAGGTAACAATCGAATCGGGTAACGAATCGACGGGGAATAAATATATAAAAGATTATTTTAAATAATTAATTTCTATGAACTTGTGGAATTTATTTTAATATTATTTAATGAAGTTAGGTTATATAAATAGTTTATGGGTAAAAGATATATAAATCCGAATCCGAATAATATGTAGTCAGATATATAACAGTCGTATCAATGGAGTGCGAATGGAGTGCGGATTCCATTTCCCCAAAATTGGAAGTTTATTCAACGAGCTGCACAGTTCCCCAAACGATTAAATGTAATAATAGAATACAATATCGTAATTGGTATCTGTATAATCTAATAATAGAATCCAAGCCTATAATAGTCTCAGTAGCAGATGGTATTATAATATTACATTGTCATTAATAGATAAATAAATAAAATATAGAACTTCAAAACAATGTATAATATTTATTAAAACTTTGAGTAACCTTTCAAGTGTTGATTAAATAATTGTTCCATACGACATTTCTATACAGTTCTTAAAAATCAGTACTCTCTTCCACAGTCTGCACTTCTTATAAAAGTCTTCAAGTTTTTTTCACTTAAAATTCCTAAAAATTCTTTTTAAATGCCTTCTTTTTATATGCCTGAAATTTGTTAAAATATTATATTAATTATTAATTAAATTCCTTTTCAAATAGCAAATTAAACTTTTCTTCAATTTATTAAAATTCAAAACAAAGTAAATTTAAAAAATTAAAATTAATTAATGATAAACTTTATTTACCAAGTATAATTAGTTCTATCTTTAATTAATTCTTTAAATTAATTACCTCATATTAATTAATTGATTCAAACTCCCACAAAAACACAAATTTCAATTTAAAAGAAGCTAAAAAAAAATTTACCTAAAATTTTTTGAATTGGGGTTTTAGAAATTATATACATAAATTTCATTTTTTTCTATAATTTCGCGGTATAATTTCCAGGAATTGAATAAAGTCTAGGAATTAAGTCTACGGAAATATTCATAATAAAAATTAAATTTTTATGTGTAATTAATTAGATTTTTAAATAATTTTATGTATAAAAGTTTCAACAAAACAGGTTTAAATTAAGGAAGAATGGAAAAATACTCTACAACAGCAAATAAAGGGGGGTAGTCAAATCAAATTCTATCTTATTTCCAAAAAAAATTTTTCAAAAATAAAATATATTTAATAATTCGATTTGATTTTACTATCCAAAAAATCCAATTCAAAAAACCTGAATAATCAATAATTACCTATTTTAAATAGAACAAAAATTGAAATATTCCGGAAAAAAGGAATACACTGATTTTGATAAACGTCCGAAAACTTTTACTAAGCAAATAACTTAAATCGTAATGTTGTATTCAATTCTTATATATTAACAATATTACAATTACAAATTTGTTACTAATCCAAATTTTATAACTAACTATAAAATTCTTTCTTATTAAATATTACGAAAAAACAGTTTTTCAGAAAGAGTTAGGTTAAAAAATCCGGGTATTTCCCTTTTCCGGAATAAATGGTTTTCATTAAATCAATTTTTTTCAAAAACCTCACGAACATTTTTATTCTAAAATCGGGTGAAAAACCCAATATATCCTCAACTTTTGCCATTTAAGAGAGCTGTATTTTATTGTACGATTAATAAGAAAATAGGTTTTTATTAGTTAAGCTCCCAACACAGTTTTAAGCTTCTTTATTTTGAAAAATGTGCAGATAGACTTTAAAAAAACTCTACCAGAAGAATAAAATTAAATTATTACTCATATAATAGGAACTTTAGTTTAATGTTTCTAGCTTAAATCCAAATTTCTCATCATAACCCCAAATCTAAAAGACTTTTCAAATACTTTGTTCTAAAATTCAATTGTCGTTCTAAAATCCCGCTGTTTAAATCATCATCTTATTAAAAATTCTAAAATCCGTTCAATACAAGTCAGAAAATAGAAGGGGCTAAGAATAATTTCTGTTTGTTATAAAATGCATATTTTGTAAATTGCAAATTTTTTTTAAATAGAAATTTACCAACTTTTTTTCAATATTAAATGCTTAAAAAACTGAATTTGATCGAAATATATATTTTTCTTCTATGCTACCAATCCAATGTTTTATACAGAAATTGCAAGCACAAATAACCACAGAAATATTAAAAAAAAAAGATATACATATATACCTACATAATATACAAGTACTTATACTTATACCATGATTTCATTTGAAAAATTATAATTCAATAATAATTAAAAATTTTTAAAGTTTTTCAACTTTCTAAAAATATTTTTCTTTTAATTTTAACCTTTTGCAAAAACTTGTTTAAAAATTTTTTTTTAAAAAATTTCAAAAACCCATAAAACATGAAAAGTTTTTTATTTTCATTAATTTAATCAAGCATTTAATTCACAAATGCAACATTTTCAGCATTTTCTCTGTCATGTACAATTTTTCTTTAAAAAAAATTGCACAACTAAAATCAACCAAATTAAAATTTCGAAAAAAAAAAAACAAATTTTCCACATGTTTGAATTTTTCACACAAAGTGTCACTTATATTATATCCATTTCTATTCCCATACCTACATAATATATTTATGCATGTATATTCATATGTGTATTCAATGATTCAAGTTTAATGTGTCAACAAAATAACAAAAAAAAAATAAAAGTTGAATATTTTTTTACTTCACTGAAAACGTGATATCATTTTGAGAAAAATTTTCCTTCATTTAATATTACGTTGCCTTTTTTCCTCATTTATGCAATCGTATACACATCCTCGTGTGTACACATTAATAAACGTATATATACAATTAGTTAATATTATATACAAATTCAATATATATGTCTACATATATATATATATATATATATATATTACCGAAAATAATTACTTTAAATACTCTTTAATAATTTTTACAGCTTTTGTACTTTACTTGTTCGTGATATCAGTGCTGCCAACTCATTCCCCTCTTCTTTCTCACAGTTTTTTCGTAATTTTCTTAATTCAATCTAAATTTGGGTTTTTCACTTTTCCACTCGTATAATTTTGTTTTGATTTTTTTGTTATGGTTTTTTTTTTAAACAAAAACCTTACTGTACAACAAACAAACGTAACGTTTTCTTCAAATATCATCCTAACCAGACCCAGTACAAGAAACAAAAAAATGTATACCGCAATAATTCAATAAAGAAGGAAAATGTTGCTAACAAATGGTATTCATTTATTGTTTTTATTATTTTATTTTCTCTTTTGTCCTCTGTGTCTGTGATAACTTTAATTCTACAATAAAACTCAATGAAATATTTTCTTTTTTATCAATACAACACCAACAACACCAACAACAACAACAGCAACACAACTTTTTAAAATGTACAACTATGGTCTTAAGTGTTAGCAACGAAATCATTCATAAAAATAAAAAATACAATTTTCTTTCATCGTGATTGTTATTTTATTCTTGCACACGTTCATATTATATATGTATGAATGTGTGTACATGGGTATTAACCGTTATAACATTTTTTTAATCACATGAAAAGTATATTTTCCATGCCGTCTTCAATTTAAACTCACTAGACCAAATGGTGTTGATTTTCCTTTTCAATGTTAATTATATTTACATTTAAACATACATATATACATAATAATGTAGTAATTTTAAATAGATTTTGTGTATATACATTTTATATGTTTATATACATTATAAAAAAATGTTTAAATACATGATTATATCATTGATATTGAAATCGTATTAAGAAAAAAATTGGAAAATTTAATAAAAGATCGTGTATTTAAAAAAAAAAAACAAAAAAACATTTTTTTTATTCATTGTTAATACATAAAATGTCGGATGTTGATGGTAAATACTGATTGTAAAAAGAGTAATCAGTATCTAGTTATCAATATAAATGACAAATTTGGTAAATCTTGCCATGGTATCGGAGGCAAAAAAAAAGTACAAAAACAAAATAAAGTATAAATAAGTCAAAATGAAAATTTAATAGCTCTTTTTGGATTTTTTGTTTTATCAACCGCTTATATGAAATATAATAAGCGATCGGTATTGTTTTCGCACCAAAAATTTAACCCTAAGATTTTTGCACATATCCATTACTACATGGTGCAGTGCAAAAACCCATAAAGTGTTTTCGTTTTATGATGTCCGTCTGTTTGTTCCTATTTTTGTCTGTGCACAAAGTGTAATGAATACACCACTAAACGGAATGTTTTCAAATTTTATATTTAAAATTTTGATGTTAATTGATTTTGACGTGAATTGCTAACCTTTTAAAGAAAATTGGCTACAAAAATAAAAACCTAAAACTTTGCCATAGAAACTTTTTTTAACAGACGAACTTTAATTAAAAATTTTGTAGAGTTTTTTTTTAATTCTAAATTTAATATGTACATAGATTTGCTCTGATGATGACACATTGTAGACACATTACAAAATTCAAACTGGAAAAAAATTAACCTTTGATAGGTAAAAAAAATTATTTGGTGTGTATGTATTGGAACCTTTCAAAAATCTTGTTTGGAATTCTTAACATAATAAAGAGTTTCTTTATCTTAAATAAATAAATACCGTCAGATAAAATTATGCATAATAAAAAAAAATTATAATTATTAAACTTTTATTGCTTGATAAAAGTTATTATATGCATGCAATGCAATAGAAAACAATTTTTGAAAGATGTTTTACATTATCATTTTCCTGTAAGAACGGTTTGTTCTGCGGTGGACACAGCATATTTTTTTTAATTAATTAATGATTAAATGCAATTTAATTACAAATTGACAAATTTGCCAATTAAAAATGATTTTTTTTGTATTTAGTTATATTTATTTGTTTGAGTGTGTGTTTATCTTGGCAATATGTATATAGTAAATGTTGATGAAAACGATTACTGAATAGTGTTTAGACATTTTATTAGACATGAAAAATTATTTTTTATTTAAATTGTTGCAATAGTTGTTGAAGTATAGTAGTTGAAATAATATTTTATTCCCAATTAATGTGCAGACCAATTTCTATAAGTAACTGTAGTGATATGAAACGCTAAATACAGATACCTAACAAATAGGTATAAATAATAAATATAGCTCTTACACTCAAGCCAAAACAAATTGCAATTTCACATAGGAGTTGTCTTATTCAATTTTTAGATTTTATTATTTAAAATTAAATAAATTGATTGTATCAATGTTAAAGTACAAAAATCTAAAATTAATTACTAATTTTTTTACTATGGTAATATTTAATCTTTATACCCGTGCATATATATATGAACATCGGGTATATTAGATTTGCTCCTCCGTTTGTAACGCATCGATCTAGACGAGCTAGATATAGTGTCAAGGGTACGTATCGGCTCAGAATCGAAAAATTAGTCGATCTAGCTATGTGTGTCTGTCCGTCCGTCCGTCCGTCCGTCCGTCCGTCCGTCCGTCCGTCCGTCCGTCCGTGTGTCATCACGATAACTCAAAAACTAAAAGGGCTAGAGTCTTGAAATTCACACAAAGTCATTTTTAGACAATTTCTAGGTTCCCTATTGTTTTTGGTTAAAATCGGACCAAGGCTTCGGGGAGCTGCCATACAACTTTTTTGCACCAATATGAATTTCTTCAAAACTATTTATACTACGGGGATGAAAATTACACACGGTTAGTTTTATATTGACTCCGGCACTTATATGAAGTTTCAAAATGTTAGGGCCCCATTTTCGGGGGGCTGCCATACAACTTCCTTGCACCAATATGAATTTCTTCAAAACTAATTATACTACGCGGATGAAAATTACACACGGTTAGTTATATAATGAATCGAGCACTTATATGAAGTTTCAAAATGTTAGGGCCCCATTTATGGGGGGCTGCCATACAACTTCTTTGCACCAATATGAATTTCTTCAAAACTAATTATACTACGAGGCTGAAAACTACACACGGTTAGTTATATAATGAATCGAGCACTTATATGAAGTTTCAAAATGTTAGGGCCCCATTTTCGGAGGGCTGCCATACAAAGTTTTCGATTCAATAACTGTGAATCTAATAAAGCTACAAGGTTAAAATTAAAATTGGGCAGGTAAATTAATAGGGCAAGTTACTTGGCAAAGTTGGACATCACTCGGACCATCGGACTTTTAGGGTGGGCCAATTTTTTTTTTTTGTTTTTTTTTTCTTTGTTGTTTTTTTTTTTTTTTATTTTTTTTTTTTTTTTTTTAAGCTTAAGTTATGGGACAATGAATAAAAACTTTTTTTTTTTTTTTGTGATTTTTTTTTTTTTTTTGTTAATTTTTTTTTTTTTTTTTTAAGCTAAAGTTATGGGACAATGAATGAAAATTTTGTTTTTTGTTTTGTGACTTTTTTTTTTTTTTTGTTAATTTTTTTTTTTTTTTTACGTCAAAATTATGGGGTAATGAGTTAAATGTATAAGAGAAGTAAATTACGGTTTATTTTATACACCATAGTGGGTATGCACGGGTATCTAAAAGTTGACAAGGGCAACTATAATCTTCCTCGTTTATTATAATATTTGAATATTTATATTTATTTTTAAATTTAATAAGAAAACAATTAATTATAATTATATTTATTGTGATTAAATATCAAAAGATAGATTTTTCCATAAAATTAATAAAAAAAATTTAAAATGAAGTTGATCCGGCTGACCATAAGATACATTATATTGAATTTTTCAATAATAATTTTCCAAAATTTTTGGCTGTAGCGTTTGAACAATGTTGGCTTTGAGTTCAAGGATTCTCTCAGGCTTGTACACATATATTCGCTTCTACAAATAGCTCTAAAGAAAATAGTCGGGTGCTGACAAATCTAACATTCCTAGTTGAGCTGAATGCCTTCCGGTAGATGTTTCTGGAGTTTCGTTAATACTTTACGCTACCCGTTTAATATTATCCTCAGTGCGAATTAAAAGTGGTCTACCGATTTGAGGCAAATGTCTTACGCTGTCATGTTGGTGGTGACGATCAACTAAGCAACGAATCATTGCTTCAGAGGTTGAAGTTCTGATGTTAAAATGGCGATGATATGTCCTTTGCGTTAAAATAATTGATCGCTAATTTAAATAAGAAAATATTAATATCTATTATTCTTGTTCTTTCTTCAGTAGTGAATCTCTCCATTGTTTATTCTGCAGGTGTTATTTATAAATTCTAGAAAAAAAAAATTAATTAAATATATAAACAAAGTTATTAAATTTTTAAACCACGTGGTGACTTTTGGCTCACCGTTCATATACTATATAGGTGGAATTAAAAATATAAACCATCAGACAATAGAAAGTTGTCACACTTAAACAATATCTAGTTATTAAAAAATTTAACGCAAAATGTAATTTTTAAAAAACAAGGGGTTGCTATAGTTACTTTCATTGCTGGAAAATGAAGATTGTTTAAAATTTACTAAAAACAAACTTTAAATTTTAAAACAAACTTTTTTTTAAAATATAATTCTATTTTAAATTATGAAATAAAAAAAAATATAAATTATTATGTTTGTATTACATTATCAGGACAATAATAATTGGCAGTTAACCAATGATATTAATTGGCAGTTAAACTTTACTCGTTTTTTTTTTTAAACTTTTATCCCATTTTTACCAATTAATTTTGAGTTATTTTTAATACATTTAATTATTATTTAATTTTATTGTAATTTATCATTATATATATATATATATTATATATATTAAAAATAATAAATGTTATTTTTGACAATTAATATAATTAAAGAACTTTAACATCAGAAAAGTAAAAAGAATTATAAATAAAATAATATTATAATTATGAAATTAAATTGAAATAATTTTTGTTTTTTTTTTTGAGTCTTTAATAAAGTTGACATTAAATTTAAATTATGGTATGATCATTTTATAGAATTTTTTAATTTTATATTAAAAAATATTTTTGACATTAATGAATGATGTGTATTTCTAAATATCAAATGCATATTAATAATTATTGTGTACATTTTGTTTAAATTATGTACTAATTATAACTTTTTCAAAGGTTGCTCAAATTTTAAAATAAATTTTTAAAATTTATAACTTAATTTTATTAAATAATTAAAGATATTAAAATTAATGCCGTATTAATGTTAAATAAATTTTTCCAAAAGTTTATACTATGAAATCTAAAAACTTAAATTATTAAACTATATTATTTTAAACATATGGAAGTGATATAAAAAGTGCTCAATCAGCAAAATATAGCTCAATTAGTAGCTCAGTATTTTAGATTTTAAAAATTGAGATTTTTACAAATACGATTAACTAAAATTTTTACAATAGTACAGTTTTCAACAGATTGCAGAATGTAATACTGTTATAATTTATAATAAATAGTATATTTAGTCTGTTAGTATATATATTTAGTAGTTTTAGTAAGAACAAAATTTTATAAATAAATCGCTTTCAAAAATAAATCCTTGTGACAAATGTGTCAAATTGAACTTCAAAATAAAATTTAAACTCAGTTAGAGACAGGATGTTAGTTAACTAGCAATCTACTAAAATTATTATTATTATATTAATAAACCAACATCATTTTACGGGTCTGAGGAAACTACTTGACAGATTGACATGATTTTGAGAGTAATAATCCAGCAGAGTTGAACCATTTATTGAACTTTTTAATTAGACGTTAGTTTAGAAAATACAAAATAAACTAAAAAATAGCAATGCATAGAGTAAATTCTGCAGAAAAATTTATTTAAACAGATTTTTTTATGGAATAATGATTAGCTGTTTGACTTTTTATAATTAAACAAAATTTTTTATGAATTGATGTATAGAATATTAGCTGGTGTCTTTAATTTGTTATAATGTTATACACTTTTGTATTAGGCAAAAGCGGTTGCCTGTAATCTATAATTTTAAATGCATAGTTCTTAACAGATTTTTCTAGTACCTAATATTTATTGAAAGAATTGTTTTTTAATAAAATATTATGTATGTATGTAAGTAGATATTTGTACCTTAAAAATAAATTCGGAGAAACTTCCAATTTTGAATCGAACTTAAGACATAGAATTGTTAGAAAATAGATTTTAAATTATTAGAAAATAGGTAAGATGATTTTAGAACAATTTAATATTAAATAGCCAAACCATAATACTTAAAATGTAATTAATTATTAAATGTTCAACAAAATTCAAATAAATAAACCCTTTCTAATACATACCAGAGAGAAACCATGAGTAAAAACCTTTCATTTATAATACTAAATTACAATCAAATTATTTAATAATAATCAAAGATAAACATTTCTTAAAATAACTATCAAAGCACAATAGTACATAATACATACATATATATATAGAGAAGAAATAAAACAAAACAAACAACAAGAGATCAATTACTTAAATGTCAACATATCATCAATAAATAGATAGGTAACTGTATCTCAAAATATTAACTTATACATGCTATATAATATGTATTTGATAGACAGATTGTTAGAAATATATACATACCATGTATATATACTTATCATGTGTAAATAAAAATACATTAATGTTTTATAGTTTGTTATGTTAAAGTATGTCAAAAAACTTCTAATTGAATTTAATTAAATTAATTATATTTTGTAGAATAGGTTATCATATTTATTTACTTTTATTTTTTAAAAGTTTTTGTTGGTTTTGATTTTTGAAAATATTGCGGTATATTCTAAAATAATCATTAATAAGAAAATATATATGTATACAAAGTATGTTCTAATAACAAAATTTGAACAATTTTTTGTTTTATTATTTATATTATTATTAGGTTCAGAACTTTGAACTAAATCAAAGTTCAGTTAATTCTAATGAATTCCACATAAGTGAAAATAAATCATATGATAGAAAATAAACTTTGTACTAAAAATAAGGAAGTGTGTTGTGAAGATATTTGAAAAATGTTTTAACTTATGATTAACATTGTTTATTCAAAATTAAATTTTACCCCTTTAAGTATGCAAAATCTGAAAATCTAATTTAAATAACTGTATTATAAATTCTTATAATATTGTTTTGAACTTTATGAATGAAAATATTTGCAAAATGCTTGAATACTTATAAAGTAATTGGATTCTTAATACTTAAGTGGTTCATGATTCTTAATTATTCGAATATACTCAAGTATCAAAATATAATTACAAAAGTAATTAACTTCAAACTTTAATTACATTCTGGGTATTACAAGTATTTTTACTTGATTCTTTTACTTGTACTTCCATTTTGTAAGTATTGATATTTAAGTAATTTTGGTACTTGACAAAGTAATGAGTATCAGGTGGTACTTTCCACTGTTCTTAAGTAACATTTCCGAAAAACCGTAAAACTCGCTATTTTATGAGTCAAGTTTTATTGAATATATTTAATATTAATATATTTGTATGAAAATTTTTGATCTATATTATAACTCACAGATTATTTTTATAAATTTTAATATATAAGCATTTGTTGGATCAAAATTTTTTTGGAGTTCCCTAGGTAGTCCAACACTAGTATAATCTACTGAAGAGTCCAATATTGTTAGATGGACTTCACTTCCATTGTGAAATTTTTCTTAATTAAAAAAATAGAATACTGGTGTTGGCATGTAATCAGGTCTGAGGCAATTCGTTAATAAACTCTTAAGTGGGCATTTCACACTTTACCTGTCATTTTCCAACTTTAAACAAGATCAAATTTTGAATGTTATTAGGTTCGATATTTGTACGATATCATATGCACACCATTCCCTTTAGGTAAAATCTCAAAAAAAGGTAAGAAGTACAGACAATACAAAGAACTTTTAAGACTCTTTCAAGTTAATAAAACAATAATTATGAAACAAACTACAATCAATTTAAAATCAAATAAAATCTCTTTTGACAAGATGATTTCGTGGTTTTAATATATGTATGTTGAACTCAATATTTTATTGATTGTAAATTGAGGGTAAACTGAAACCAAAGAGACTAGACATAAAGTTTTTTTTTTTTTTTAATTTAATTTTTAATATACATTTACTATAGGTATGAAATATCAATTATAATGAATTGATTTTTTGGTTATACTTTTCAAAAAAAAAAAAAAATTAGTTTAGAACAAAGATCAATTTCTTAATTTAATTTATTGCGTTCGTTATCTCTTTCATTTTATATTTTCTATGCTGTTATTGTTGTTGATGTTATTGGTGTTGCTATTGTTGCTGATATTTGTTATAAAATATAATAATTGTTATTAATACTATTTGTGGTATATATTTTTGAAAACCTTGGCTGTATTAAATTATTTTAGAATAATATTATTATATGTGACCTAAATTACATAACATTGTATATTTTAATGTAATGAAAAAGATGATATCAGTATATTGTCTGGTTTTATTTGTGATTTTATTAATGGTTTACAATGTTTCGAAATGAAATATTTTTGAAATTCATTAAGATCCAAGATCATTGAAAGATTATATAGGATTATAATAACTCGGTTGATAAAGATTTATATCTTTAACCATATACTACTTACACTTTAAATAAACTGTTTATTAAATAAAAAGTGATAATAAGATAGATGACTTAAAAGATTTATTAAATTAAATAAACAAGCATTTCATTTTAAAATGTAAAATAAACCATTTAAAGTTGCTTAATATTATTATACTTCTTATGAATGATGATAAATGTGATTAGTTGAAAACAATAACTCAAAATTTCCATTCTCACAACTTTTTATTAAAAAATTCAATAATTTAGTTATATATTAAATACACTTATTTATTTAATTATACTGCTTAACACAAACAGTTCCATAATTAGTATTATTATATATTAGTATTATATAAGTTAACACAGGTCAATTAATCGTATAAGTAAACAACAATTTAACAACACACGCAACCAAAGTTCTGGTGTCAAATTGCACCAATAAATTTTCCCATGAGAAAAAATTAACTATTAAAGGCAGAATAAAGTAAATTCTCAAAAGAACCACTTATTTTATTATTTTTATCTTGTGATCAAGCCATATTTCTTCGTATACCCAATGGTGAGGCTGCCTTGGGCTCAAGAATTATAATAAGAATAAAGTAGAGTCTCAAAAAAACCACTTATCTTATTATTTTTAACTTGTGATCAAGCCATATTTCTTCGTATACCCAATGGTGAGGTTGCCTTGGGCACAAGAATTATAATAAGAATAAACAAATTTACTCAAGGTAAATTAACTTATATATTAAAATTATTAGCTTTAAATAAATTGCAAGAGCGAAGGCATTGAAGATTTCTAATAATAATTTTACTACAAATTAAAGTAGAGTTAACATTACCCTTAATTTTTGTAATAAAAATTACATCAGAAACCTCGCGTCGGAAATTTAAAGTACACAAATCATTTAACTTCAGCCTTTGTTCATATGGTGGTAAGATAACGGGATTCGACCATGGCAAGTGGCGTAAGGCAAATCTAATCAATATGTACCATATAAAAGGGAGACTTGACTATCATATTACAGGTTTGGTTTTACAAGAAAAATGTACAATGATTTAAGAACTAAGAATCTGAAACATAATATATATTTTATAAGTTCATGAAAGTATTTTGAATACGTATACTATTTAAATATGAAAATTAAAATATTGAAGCCATTTAATACGAATAATTTACAAGCTACACTTTAGTATTTATTTATTATACAATTCAAGGATTATGTTGGCCCTGCTGCTGAACTTAATCCTGTCGAAAAAATTATTTATATATGAGTTTTGATTATTTAAATATGTTGTCTTAAAAAATTGAAAAATTTCATTCAATTGTGCAATAAATTTTTGGCACTTTAGTTTGGTGGGTTTCAGATATTCATACAATTAAAAAACTTCTAGTTTTGTATAAAATTAAATTAAGTACTGGAGTTCTGAAGTAATAGATTCTGGTTTAATTTCACAAAATCTTTCGATGTGTAGATACAGTATATGAAATAATACACCAATTATCTATTATCTTAGTGTATTCTAATTGTAATATAGCATGATTCATTGTATTTTTAAATTTTCTAAAATTATTTCTGTAGCTTTACGAAATTTTGGGCTTCCATTCCAATACTTCCTCTTCCAATACTTTCTATAACGGCTGCATAGCACAGTGGTTAGATGATCATGCGAAAGGCCCGGTTCAAATCCTAGTAAAATTAAAAAACTTTCATCTAATTTTCGACTCGACTCAGCTACGATTCGCCATTGGATTCAAATTAATGGCTTAATCAATCATTAATAATTATATATCTTAAATAAAAAATACATTAATATAACAATATAAACAGGTGCAAAATATAAACAAATAATTTAGTTGAATAATATAATTCACAGATATCGAATACCATATAAGTCAAATATAAATTTATTAGAATAAAAACAAAATAGGATGGTATCTATTGAAAATCTAATACCTTTCTACATATATATGGCCTACTACTATTTCATGTTTAAATTGTATGTGGAATTCATTAAGATCAAGATAATAATATGAATTCCTGTTCCAACATGTACCTATGGGGTAGACAGGCTTATTAGCCCAACAGTTCATCAGTTAACACTTAAAAAAAAGAATGAAGAAGAATAATTAGTCTATTAGTAGAATTAATAATCGGATAATTAGCTAAAAGTTTATCCACTGCATCAACCATGCTTCTAATATTGAAAAGTATTTTTTATAAGATACCCAATTTTTCAAAATCTCATTTAACAATCTGATTTTACAGATAACTTTGAAATACTAAAACTAATTACATATTCTTTTACTCTAATACCAAAATTTGATCCCATAATTTTTTTCTTTTTTTTAATTCTAAATTGAATTTAGAATTTTCTCACAATCTATTCTTATTTTCAAAAATTTTTAAAATAATTTAAATTTACGTAACTCTTATTTTTAAACACAAAGAATTTTAAAATAACTTTATATTATTAACTAAAAGAATAAGTTCAAATAAAAACTTTGTTTTAAATTAATTCTAACCTTCAAAAAATTAACTTTAGTTTTTATTTTTTTTTTTTTTTTTAAACAGAATAAAACCAAAAATAATTGGCATTAACAATAAATTATATTTAAATAAAACCCTAAATATATTATATATTAAGTATTTTATGTCCATCGTGAGATTTTTTCCAAAAAAAAATAAGCAAAAACTTTGAGCTTAGATCATAAAAATTTTTAACCAAAATATATTTTTAATTTATAAAAGATGTAAAACACAATCAGTAAAAATTTTTCAATTTATTTTTTTTTTTTATATTTTAGACTTTAGTTTTGTATTTTAGAGCAGTGAACTAACCAAGGTTAAGGCAAAAACAATTTTTTTTTTTTGATATTTTTGGTCGCTTTTAAAAACCTTTTATGTCTACAAATCTTCAAAGTTGCTCTCATTTTTCTGTTTTGTATTCAAAAAAATTTCAGTGGTTTTTACCTAAAAAAAAACAACAACAACAAATGAAATATCTGTTAAATTATATTCAGACGACCATTTTTATATCAGATTCAAAAAAACACGCATAATTACAATACTTTTTATAATACATATATACAAGCCAAAATATATAAATGTAGTATATAATATAAATACACTGTATATACATATATAGCAAACACAACATCTTTAACATTGAACTAAAAATAAAAAAAAAACAAAAAAATGATAACAAACATTAAACATAAATAACAACCCAAAATGACGGTATAATTCTTTTGATGTTTAACCTTTTTTAACTAGAATGTTCCTGGACTCATTTAATAATAACAACAACAAAAAAACAAACAGCAACATAATAAACAACAACTAAAGACTTGACCACAAAATATAATGAAAGGAAACTTTGGTTTTTTTTTTTTTTTGTTTTTTGTTATTTTTGTGAAAAAAAAGGTCCACCAGATTGTTAGATAACATAATATAACTAAGTTTTAGAGCAAAAATGAATCAAACACAACCCAAATACCAACAACAAAACACAGCAACAAAATAAAATTCAGCAACAACGTTTGTTATAAATAAGCAATCAAAAGAAGTCAAGTTTTATATTTTTTTTTTTAGTTAAAATTTTAATTATAAACATTTTAATTTTCTTCATACATTTAACTAAGTGTAGTGAGTATTTTGTCACCGACGTACAGTTGGATCGCTGACTCCATTTTATAGATATCTTGTAGGGACCAACATCTGGTTTTAATAAAATTAAATTTTTAATGTCTGTACTAAAAGTTTTTCAAAGGAACAAGTAGAGCAACAGAGGCTCATATCTACGCTGTCTAACTATCAAGGTTACGCAAAATAGCTTATGGAAATTCGTTTTTTACACACCCATTGTGGATTTGGAACCACATTTCATCAAATATGTCCAAATGATCCTTCAAGTTGATGACATCTTCCTTCTAAATATCCTATACATATTTTTCCAATCCTACATAATCCTAAAGTGCTAAATTTCCTTGATTTTCTTTCACATCCTTATCCTCGAGACAAAAGCTGTATCTTTGTATCACAGGTCCCACCCTAACGTTCGGTTCAAAATGGATTCAAAGCTTTCCACTTCTCTCGTAAAAAAAAAATAAATAAATTTAAAATCTACCTTCAAAACACTTCATTTAAAAATGTAAATAAATATTTTGAACTTCAACTCAAACCAAATTCAATCACAATTCAACCTCAATTGTTTATTAAAAACCTAAAAACCTTCAATTTTATAAAGAAAACATAAATTAGGCCAACTTTCTATATCTGTAGTTTTATAAAATAACGTGCATATTTTCTGGATGCATCAACACTTAGAAATTGCATTAAAAACAAGAAAAACAGAGGAAAATAAACTTGAACACATGTTGTCAGCGGAAAATAACAAAAGAAACAGCAGCAACAGCAACACGAATCCGAAAACTAAAAAGGAAGAACACATTTTTATTTTCATTTTCTTTATATTTTTTGTATATAATAAAAAGCGCCATCTTCATCATTAAGATCGACTCGATTCTGTTTATATATTTTATAATGATGATGGTGATGATGATTATGTTGCGGATAAATAAAAAAAAAAAATTAAAAAAAAACAAAAACAAAAAACAGGAAAAAGAAATTTTTTAAACAAAAAAAAATTAAATGACCATGAAAATTTTTTAAATGCAAGTTGCACATCTTTTTACTTTCAAAAATAAAAAATTCTTTTAACCTTCAGCAAAAAATAAAAATTGAAATAATAATAAAAAAAAAACCAACAATAAGAGCAGCAGCAGCAGCAGACCTAAAGAAATTGATAAAATTATACCAACAACAAAAATATTTTATGATCAATTTTTATTATGTTGCAACAAAAAAAATTGGAGAGCCTGGAATGCAATAAAAACCACAAAAAAAATATTTAAGTTGTTTTTAATGTAGTCTGAAAATGATATAATTTATATAAATGTATTTAGGATGTATATATATACATAATATATATATATATATATATATATATATATATATATATATATATAAGATATGAATACAATTTACGTATTTATCTACAAATTCGTTTTTTTCATTTTTTTCCTACTTAGTAAAAAATGTTTTTCAAGAACTACTGCAGAACTTGAAACAGCAAAATTTTAAATATTTGGAATAATCATTAGATTTCAGTAAAAGTTGCAGTAATATAATTATTACATTTAAAAAATTTATATTTGCCCCTGTATGTATGCAATGTTTTTTTCTTTATTTTGTTTCTTTTGGGTTTTTATTTACAATAATCAGGCAAACGTTTTAAATTATATTTTCCTTTTTTTTCAACAAGGGAAAGTGAAAAGCTTTTAAGGCTGGGGGAAGCTTTTGGAAAACTTTGGAAGAATTGAGCTGTGCGTAGTTTCGATAAATAGTATGCAAGATTAACACACCTAAATTTCAAACCATTTTTTGAACCAAACTTTAGAACGAAACGTTGGATAAGACTTGAAAGCTTGATTTCGAAGATAGGGATGTAAAAAGATTTTTCAATATCGTGTTTAAAAAATATGGAAGTTTGGGATTGTGGGAGAAGAGGAAAATCAGATGAAATATTTAACAGAAAGTTGTTAATGTTCTTCTTAAACTTTTCTAAATCGTATATACATAAAAAACATTTTAAACTTTTTCTAAATCGTATACACATGCATTACCAATTTTAGGAAGTATATTTGATCGGATAAAGTTCTATATGCTCTCTTAGTTGAAGAGAGTGTCTTTATAACTTTTGAATTTTATTAACACGCAAATATTCAACTATAGTTTATTTTGGTTTATATCCAAGTCTTTAATGGTCCAAGAATTTTTAAATTTCCTTAAAATTAGTTGGAGAAATTAGTTCCTTAAAATTAGTTGACAAACTACAACCCTAATTTTTTTTTATTCAAAAATTATTTAAGTATTACTTAAACAATAAATAAATTGTAGATAAAAGTTTTGAAGAGTTTTGATCTGAGTACTTCAATAATTTTGATGAGTAGTCTAAAGTTTATTTTAAATGCGGTAAGTTTATGTTAAAAACAAAGTGAAATGAAGAAAAATATTTTTTTTTTTTTATTTTTTTACGTTAATATAAATATTGTAAATTGCAGTTATTTTAACTTTGAAAAAACTTGAAAAAAATTTTTTGAATTCATCTTAATTTCTTTCATTTTTTTGTTTAATTTCCTATGAAACTTGTTGAGTCGAAAAATAAAATTTTTAAAAAACATTAAAAAATAGGAGGAAAACTTTCTTGGTAAAAAGAAAAGTTTAAGTTTATTTTAAGTTGTTGATTGTAGAAAAACTGTTCGAGTTGTTTACATCTGTCAAAGCATATTTTAAGTTTATCTACGAAATAAAAAAAAACAATGGCACGTTAAAGAAAATTGAAGAAATAATAGATAATCGATGAAAATTCAATTTCTTACTTTACTTGTAAGATAGTTGGGAATAAAAGACTTTTGAAATTGCACATTTTCAAAGTAGTTATTTATTAAATCAAAGGTGTTCAAAAAAAAACACTTCGGTTTTCCAATTAAAATTAGACCTTTATATTTAAATAACAATATTAAAAGCTTGCCAACAAATACTTTTAACATTTGAAGAATACAAAAGTCTAAAAAATTTCTAAATTTCAGCTTTATATTTTCAAATTCAACTTTTATTCGCATTTTAAAGTAATCTTCGAGCTCAAATTAATATTTATATTATAAACGAGTAATTGAGCCACCACTGGCAATTTTATGACTGAATATTGCACATTTTAGTTTAAAAAACTACAAGTGTCACGAAATGCTTGAAGTGCGAGCTATTTTCGAACTCAAAAGATTTAAATGATGGTAATTAATTTAATTGATGAAGGTTAATAAATGATGATTTGTCATTACTTTTTTCATTGAAAATAGGTGTTTTCTAAGCTTCTATAGGGTTTATAGTCTCCTTTTTTAACGGATAAAACAATTATTTTAAGATAAATTAAGTTATATATAGGTTTGCTCGGAATAAAGTAGCAAAATGTTGCATCCAAAAGTTTAAAGCTTTATTTGAAAACAATCATTATTGAAAAAATCGAAGTTTTTTTTTAATAAAACGAACCAATAATCAACATTATTTCCGAATCGACTTTTTCTTTCCATTTTTTTTTTCAAATGCTAGCAATAGTTTAGAAACGTCCAATAATATTCAAATAATTTGTACATTTCATATGTGTGATGACAAATATTCCTTGATAATCCAATTCTACTATTCAACCATGGTAGTAAAAAAATTGCACTAGACCAAAAAATATCAATTCACTACGTGGTATTTTTACATTCAATGACAAATAGAAATTTATTAAAAACAAGTGATAAAAAAAAACCAAGGGTTTTTAAAAAAGCCCATTTTCAAAATTATATTGTATTACATACTGAGTTTAACTTTGGTAATATTTACTTGGAAATAGTTACTACTGACTTATAAAATTTACTGCTAACAGTAAATTCCCCCTCATCCCCCTCATCCTCTAGTTTTTTAGGTTCTAGGAATTAAATTGTGAATTACACAAAAATTTGGAATTTTACTTAGAATTTTATTATCTAAGCAAAAATGGGTAAAACTAAGAGACACTTTCTTCAATTTAAGGAACCCCTTTTAAATTTAAGAAAAACCTTTAACATATGTTAAAACATAATGTTGGACCTTTAAATTTTGTATATTAATAAAAAAAAAATTGGACAGGTATTCAAGTTACAGGTGTTTAAAAATAGCATAATTTCAATTTTCGGGCCCTTATAGCTCCTAAACAGGGGGCTTGACAAAAAAATTTTGTTAACTGACTCCTACTAATTTCTGAGTATCTAACTCCTCCCAAAATTTCAAGATCCTAGCTTGAACCGTTCAGAAGATATGTGTGACCAAAAATTTTTCGAAAATTGAGTTTAGCGTAATGTTAAATTTTAGTACCGTATGGCAACCCTAAACATTTGCCTTGTAAAAATTTATAAAGTTTATGAAACCAGCTATCATTTGCCGTTGAAATCCGTTGAAAGCCGTCAGATTGAAAATATATGTAACAGAACTCTTGTTATAACAATATAAATATAGGGCTTTTTCCAACTTTGGGGGGCTGTAGCCTCGTAACAGGTGGGGCTACAGAAAAAAATTCTTCTACGAAATTATTTTTTTTGCAAAATCTACCCATGGTTAAAATTTCTTTACTCTATTTCAAACGGTGTAAAAGTTTTTGTAAACATACGGACAGACGGACGGACAGAGTGAAGCTATATAGGCACATTTTTACAAAATTTTTTGAAAATGTGCTAAAAACCATTAAGCTTCCGTTACTTTTTTTTTCTATTTTCAAATTGAAAATATAATAAACAAAAACTTCATTGATCAGAAGATTAGATATCTAATAAAAAAAAAAAAAAAAACAAAATATGAAACATAATCCGGAAGTGAATGACAAACTAAAAAACCACGGAAGTTAATTCAATTTTTGAAACAATAAAAAAAACCAATCCCTCAAACATAATATTTCATTTGATGTTCATTCAATTTAAAATGCAATACAACGCAACAGTTTCATTTCATATTTTTCTTTTACACCCTTCAATACATTTCTACATACAAACATAAACAATACTTACGAATAATAATTGAATTTTAATTGAAAATAATGAAAAATGAAAATCCCGAATGAAACAAAAACTATTAACAAAACGCGAATTAAAATCAATTCAATTTTTTTATATTTTTTTTTTTTATTTTGTATTAAAAGATTATAAAATCGATTTAAAAATATTGTCATCATCATCATCATCATCATCATCACGATTATAATAGCTATGATAATTATTTTCCATATTATATAATACATTTCATAAAATTATTATTGTTTACAGTGGTATAATTTTTTTTTTCATACATTGTACTATATAAATTTTAGATATAATTTATTTAGATGATTTTATTTTGTTAAAATGCGCAATAAAATGATTTAAATAACGGTTGATTGATTTTGCTTTTCCCAACGGTTAAATAACAGAAATGGCGTGAATGCGTTATTAATCAGTGATAAACACCAAATGAAATATAATATTGTATTCTTACATAAGTATGTATATGTACCTGAAATTGTACTATCATTCAGGAACCATATAGAATGAAACAATTAATGTTAGAGTCGAAAATAGAAATAGACTTTAAATTAAGAAGCAACATTCTTTTGATAAGATTTTCGTCATGGATTTACATTAAAAGTTTGTGATTAGATTATTGGTACATTTCATTATGAAAATTTTTAAGTTGCAACTTAACCATTTTATAAATGAGTATATTTGATAATATGAGCCTATGCTCTGCTTCTTTTTTTTTTAAGCTGAATTTTATGTTTATATATAATTTGTATAACTTTTATAACGGGAATTTTTTTTGTTATATTTTTATTAATGTATACTTATACCTTAATTTTATAACTCTATATATTTTGTTTATTTTTTTGGTAAAATATATTGTATGATGTATTGACATATTCGATGTATACTTTAGCTATTTATATTATATGATCGAATCTAATCGAGTTTTTCTTCACAAGATCTATTTACTTATTAATTAAAATCTGTGGCAAAATTCAACGCATAGGTAGTTACGCAAAATATTTCGACAGTCCTTAAATTTGGTTTTTAATAAAATTTCATACTTGTTTAATTTCTATATATAGTAAAAATATTTAAATTCCACTAAGAAACTAATTATATTAGAGGTTCTATTGCCAGACTGGAACTAACATTGCAAAGATTCTTGTCTTAATAATTTTATTTATTCCAAGAATTACTTTTGCCATATCGATAATGTCTGCTTTAGCCTTGAAATTATTAATGACTTTTTGATTATATATTAAGGAATTAAACATATGTTAATGACCTTATAAATGTAATTATAACTGTAATTATCGATAATTTTTAAATATATCGGAAATCATTTAGACATGAATAAAAATTTTATTATTCCCGAGAATTTTATGCAAAATAACAATTCTTTGGAAATATGCATTTGAAGGCTTATTCTAGTTCAAAGTGTTCAAGGAGAATTGTGACGTCATATCTGTTTTAACTTGAAACAGCTTAAAATAGCTCGAAATTTAAATAATTCTTTAATAAATCTTTAATAAATTAACTTTTCAAATAATATTTTCTTCATGATATAATACTTATTTATATGCCGAAAAATGATCGTCCAATCTCATTCCTTCGTAATATGGGACATAATTAAATACATAGGTATATTATGAATTTTCCAATTATACATAGGTACATATAAATAGCTTCATTATGTTTTTACTCCTTTTCCAAATCAAATAAATTATGTACCTATTCAAAACTATCTCTTTAAACAGTCACATATTATAAATCATTTTAAGAAATTGGCATCATTTCATATTGCATCATCAGCATCACCATCATCAATATTACTTTTACATTAACATAATAATTATCAGCATCATTAAAGTTACAATAATAGCAAAAAAATAAATCAGATAAATTCAGAAAAAAAAATTAACAAGAATAAATTATAAAAATATGACACTGCCGACAATCTCCAATTACCCTACATTTTATTAATAAAATAACAAAAATAAAAACAAAAAATTAAAAAGTAAAAATTTTCTAAAACTTCAATCATTACTATAGCGGTACTCAACCAAATAGTGACAATGCACTTTATTGACATATTATTACAAACTTTTAATAAGTATATTTAAACAATTATCTTATAAGACTCCCATAAGTATTACAATATAACATTTGACATCTACATGGTATAGAGTTACCTACTTCTTATATTGATGTTATATAAATCAAATCAACTATTTTATTTGTCAAAAAGCTTTCAAGTCTTTGATTATTTTATTTTTTCTCCTTTAAAATTTTATATATTGTTTTTTTTTTTTTTTTTTTTCTTCTTTTTTTGGTAAATCTTTTTAAAAGCTTTTGCAAATACGAGTAATAAATAAACCACATCGTAACGAATAATATTATAACAATCAGATGATGACAATGACGAAAGCGATTGCGATAGCGAAATTAAAAAATGATTGAAGCTTCTGAATATTTTACAATTTTTTTCACAATTCTTTCGTTCTACGAAATAATTAAAATTGAATCAAAATACAAAAATAAAATGAGATAATTAAAAATAAATCATATTTGGTTCATTTTCCATTTTGCAACAAAAAAAAAAAACTATTAAAATGAAATTCTAAGTGATTAATGAAGCGCACAAAATACTTTGCGTTTTTCTGTTTTTTAAGGTTTTTATTTCATGTTTTTTTTTTTTGTGGTTTTGTGTGCAAGTTCTGCCACAATGAAATTTGAGTTAAGTTTTACGAAAAAAATATGTCATAAGTAATAATTGTAACTTATATCATATATTTTATTTTTTTGAAGTCTATGAACACTTTTACGATAATGTTGTTATACTCTGCATAGGTTTAGAAGGTTATATTAAATTTTGTTTGGTGTTTTTAAGCGTAAAAGTGTATATATATATTTTTAATCAACGTCACTTCATGATTTCTTCCGCCTGTCCATACACAAAACACAATAAATAATTATGCTATCTTTATGAAATTTATACTGTAGGTTACTAATGAGGCAAAAAGGGTGAGGATTGCAAATAAGTGAAATCGAATTATTTATTCGGATTCTGGAATATTTTAAGTATAACGAGTATAATTGCAGAACCAATAGAGATTAAACCTTCAAATTGGTACAAAAAATTTCTTCATCTTTTCTTTGTGTGTCTGAAATTTAGGATCAATTGAAATAGTGGTTCGAGTGTGTTTTATACACATCACAAAATCTAAGGCTGGATGGCACAGTGGTTGAGTGTCTACCTTTCATGCGAAAGGCCCGGGCTCGAATCCTAGTGGAAGTGAAAAAACTTTTCTGGTTTTCGACTCGACAAAGCTACCATTTACCATTGGTTCAAATTAATGGAATAATCAATAATTAATAATTACACATCTTTAATAAAAAATACATTAATATAACAATATAAACAAATGCAAAATATAAACAAATAATTTAATTGAATAATGTAACTCACAGATATAGAATACCATATAACTCAAATACAAAATATTACAATATAAACAAAAACTAGAATTGTAACTATTGAAAATCTAAGACGTTTCTACATGTTATAAGGCCAAGTACTATTTCATATTTAAATTAAGAAAATCAATAAGACCAATTCTAATAACACGAACATAATATCACCCTTTGTTTCAACATGTACCTATGGTATAGACAGGCTTATTAGCCTAACAGTTGAACAATTAGCATTTAAAAAAAAAAACAAATTAGCATATCTTTGAAATCGATAAAGATATAAACTTTAAATTTAGTATAGGAGGGTTTTGTCCTATTTTATTTATGTTTCCAAAATTTTAGTTTGAGTTTGAATAAAAGTAGTGGTTCGGTTCGGATAGCTGCCCCACGATTTATTAGACCTAACAAGCAATTTATTGGAGTTAATAAAGTTAGAATATGGAAATTTGGTAAAAGGTCGTCTTTGCAGGATTCATGTAGATGTCATTTCAAATTGTTAAATGTTGCACCGACTTAATATTTTTTCATTACTTGTTTTTCAGTTTCATTTCTTCCAAATAAATTAATGATTTGTTTATAGAATTTTTTTTCAAAAATTTTCTTTCTTTTTTACGCTGTTAGATTGATTTTAAGAAATATTAAAAAAAATAATAAGAATTAACACGACAACAGATTTAAAAACAACAAAAATATTTAAAGAATTTCTGGAACAAAAAAAAAATTAAAAATAAATAAACATTAGTTTGAAAAATCAAGAATCGCATCAATGGGAATATTCAAATTAAAAAAAATGCTAATAATATTTCGCTGAAGGTCACAAGTACATACTAAAACATTTTTTCGCAATTTTTTATTTTATTCTTAGTTTTTTTTTTTTTTTGCAAATGGAATTTTTTCATTAACCGTTGATTGATGTTGACATTTAAAATGTCACGTGTTAAATATCAACATGTCACTAACAATTATAATACTATACACCTTTAGTTGAAAACCTGAACTAATTTTCGCACAAAAATAATTTAACTTTTAAGTTTTGGTATTAGTTAAAAATTATGTGAGCTATAAAAAACATAAATTAAATAAAAAATAACTTAAAATTTTTTAAATTAAATTTTTTTTTTCTAAAAGATTGAAAATTTTTTCAAATAGTTTTAATTTTTTTTAAAAAACAAAAGCCATTTAAATTTTTTTAAGGATTTGTAGGTGGTATAAGAGCGTAAAAGAGTATATACATATTCGGTTTCATCGTAAATTAGACAAATCAATCAATCAATTGAAAATACTTATTTAAGTTAATGCCAATTAAATGACAATACGTAAATATTACACACAAACATATTTATGAGAAGATGATGGTTTATTAAGCATTAAACAATTATTATGCACAGTGGGTGTTCTTTTTAATTTATAAGTTTTTGTTTTTTTTTTTTTTTTTCAATTTATTTGTTTTCAATTAACAGAATCGAGTACAAGTTTTTTTTTATGTTAAAAGATATTATTATAAAATTGTTTTTATTATTTTCAAGAGATTGTCAAAGAGTGTAAGGAGGGTAATTTAAAAAAAATGTGTGTTTTGTTGTAATGCATTTTTTTATTATATGAATATTTTGATATCTTAAAAACTTTTGAATAAACAAAAAAAATAGGTACAGTTTTTCGTTGGAAGATAGAATCTCTATTTAGTAGCATTGTATAAAAAACTGACCAATTTAACAAGTAATATAATCAAAACATAATATTACTGTGCATGTCAAAAACTCAAATCAAATTCTTTATCAAATATCTTTTAATTAATTACTATAACTTAATTACTAATTGCAAATCTTTATTGGCTTAGATTATATTCACTTTGTTTGCCCTTGTTTTTATTTGGTTTCTTTGCCAAACTTATGGTCTAATTTTCCAAATTTCAACTCAATGCCGTTCTTTTTAAACTTATCGTGCAAACTGACAGTTCTACTTAGAATTATCGAATAAATAATCCAGATCATATATACATGTCACAATTTAATTTGCTATAAACTTTTGGGGGCTCACAAAGACAAAACCTAAATTGGTATATCAACTTTAGAACTATATTAAGTCGTAGAACATCAAAATACAATATTTTAACCTATAAGAAAAGATTTAAAGTGCAATACCGTTAAAAAGAAATACATTATCACTTTTATTCCAAATTTTTTAGTTTAAATTGAAATTGGTTTTAGTATAGAATTACTAACACCAGAATGGCAATAGGGAAAAAATTTTCAGACAAATTTCAAAAATATGTAACTGTACCATTTGTATGTATGTAAAAAGTAAATATTTTAAATTAAAAGTAGATTATATCAAATAGTTAATATTTTAAATAATAAATGTAATTTTAAAAATATAAATGTAAAACTGTAAAACAAAAGAGCTAATGAGAAACTGCTTATGAAACATTCTCATTTATTCAACCTTAAATAATGGCAGAAGAAGTACCCGTACCTTTTGTATACGCGTAATGAAATCCATATGGATTTTGTTGTTTGAATACTTTAATATAGGAAGTCTCATTAGGGGAAAATGGTCGGAAGAAAATACTAGTTATTTTTATTTATAAAAGTATTTAATAAAGCTTTAAATTACCCAATCGATTAATTTTTATGTAAAAATCAATAAATAAAAAATGTTCAAAAATTAACATGGCAGATTCGATTAGAACTTGTTGAACATTATTCTGCATTGTTTTTCTTCCTCTGATTTAACATCCCATCAATATATCTAAATTATAAAATAGTTTTCTCTGAAATTGATCTAATTTCGAAAATGCAAGGGAGGCTGAAGAAGCTAGAGAGATTATACTGTTAACGTTTAAATACATAATATGTGTACTAATTAAGCCTCGTACATATTGGTACATCATTTATTATTAACTAATGACAATATTGAATTTCCAATACTCTTTATTCAACTGTAATAAATTGAATTAAAAAACATTGTTAACCACTTAACTTTTTCCACCCCATAAAAGAAAAAATCCCACACATATCATTACATAACAACATTTTAATTATATTTTTTTTAAGATTATAGTCTAAGTTATAAATAATAAAACGAAATCATAAAATATTAAAAATATGTTTTTATCTTAATTGTTGAGAATATTTTGCAATAGAAATCATATTAAATTACCATAAAACCACTTTACATTATTTTTTTTATTAAGGATGTAATTTAATAATACATCTTTCATGGTAATCCGTCACAATATAGTCACCTTGTATTTTATAATTCCAACTAACTGCAGTTAATAACAAATTACATTATATTAAAAAATACCTACATACATATTTTTATATTATTTTAATTAGTAATAAGTTTTTATACACATATTATATAATTTAATAATCATAAACACTAATAAAACGCTTTATTTTTATATTTTATCATAAAAGTAAAAACACACAATTTTTTTTTTAATTTTAATATTCATAAAAAACTTAATACTTTAACAGATTATAAAATTTTATAATCTTTTAAAGTTATATTACAAAAAAATTAATTAAAGTATAACATAATGTTCTTAAGAAATTTCTTATGGAAATTTATTACATACTTATATCATGTAAAGAATAATTGAATAAAAATTCTACAAATGCATCGGAATAAATCTAGAAAATTTTCAAAATATTCTTGCTACCGAAAATCTTTTATTTGTTTTAATGCTTATTAACTTATTTCCAATAAAACCCTTATCCGAAATTTTGGTAGCTCAATGGATATTAATTCTATTGACATGGTGTCTTGATTCTCTTCTTCATTTTATACCTAACAATCTATGCATTGCTAATCACAGCTTTTCTGCATTCCTCACTTTTATTTTATATCTTCGTTTTTTCCTAATGGTATGTCTTCAGGATTCCATTTTTATCGTTTGTATCATCATACAGAATACGTCACGATCATACACATGACTTTTTTTAATCATAGCCTTACTCTAAATTGTAATATATAATATTTAAGAGTAAATTCGAATTATTGGTAAATCCTGAATTTCAAAAAAAAAATTTCGAAACTCTAAACTTTGACACTTCTTACATTGGTTAAATATTGATTCCCTTTCTGCAAACTTTACTCAAACAATTTCTAAACTGTCAACTATTCATTAATACAATTTGTTTCTGATTGTACAATTGTGTTTAATAAATCAATGATTGATAACCAACACGCAATATTCTCATCAGCAATTAAAGATAGCTTATACCGTTATATTTGCTCCACTGCACAAATGACCAATGTGGTATTAGCTTTCGCCTTCAAACTCTAAAACAAAGTAACTTAAGATATTAAATAGCTTCTTTATATCTTTTGTAGCACTCGTATTTTCAATTATCAAATTTTTAAAACAAATCTCTCCAAATTTTGCATTTTAATTATGATGATGTCATAAACTTAATTAGTATCCAAATTCTATATCTAATTAAAAAAACAAATATTAATAAATTTTTTTTAATTATAATTTTATCTTTTCTATTCAATACAATATGTTCAAAATACAACAGAGTACACAGTATATTCTACAGCTTTTATTGTGTCATTTATTACTCATTCATAATATATTTTACAACTTGAAAAAAAAAATGATTTATTATTAATTTTTTTATTACCTTTTCTAAAAAAAAATTAAACATCAATTGTAAAAAAAAAAAACTTAAATAATTAAAATTTTGAATGTTAATTAAAAAAAAAAACATTGATGGGGACCCAAAAGGTCATCGTAAATATTTTATCAGTTACCCATCAAACAGTATGAAAAAAAATCAATTATTAAACAGATTTCACAGATTTTTATTGATTTAAAAAAAAAAAAAGATTTTCAACCCAAATATAAATAAATCAATCATAGTTTAATTTTTTCAAATCACAGAAGATCATCCGGCAAAACAGAGATCACGAATTGTTAAAAACAGATTTACAGATGTAAAAAACTGTTTCGTGAATCAGTTTAAAAACAGCGGGACCACAAATATTAAATCTTCTAATTTCGCACTTTTTAAATCAATCCCTCAGCTTGACCCCATCTGTTAAATTTATCATCCAATGAACTTTTCTAAATACTACATTTAATAGTTGTCCAGGTTTTAACTGAATTAAAATTCTTTTTTGTTACCTGTGCTAAACATAATTATGATTGAGGTATAGAATATAATGACATAAAATTTCACCTGAATAACAACAACAAATATAGTAATAAAACCAATCAAATTACATTAAAATACGAAAAAACCAATGATGAAAAAAACCTAGGGGTTTTAAAAGAGCACATTTTTTAAATTGCACAATTTTTAATATTGTGGGTTAAGTAAAAAATTATATTCACAAATATATATCATTAATTAATTGCCAAATATATCCATACTAAGAATATAAGCCTATAAATGCAATCAAGAAAACTTGTTAACACATAACCCTAGAAATAAATACACTGGTGCCTAAGCAATCGGTTTCTAAACATTTAGGAAATTTTTAATACATACGTTCTAATAACCCTTGAATGGAGAAAGTTCAGAAATTTTTTCAGAGCAAATTTATGCTAATTCTCAAAGATTTATCTTTTCCCAAAATTTCCATTAATTGTGGCTTCACTCAAATTTGGGTGTTTTCTTAGAATTTTAATATATAATCATTGGTTAAAAATTAAGAGACATTTTCTTAAATTTTAGGGAGTCCTTTAAGATCACAAAAAAACTAATCCGTTAGATAATCCGTTCAGAAGCTAAGGACTAAAAGTTTACAAAAATTGAGTTTCAAATAACTGTAAAATTTAGTACCGTATGTTAACCCTATGCTTTTGTGCCAGATACATTTATAAAGCTGATAAATTCAGCTGTCTGCGAACTTTTAAATATTATAAAAACAGCTGTCTGCACCCGGTTGAAATATAACTTATAGAACTTGTATTATAATAGTTTCAATATAAAGTTTTTCCCAATTTTGGGCTGTAGCTCCGTATCGGCTGGAGCTACAGAAAAAAGTTGTTACTTGAAATTTACTTTTTTGTCATATTTATCAGTTGCCAACATTTTCCTTCTTTATTGCAAACAGTGTAAAAGTTTTGTAAACATATGAACTGACATTCTGACGGACAGAGAGAAACTATATAGCCATATTTTTAAAATTTTTTTTATTGGCTTAAAAAACCATGATGTTGTTAAACATTATTTAATTTTTTTTCTTTTTGTATAAAATTATACCATAAAATTAGTTGACATTGATCCCAAAATGATAGTTTAGATCTATATCTAACAACACTCTAGTGTTCATTCAATTTTCTTTAACCATAGTGAAATCTTACAAAAAAAAACTTACAACTTCTTCTTAAATATTCGATGGGGTTCGTGGATCTTTTAAATTGAGATATTAAAAAAAAAAAATTTGTGTTTTAATGAAGTGGAAAATACTGTAGAGAAACAACAGAATAAAATGATTATGATGACAACTGACAACAAAAGTGAAAACCTCAACCGCTATCCGAAACAACTGAACAAAGAAAAAACCAACAATCATAAAAATAGTAACTATAGTAACTGGTTTATTGATTGAAATTACTTAAAACTTGGAACTCGACGGTCAAGAAAACCTAAGAAATAAAAAAAAAAAAACAAACAAAACTATGAGCAACAAGATAAAATATAAATGAACCACACAGAATATAAGATAACAAAAAAATAAAAAAAATAGGTATAACAATATTATCTTAAGATAATATAATTTGTCATGTCACTTCAGGTAGCTGGTAAAATGTCAGAACACAAAAAACTTTAAGTTTAAAAATGTAGATAGAACTTTTATATATATAGACAAATATAATAGAATCTTTAGATTTTATAGAACAAATTTACATAAACCTGATAATTATATATATTTCTTATACCTGTAGGTATTTAAAGCATTTTTTTTTTATTTTAATTTTAGAAATTTAAATTAATAGTGGGGAATATAATAGGGGGATAAAATAGAAGAAGTTATTTTTAACTCTCTGTATTAGTCATTTGAAATATTTAGGTCTTGTGTTCTTTGTTCTAATTAGTAATAAAATCATCAACCTGATTAGGTCATAATAGAATTGAATTAAAATAATTATTATTTTGATAAATAATGTTATATCATTTTAGATTTAGTTTGTTTATGAAACTATTGAAAGTGGGATACCTTAGTTGTGGGAACCTCGGTTAATTGTCAGGAGGATACTAAACATCAAAAGTTTACTCTAATGTATAAGTGAAACTAAATGTATAGTTATGTATGTGGTCAAGCTTTGCATCCTAGAATTGGTTTACATTTAGGTGTTCTGCTTTTCCTTTTATATAAATATTATATTAATATTGCAATTGAATGTTCTACTCCATCCGTGTTTGCCAACGATACCTTAATTAAAAAATATATAGTAAGTAGTAAGAGAAGATTTGAATTTCCTAAAGATT
This sequence comes from Dolichopus griseipennis, assembly GCA_963082915.1. Classification (NCBI taxonomy): domain Eukaryota; kingdom Metazoa; phylum Arthropoda; class Insecta; order Diptera; family Dolichopodidae; genus Dolichopus; species Dolichopus griseipennis. The sequence goes on from OY720443.1 coordinate 35,017,531, forward strand.
TCTTTAACATGAATTTAGAAAATTTATATCAATGTCAAAACGAAATCAAGTAAAACGGTAAAAAACCAAATCCGAAAAAATGTTCAAGAAACATCAAAAGAAATGAATGCCTTGGAAATTTTTCTATTCGGAAATTTATCATCATAAGAAGTAATATAATTAACAGTCTTGTCGATTATATTTATGTCAAATACAGATAAATCAAATAGACTGCAGATTCTGCTATAAAAAAACACAGAATTATTTTAAAGAACGATAGAAGAGCAAGAATAAGTGGAATAGTGGCTCCAAATTGGTTACGCAAACATATTTCAGGGATTTCAATGTTCTAGCATAACATATCGTCAAACAGTTTGTTTACATAATTATTGTAATGTTTTCGAAGATTGATCAATTGTCACTTTACAGAAGAACGGAAACTCAAAGCACTGGGATTTTCAAAACAGTTGAACTTTTTAACATAATATTTTGTTTTTTTCCTGTTACTCAACTTGGGAACATAGGGCTTCAAATTCAAATATCCATTCATTTCTATTCTCCATGTTGTTTTGGGTTTACCTCTTGACCTAGATCCGTCTAAATTATTACACATTAGCATATTTCAGCTTTCCTTAGTGAATTGACAATCTACCTCCATTTCCTTCTGGTGATTTGCTTCACTATTGTCTATTCGAAGAATATTCGACATATTATTCTGAGATGGTTATTTATGAAGATTTGTAATTTATTCTTAATCGAATTAGTGAACTACCATGATTTGCAGCCTTAATGTTAATGTAGATTTTACGCATGAATTTAACATTGTTAGTTTGGTTAGTTTAAGGATTTGCGAACTGTTTCATGTAAAGGAAAAGTCTACCGAAGGCTGTTTTATCGATTCTGGTTTCTACATCTTTGATGCTGTCACAATATGCTGAGACAATATTTAATAGAAATTAGTTGTAAATTCAGTTGTACATAAAAATTATACTATAGAAAATATAAAAATATACATTTAATTGATTAAAATTTGCAAATCAAAAAAAAGTTTAAAAAAAAGTTACAATTTAATGAAGGTTAATCGAGTACTGAACAAGTCCACATATCTTGGACGCAATACTGGTATTTGTAAAAATAAATACCTTTAGTGAAATTAAAACGAAACTACTCATTTTTTTATTCTTTCTTTATTAATACTTTTCTTAAATATAAATTTTAATTAATACATATCAATAATCTCTTAATATCAAGCATACCTATACCTTCCTACAAATTAATTTTTATCATAAATTTTAATCATAACTAACTGAAAACCAAAACTAAAAAAAAACTAACAAGATCTAATTAACATTATCTTATCTTTGTATAACCAAAATGACTGTAATTATAACAACATGATTATAATTTTCAAATTCAATTTTTATACCCGTATGACTATATAGTCAAAGGGTATAATAAATTTGCCATTACGTTTGTGACGCAGAGAAGGAGGGGGGATAGATATAGACTCAAGTGTATGGATCGGATCAGAATCGAAAAATAAATCGATTTAGCTATGTATGTCCGTCCGTCCGTCTGTCCGTCCGTCACCACGATAACTCAAAAACTAAAGGAGCTAGGATCTTGAAATTTGGCAAATTCGTTTTTTTGCAATAGCCGTCATCGCTATTTAAGTACAGCCATTTTGGTCCGTGGGTTCGGGTAGCTGCCATACAACTTCTTTTTTTATATGAGTATTACTCTGTACCTATTACAGCTGCGTGTCTGAAATTTTGCCAAAAGTAGTTTAGTTTTATGGCCAAAATTTCTGCAAAATTTAGTTGGTCTACTGCAGTGGGTTCGAGTAGCTGCCATACAACTTCTTATTTTATATGAGCATTACTCTACACCTAATGAAGCTGGGTGTCTGAAATTTTGCCAAAAATAGTTTAGTGTAATGGCCAAAGTTACTGCAAAATTTGGTTGGTCTACTGCAAAGGGTTCGAGTAGTTGCCATACAACTCCTTCTTTTATATGAGCATTACACTACACCTAATAAAGCTGGTATGTTTGAAATTTTGCCAAAAGTAAGTAATTTTCATAAAAATAATGATATAATGTTTATATAACGGTCATACGGGTATCCCAGAGTTGACACAGTCTACTCTACCACACTCTTCCTCGTTTTTACTTTAGAAAACGCCTTAATCTTAGACTTTATGGCAATTAAAAATACCTTTTAATTAATAAAACATTGTACTTTTTCAATTTATTTATTTTGTGCGTAGTTCAGCGACATCTTTATGTTTATTTGTTTTTTTTTTTCAATTTGTAAATCTTTAGGTTTACATCGGTTTTTCCAATTAAAAAACATTTTAAAAGTCTTATCTAATCTAGCAAAAAACAATATACTTGTAACTTTTGTTTTTAAAAACCCACACAATTCTACAAATTAAAAGAAAAAATGCGTAATGCCAGAAGTTGAATACTTAACACAAAAATATAAATGGAAAAAAGATTATGTCAATGTCAAAATTACCAAAAATTTTTTTTTATTATTTTAAATAAACATTTTCATACCTTTTATGACCATTGAATTAAGTACTGATTTATTAAAGTTTGGTTTAAGATGACAACCTTAAAAAGTAATAAAAATCTAAAATTAAGTATCAGAAAAATTAAAGGCGTTAAATATCGAGCAAAATATTAATAAAAAGATGTTCAAATAAATTTTTGATCCGGTTAATAGCCTTTTAATCATATAGTCTTTAAGACATGTTGAACTGCTTGAGTGAATTTAAGTAAGCCAGTAGACCCATTAATCATATTTTAATATATTAAAAAAAAAGTACTTAATCAGCAGTCACATTTTCTATTCATATAAAACTTATAAGAATTACGTCATCAATTATTAATTTACATTTTTAGACTAAACTTAAATGTACTAAAAACTTATTGTGCATATTAAAACTTTAAATCCAATTTAATATACCAATTTAAGCATCACATTATTTACTTATGTAATAAATCATGATTTCAAATTCTAATTACACGAATATTTTATTACCTTTCCGGCTTAAATTTAATTTTCTTGTATTTGGGATTTGGTTTTTTTCAAGTTCAAGTACATTGACTTTTGCTTTAAGCCGATCAAATGGCAATTTCATTTTTAATGACAGCTATTTACTTTGACAGCTTAAACAAACACATTTTGTACAGTTCTTAAGAGATTGAAAATGATTTGTTGGTTTTTTTTATAATTTAACTTTTCAAGCAAAAAAAAAAAACCTTAACAAATTTTTTTTTTACTTATTTTTTTAATCCTATAAATTAGATCTACTTAAAAGTGAAAAAGCACTGAAATTGTTTGAAGATTTTGTCACAAAATTTCAAAACAAAAGAGAAAAAAACAAATTTTAATTCGTGAATCCCAAAACAATGAAAGTTTTATGATTTTGGGTATTATATTATTTTTAATACTATTGATTTGATAATAACTAATTTTAATCTATAAAATTCAAACAATAAAAATTAATTATCCGATAATTAACTAAGAAACTTTTGACAGTACAACAAAAGATTTTAGAATTAATAAAGGATTATGAAGTTATTAACTGTATATTTAATATCGAATTTATTCGCAAAATTAAATTGAGATTAAGTTTGACGTTATCAGTACGTATAATTATACCCGTATGACTATAGGTCGAAAGGGTATACTAAATTTACCACTACATGTGTGACGCAGAGAGAAGGGGGCATAGATATAAACTCAAAGGTATGGATCGGATATGAATCGAAAAGAAAATCGGTTTAGCTTTGTATGTCCGTCCGGACAGACATATATAGTACGTCCGAGATTTGAAGAGCTGTCTTTCAACTTATAGTTTCTTTTGTTCATAACTAAAAACCTGATAAAATGTGTATTTAAAATTTTGTGTTTTTAACCGGATAATATAATGTTTATATTACAGCCAAACGGGTATCCTAGAGTTGACATAGTGTACTCTGTTTTAATATACTTCTGTTGAAATTAAATTGGAGTAATTAGTATTTATTATGGCGATTTTTTTAAATTTTTAATCGTATTAAGTGTTAAATCATCTTAAGAATTTAAATGAATTTTAAAAGAACTTAATCATGTTCCAACATTCACGAGAATTTGAATTAAAAAGTGAATTGACATGTTTTGGAAATCAAAGTTGGTGCTCCATCAACATTCTCTCGAATTCGAATGAGTGAATTCCATTTTCGAAAAACATTTAATTTTCCTTAATTATTATTTTAAGAAAGTTTCAAGTTAAAATCTACATTTAAATTATCTACTTTTTTCTAATTTTTATCAAGTTTGCTTATAAATTTAATTATACAAAATATGGATGCAATTAGTTTTCTACTTGAAGGACGAAATAAAAATAAAAATAATAATAAAAAAATTAGAAGAAAAGGTTTTATGAGCCAAGGCACATGTTTTAGATCTTTCGTGTAACATGTAAACGTAAACTATACATGTAAAATTCTTTATATACATATATAAGTAGTGTAAATTCTTTAAAAAATAGCTCTTTTCTCTTTCTAAAAATCTACAATCAATTTAATTTTTTTTTATATTCGAAAAGGGGTTCGAATATAAGCCCTAAACTTAATCTTGCATTAATCAATATATTATAATACATAATATTGTACATTCCCAAGATAGTAAAATCTATTTTCTTTTTACAACTTTGGCAACACTATAATTAAAAATTTTTAAATCTAGACTTAATATTTTAAAAAAACCTTCCATTATACAGAATATTACCAAAAATAAAATTTAATTTATTAATTAAAGCTTTTTTATAAGATAATATTAAATTTTAAAGGACATTTACTACAAGTAGTCTTTGACATTCAGAATTCGAACGAAATTTATTTTAAGTTATTTTAATTAAAAATTTTAATTTTGAATTATTGCAAAATTTTAAAGATTTCAAAATTGAAATGAAAAGTTTTTTTAAACATTTTCGAAGCACCTCTTTGACTTTTTGTTTTGATCAGTCTGTTTGACTAAGTTTTGATTCTTCTTTACTTCTTCGGGCTATTTACCCGAATTATAATTTGATTTATCATTTAATTAACATGCTCAGGCTGTTGTTATTATTCATTTAAACCTTTCGAAATTCATCTTACAGATTTTAAATCAAAAATTAAAATTTAACTAACGATTTTTTAACACATTGAACCAGCTATGTATTCATTTGGTTACCTATATAATTTTCTTACCTGGATAATAAAAAAAAAAAAAAATTGGTTTACGTTAAAAACGAAAATGGCTTCCCTTTTTAAAAGGAAATTAAATTTTGATGGACAGTTTTTTGATGCTTTACTTATTTATTTACTGTCGTTTTAACGTAACAAATTTTTTTTTTAGGAAGTTCAAATTATATTAAAAAAAAAAGTGTTATTTTGTTTTAAAAAAATTTTAAAACCCCTAGGAAATGACATAACCAAGTTATATCACGGTGTTATTTCTGAAAAACCCAAATCACGTTATTTTAACTCAAAATCAGAACAAGATAATTTTTTTTTTTTTTTAAAAAAAGTTTAGAATCTAAATATCATAGACAACAACAAAGAATTCTATTTTTATAACTTATAAAAAAATATGATGGTTAAATTTATCTTAATTTAAAAAATTAAAAAAAGTTGATTCTAAATATGGCGTCAAATTGTTTTGACCTAAAATGTATGAAGCAGTCCAAAAACTAAAACCTTTTAAAGTAAATGCTTTTTTTAAAAAAGTTCCGGTCAAAGTTTTTCAAAAAAAATTTATCAGATCATCCATAATGGCCTATGGGACAATATTACTAAACATTGTTACTAAAAATTTGAATATTGAATTTATTAATTTAATTTTGATTTTTTACTAGAAATGATACTTTTTTTAATTAATATTATTATTTATTGTAATTTATGTATAGCAAGTTACTTTTTTTAACAATTTTAAGCTTCAATTAAATAAATAACTTTTACTCAAATACATATGTCATCTAGCGTTTATTACCAACTTTTCCAACTTTGGACTAATTAAAAACTAACTTATTTTTTTTTTAATATATACAGGACATGTTTTATTTAGAAATTTAACTATGTTTGACACAAAATTTAATTAAACTAAATTTTCATTTAAATTTATTAAAAATATGTTTACTTTTTGTATTTAACTAAGTATGTCAAAAATATAATTTTCAATAATCAAAATATTTTACGTCATTACAATAATAGGGAAAATATAATAAAAAAAACTTTTTCATTTAGCTTTTACTTTACTTTGTAAAGATTTATAAATTAAATGTTCCAGCACTGTAAAGTCAATAAACACCCTAAATGGTTGTCAAATAGCTTTGTAATGAAGAAAAACCAAGAACTACAAAACTGTTTAATATCAATTTTGCAGTCTGTGATTGTACTTTATATCAAGCCTATTTGTCCCTAAAAATATGCAATTTTTTAAACGTCATGTTACACTGCTTCTACAACTTCGGTGGCATAGTGTAAATAAATCAATAGGAATCTTGCATTGATGCAATAAGTAAGTGTTTTGTCTTAACAAATCCATCTTGGAACTTGTTATAACGTAGATCTAATAAAACATGTATTAATATTACTTTTAGTTTAATGGTATCAAATCTTTAATAATCTTAAAAGCCGTTGCTGATGCCTGTTTTATACTAATTGTAATATTGTAATTTGTAATATTTAATATAGGGTCGCAAGGCTTTCATGTTAGGGTGGTCCATGCCATACTCTATATCAAAACAACAACAGTATTTAATATATATTAATATAAAAACACTTATTCTATACTTAAAAATGCTTCTTTTAAATATGGAAGGTATATATTAAATTTAAAAATTCAGAAGATTAAAAAAGTTTCTTATAATACGACTAAAATCACTATAGCACCTGCCAACTATTAAAATGTTAAACTATAATTAATAATTAATTTAAAACATATGAGTTGAAAGCTGAATCACAGCCATCTCAGAAAAATTAAAATAACGCACAAAGATGTGTTAAAAACCTAATTTAATAAAAACTTTAAAAGCAAGATTTTTTCTTAAATTAAAGTTTCATTAATAGAATCATAACTTGGATTTAAGATCTCTGATAAAGATTTACAAAACAACCTACAAAACTTTTTAACCCAGACATATGAGAGATTAAATATTACCTCCATCATGTAAATGAATAATTTAAGAAATAAATATTAATTAATAAAAAAATTCACTAACAAATGGACAGACAATTTAATAGTTAAATGATTTTATAAAGTTTACAATTCAACAAAACCCTTTTTTTAAAAATACTTAAATATGCCAATTAAGTGTACCATATTGAAGTATTTTTACATCAAAATTACAAACCACTTAATAGGTATAAACTTTCCACATCATGCATTTTCAACAATTGTAAAAGTTCAACTCATTCGTATTGTAACGTTATTTCTTATTTACATTTCGATTCTGTTTTATTTTTTTTTCGTATTTTTTGTTGTTTTTTTTTTTCTTATTCAGCTTCACATACAAATGATGTCCTTACAACAACAATAAAAATAAACAAAGTAAAAAAAAATTTACGATCATATTCATATTTACTGATACATATTAATATAAAGTTAAAAAAAAACATACATACATATTTATCGATTCGAATTTCTCCGAATGATTTTTTAAGAGTCATTAAAACAAAAAAAAAACAACAAAGATACATATATATTCGAACGCAATATGTAAACAGGGGCCTGGCAATAATAGTCCTCAAAAACAAGTCACTAAAAGTAAAATAAAAAAAAATTCGAATTTCAGGAGTTTTGGAAAATAAAATTTTTAAAGAAATTTCCAAAATAATAGAAAGTATTAATTGGCAACTTTAAGCTTTTGGAACTCTTTTCATGGAACCTAATTTTTCATAGGAAAATTTTAAAATTCAACAGGTATTTTTATGGGGCTCCCCTACTTTAATCATTTACATACTATTAGTATTGATTAGTTATAGTCAAAATCATGATTTCAGCTTTTTCTAGAATATATATGTATATATATGTAGGTTCCATTTGCCAGTTTTCGGATTTAGAGAGGGTGTTTAATTTAAATTTTGAATGTTCGCCTTTTACGAAATATTTCAGTATTCCGAGATTGCAAACTCTTTTCCATAAATAGTAATATTGTAAGCTTTTAGAAGATTTCTCCAAAATTAACAAAAAATGGTACAAAATTATAGACCATATGCACGAAACTCCCCCATGCAGGGAACATAAGCACGGAAGTTATTTCGTTTTTGGTTTTAAATCTATTTTCTTAGGGACTTTTTTCATATAGCCTTAAAAAGGACTTGTTTTTGAAATGATTTTTTTTTTATTATGTATATTAACTATACTATGATATTTTACTGTTTTGTTATTATTGTATGGACTTATAACTAATTGTGCTTAACTTAGTTATGCTTAAAATTTTTTTTCAAACCCATGACTACTACTATTTATTTTGTGTTCGTAATATAGAAAAAGGAGCATACAACATATATATACATATGTACATAGATCATTTTAATGAATTCAATAAAGCTCACTTACATTAAATCAATAATTACTGCTTGAATGAATCTGTTATGAATCTGAAGTGAATTCAAAAATGAAATGATATTTTATACTGTACATGTGATTTACGTGGTACAAATGTGTGTATACACACTAATAAATGGTATAAAATTGAATAGATGAGAGTGCAATATAAAAATATCATATGGTGATTAGTTTTAGGAACACAGGGATGCAAATTATTCATATTAAAATTAATATATTTCAATTACTTGTAATTTTAACGAATTGAAAAAAAAAAAAATTTAATAAATTTTATTTCCGTCTAAAACACATCGGATCTATTCAGATCTAAAACAACATTGATGTAATATTCTGAGTATCATTGGCGCCTAAGGGCATTTTCAATTAAATAATATTATTAATTAATATAAATCTATTGAATATATACTATTATATTATGTCATTTATTTACATTATATTCACAAGGCGGATTTATTTAAGTTAACCAATCAATCATAAGTGCTTACTTCTTTCCTCTGTTAATACTAAAAATATTTTATTATTTAATATAAAATCATAATTTATAATGGAATATTTTGAAACCATCAGTGACTGAGACCGTTATATGTTTGAATACTATTATTAGATTATACCAATACTATTTATTATATTTTTTTAATTATATTATCTATACTATTAATAAATTTGATCCGATAAACTTAATTAATTATGAATTTTGAGAATTGCATACCTTTAGGGAAATTCTTTTATTTCTTATAAAACCAAAAAATATGCCATATGAATTTGAATTTCCTGGTAAGATATAGCCGACTAATGTCTTATTAATTGATAATCAATCAAGTTATCAATAATTAAATTCTAATGAAAATCAAATTACGTTTTTGTAGGTATTTAAATTAAATTTTGAATTGTTAAAAGTTTAATAATGTTTATAAGTACAATTATTAATTTTTAAATTAAAAATCTTTTACTATGCATATAATGCCTGTCAAAATATAAAACTAATTCTATTTTTGAGAGTTACTCCATTTAAGAGATTTATTTCATATTTTTGGAAGTAGTTAAATTGCTTTTATTTTTGCTCATATAGAATTCAATTTTACTAATTAATTTTTTTGTCATTTTATTTTTTGTAATTTTAGTAATAAATGAAAATATGTGACAAAAATTATGATTAAGTTTTTTTTTTATTTTTTGTTTATTTTTTTGTTTTTTAATTAAATTTGAATTTCCATTAGTTTTTTCAAAATACAGAATTGAATTTATAAATAGAATGACTTTATTAAGTTAATCATATAGTATACAATTTTAAAATTGTCAAATGTCAAATGTAATTTTTTTTTTAAAAATCAAAATGGATTTTTTTTAATATTTTTAAAGTCATTTAGAAACAGATTTTTAAAATTGAGTTTTAAATATTTTTTAGAACTGCACTTAAGCTTTCAATGAAAATTGGAAGTTGTCACTGAAATTAAGAAATAATATTTAAAATGTTTATTATATCTATCAGCTTAGCATAGTTAGTTTGACCTCTGTCAAGAAAACTTTTGACAAAAGAATTTTAGAAATGGATACTGTATTAATATCAGGTTTTTGACTCGACTCAGCTAATATTCGCCATTGGGTTCAAATTAATGGCATAACCAATGGTTAATAATTCTATATCTTAATAAAAAAATATATTCTAATAATTCTATATCTTAAAAAAAAAATATATTAATATAATAATATAAGTAAATAATTTAATTGAATAATATAACTCACAGATACAGAAATATCTTATAATTCAAATGGGTGGTCAGAGAGTTATCTGTAGTATAATGTTAGCACATTCCATAATTGTGTAAAAATATTAAAATGAAATATTTACTTAAACAAATATAAAATTGTTACAATATAAACAAAATTAATTGTATATATTAAGAATCTGAGACTTTTAAGGCCTAGTATTATTTCATCTACTGAGTGTATGAGTATTATTAAGATTAAGAAGTTATAAACAGGCTAACTAGCCGAACAATTGAACAGTTATTAATAAGTACATGTCTACTTAAATATTATATATGTATATTATTAATGTATAATTTCAATCTAAATTCTCCAAGATATTATATACATCTTCATTATTTAAAAGACAATATACACTACAATTCTAGAAAATACATATCGAAATTGAACATCATCTCTATATTAAACTTATTTCCCATAACTCAAATTTTTTTTTTTTATTAATTATCATCAAAATTTCCACTCAAATAAATATTAAATTGCTTCAGATTTTACTATATTTATACCAATTTTTTTTTTTCAAAATGACATTTTATTTTCAATTCAAATCTTGAATCTTGATTTTGGTTAATGAATTAATTCTAATAACGAAATCATTTTAATAAGAACCTCGAGACTTGAAAATTTATACAATAAAATGCATTATTTATAATAACAAAGAACCACTGTACTTATATATTTAAATTTTTTTTTTTATTATAAGTGTATCTTTAGATTTGTATCTCAAGATAACCGTATATGTATTTTTTTCTATAATATACTACTGCTCATTTCAATATAAATATAATACGTAATTTATAATTTAAAAAAAAAATGTCAATTTTTAAAATCTGAGAACAAAAAAAAAAGTCTAGAGCAATTTATTTTCATGTCAATCACAGGATAGCACTTTAAAAAAGTAGTTATAAATCATATGCATATTATATGTATTGTTTTTGTAAAATACTTTTAACCCTTCATAAAAATAATAAACAATTTCCACCAATTATTAAATTGAAGCAAAGTCCTGATATGTATAAGATTTACTGATAAAAATGCACACTTTTTGACATTGCCCATTTTTATGTAAGGCCATAGTGTAAAAATTTAAAAAAATTATTTAACTCTGTAATAAAATTTTCATGAAAGAACACTTCAAAATATTCCGTATTTTAAGTACGATTATGAAACATTTACTACTTTATAAGTGCCTTGAATCAGATACACAATCAAATTCGAGCAAGGCATAACATCTGACATTAAGCTTTTGCTGCATTGTCCTTTTTCAAGTAAAAAACAGGCATTGTTTTAATCAAACACTATGACGAATAGTTTTAGTTAAAATGTGTTGAAATATACTTAACCCATCATAACATCTTTGGTTTAAGATTTTTTCTCAGGTTACCCTTAAAAACACGAAAAAGCGTATTTATATGAAATGTTTTGTATATTAAGTTTAAGAGTTTGGAACTCACAATTTTTAAATTTTCACTTTTACTAAATTAAGCTTTAAGTTGAAAAATAAACATTTCAAAACTTCTATTAGGTGCTTATACCATTTAAAATAATTTAAGAATCCTGATTTAAAATATCTAAGTCTTTTGATTTATTAGACAAAGTTCCTTGATTATAAAGCATCTTAGAAATATTTAAATATAGATCGTAGTAACATAGATCTTAGTTAGGATTCAATTAAACCTTGGAATTCCAAGATAGGACTCCGTTCAAATATCACTGTTAAAAGCCTTCTATTCCAATTACATCTTTTATATTTATTCTTATTGTTTCCAGTTCAGTCTAATATTCGCCACTTATATTTAACAAATTTTATAAATTGAATTCAAAATGATCTTAAACGGAAATTGAAAACCATTATATTCTCATAAATTGAATTTTTATAAGTATATAGAATTTTTATATCTAAAAAAAAAAAAAGAAAAGTAATTTTCTTTCAAGGCATATAGACTTGTGATCTTTAGATTTTCAGATTAATCAATATAATCTATCATCCAAATATACAAATGCATATATATTATATATATGTATATATACAAAAATAAACATTATTATTGACAGTATAATATTTATTATGAGTGAAATCTAACCTCGGATTTTATTTTTTTTAATGGCATTCAATCTATTCAGAGTCATCTGAACGAAAAATGGGAAAATAAAAAAAATATATAAACTATTGAATTAAATTCTTGTTTTTTTTTCCTACTACTCGTATATCTTTTACCAAGTATCATCTCTCAACTAAATCCAACTACGGGATTCAATTTAATCATTTTTCCATTTTTTCATATAATTCAATCCCATTCCAAAATCTCAACTCAAGCCAACAACTAACCAAGAAATTATTGTATAGTAGATTTAGTTTAAAATGTTGTTGTTGTTGTTGTTTTTGGGATTTTTTAAAAATTGTTTTTATTTATATTCATAAATTTTGCTTCGGATCGAATTCAATTCCAGATGATAAATGAAAAAAGTGTGTCAGTAGTTCTAGAAAAAAAAAAAATAGTAAAAAAGTATTTTTCGATTTTTAATATTTATTTTTTTTTTGTTTTTTTTATTTTTTTTTTTTTTTTTATTTTTACGGTTCAGGTGAATAATAGGTGACTATTGCCATTTTTTTATTATTTTATTTTCTTATATACCAATCAATATAACCCATACTGATAATGGTAATAATGATGATGATGACTATAGGATGATATTTGATGATGGTATATAGCTGATGCGATGCATTAAATAAAACCTACACAAAATTTCATTCAATTTAAACTGAAAATATAAAAAAAATTTAAAATAAAATTTAGAAATTGGATACAAAAAAAAAAATAATAATAATATGAATAGAAATAACAATAAAAATTAAAATAAAAAATTAATCTGATAAAAAATAAATTGATAAATTATTTATTTAAAAATAAAGTTGTTTTTTAAATATTTGTATAAAAGTTTCATTATTAGTAATTCTCTTCGTAATTCGATGAACATTTAAAAACAAAATTACTTACTGGTAACTTTTCACTCATAGTGATTGTTCTTTCAGTATTTTGAATACTTTTTATCGTAAATAGTAGGTTAAGTTCGTAGATGGACTAAATCGGAGCAAGAAATCAGGAAGCTACCATAGAAAAACAACAGACTCTTCGAGAAATTTTGATTGTTAGTCGTCGATAAGTTTGAAAAAATCATTTAGGTGAATCGACTATTAATGGGTATCCATATGACGTGAAGCTTCCATAAATTGATTCTTGTATCATGGAGATTCGAGAATGTGAAGTTCTAAAAATTGATCAAAATCTCTACCGATTCCAATTAAATTTGAAATAAATGCTTTTTTTACAAAAGAAAGAACGTGTTCGCAGATGGGACAAATTTTTTTACCAGAAGACCAGGATGCGTCCGATATAAAATAACCACACTTCATAAAAAATAATTATCAGAATTTACAGACTGTAAAATGTAAATTTCATTATGCGAGAAGAAAAAGCTTATACAATCCATCTTGGATTTATTTTTAGGTTTTTTAATTTATCTTGGAGTAGATTGTATAAATCCATTGTTATGAGATCAGTTAATGAGATCGATGTTAATGTTTCGGTTATTGTAGAGGTTAAGTTGATGAATGTTCTTCATAGTATAATCTTCTTCACGAGGCTTAAATTTAAACAATGTCTTAATTTTTAGATTTGGCTTCTTGATTATCATCTACTGTTCCTTTCCAACTCTGTAACAAAAAATATTTGAAAAACTACTGTGCACTGCTGCAAATTTTTTTTTTTATTCCTTTTCCACTTCTTTAAGGAGTATAGGGCATTCACCAAGTTTATTAAAACTAGGCTTCAATTTCTTTAATCATAATATTCACTAAGCCGTTGATTACTCGGCTGTAGCTATTGTATAAGGTTATGAAATATGAATGCACAAATGTTAACTTTGTGCGCCATCTATAATCTTACACAAAAATTATTTATATATTTTTGTTAAATCTTATTTTATATTACGATATAATTATACAATTTTACGATATTTTTTTATTAGATATGATCTGACCGGGGTTTGAACCCGGGACCTTCACATGAAGGGCGGCGTCTTTACCCCTACGCCATTGGTCAGGATGAAGGGCTGCAAATATATTATATTAATAATTTATTCCACTAGATTGTTTAGAATTTGAACAAGATTTTTAATAAATCATTATATATATATATATATATCTACGAAGTCAGCTTCTCAGATTTATAAAATTAAAAACAACTTATTTTTCATTTAGTAATTTTTCTGTGCAAAGATGGTGTTCTGGACTTTAAATTTTTTTCTGAAATGTTTTACAGTTCTATCATTTTCCAATTTTTCTGTGCAAAGATGGTTTTCTGGACTTTAAATTTTTTTCTGAAATGTTTTACAGTTCTATCATTTTCCAATTTTTCTGTGCAAAGATGGTTTTCTGGACGTTAAATTGTTTTCTGAAATGTTTTACAGTTCTATCTTGTTGCTATGTGACCTCTTCTGCAAAGTTCTTAATAGAATTGGAATAATCACATAACAATCTGAAATGTATATTCTTGTATTCTATATAATTTAAAAATATATTTTTATAATCTACCTATTCATTTCTACCTCTATTATTTCACGAATGCTTATTTTTTGCTTATAAGATTTCTTAATTACCCCGTTTTAAAATTAGAATCGTAATTTATCAATTTGAAAAAGAATATCAGTTCTGATTTTTAATGTTTAATACCTAGAAATATAAAACAAACATTAATTCATTTAACTACATGACATCATTTCAGTTATTAATTAACCTAATATTGTTTTTTTAAATATCATAAGATTTTTCTTTGTGCAAAAAAAAAAAACTGATGGCATTGAATTTGTGAAAATAAATAAAATTAATTTAATTATCGCAAATATATATATATATATGATATCATTGCACCGCATCAGATCACCTTTCATTAGTAAATATACAAACAGACTGGAATTACTTAATAGATTTTTTTTTCGAATTTTTTGTTTATTTTGTTCATCATAAAAAAATGTTCTTACAAGTATTCCACTTTTAAATGATGATTTATTAAATTTTATTTACTTTTTGCTAATATTTATTTTTTAAATTATAATTTATAACAAGTGATGCAATAAAATATCTTTAAAACATCTTTAAAAAAATTAATTAAATTAATTTGAATATTGATAATGTGATTTATTTATGTCTGGTTATACATAATTGTTTTAATCAAAAAAAAATTATTAAACACTTGCAAAATGGAAACTAATTAGGAGCACAACTTCAATCATTTATTCAGTACGAAAGAATACATTAAATTGAAGTTTGCGAAATTGGGGTATAATGCACATATTTAGGCTGGAGTCCTAGTGCAAAAGTGCAAATAAAGATAAAGTGCGAAAAAGGTCTATTTATTTGTATAAATTATCCCAACTTCAGCTCAACGCTTAATCTACTCAGCAATCGTCGAATGGCTGAATCACTGGCCTTGTTTTACAGATCTTGTAGGGATCTTTTAAATATCTATTAACTGTTCTAAAGAAATTAAACAAATAATGCCTCAATTCAAGATTTTGCAACAAAAAATAAGAATACACATCCATACACACTTGAACTATAACATTTGTCATGCATTCAAAGCGCATATGAAACTAGTTATCCTATCAAATATTCCCTAAAATTGCTGGTACATATGTACAATTTAGATTAGTTTAAGAAGAAATTTTCGTAAATATCCTATCCACTTTTCTTTTTTTGATATCCTATTTATCCTATCCATCTTTTCCTCATCCTCCATATCTCAGAATCATATATTTGCCTAAGCTCGATTCCCAATAATCCTTACACATTCTTTCCGCAAAACCAGGCTTTCCAATCCTAAAGTTTCTTTCAAAAAGGATTGAAGTTTTGGTGTGTTAATTTAGCACAATACCTATAGGAACTACGTATAGCTCTAGCAGGCGGATTTCCATGTCAATTGTACAAAATAATAGTTAACATCTAATAGAATACAATACAATAGGAAATTTTAAATGATTCAATCCCATAAATTTAATAATCATTATACCCGTATGACTATATAGTCCAAGGGTATAATAAATTTGCCATTACGTTTGTGACGCAGAGAAGGAGGGGAGGTAGATATAGACTCAAGTGTATGGATCGGATCAGAATCGAAAAATAAATCGATTTAGCTATGTATGTCCGTCCGTCCGTCCGTCATCACGATAACTCAAAAAATAAGGGAGCTAGGATTATGAAATTTTCACAAATTCGTTTTTATGCAAAAAACGGAATCGAGTTTTAAATTCAGCCATTTTGGTCCACGGGTTCGAGTACCTGCCATACAACTTCTAATTTTATAAGAGCATTACTCTATACCTATGGAAGCTGCGTGTCTGAAATTTTGCCAAAAGTAGTTTAGTGTAATGGCCAAAGTTACTGTAAAATTTAGTTGGTCTACTGCTGAGGGTTCGAGTAGCTGCCATACAACTCCTTCTTTTATATGAGGATTACACTACACCAAATGAAGCTGGGTGTCTGAAATTTTGCCAAAAATAGTTTAGTGTAATGGCCAAAGTTACTGCAAAATTTGGTTGGTCTACTGCAAAGGGTTCGAGTAGCTGCCATACAACTCCTTCTTTTATATGAGCATTACTCTACACCTAATAAAGCTGAATGTTTGAAATTTTGCCAAAAGTAATTAACCGGATGATATAATGTATATGTTACGGTCATACGGGTATCCCAGAGTTGACACAGTCTACTCTACTACACTCTTCCTCGTTTTCAAATAATTTAAATTTATATCTGAGAATTCAATAAATTCTCAATTTCAATAAAAACTTATATACTCAAATATTAATACCGCGTTGAATTCTACAACTATTAAATTTAGTGTATGATGCAATTTCCATATTCTTTGCCTGCCAAATAATAAATTAAAAAAAAAACACACACATACACAACCTCATAAAAAAAAACAATATAATTCGGAAGTTATTAAAATCTCATATTAAGTCTCTTCATTATTTTATAAACTCATTTTTATTTTTTAATATCGATTTTTTTTTTATTTATTGCAAAATTATTTCCGATATGAGAACACCATTTTTCCTCTGCTTTTCTGCCAATTTTCTTAAAGGAAAAATAAATTTCCGAAAGAAGAAAAACAGATTTTAAGTGTCCAATGTTACTGAATTATATTAGAGTATATAAATATATTAAATTATATGAACAATGTTAAAAAAATAAAATAAAAATGACTGCAGCATTAAAAAAAAAACAAAACAGAAATAATTGAACATAAGCATATAAAAAAATATTGATGCAACATCATTTCTACTTTAACATATACAGCATTACTCTTATAACAGTTTTTTTTATTATTTTCAAATTAACTTAAGACCAACGAGTGATATATTTATTTGATACTAAGTTTATAATGTTCTTATTACGAATCGAAATTTATAATGCTCCTTTATTGTAGGGCAATGTAGTTTTATTAAGTCTTTGAAGTTTCAAGGTTAGTCCTTGGCTTTAAATTCAGTTCAAATTTTATAATTCCTCAAAATAAAATCAAATATGAGAAAAAAGGTATACATATGATTGCTTTTCAAGAATTCACTCATATCTGAGAATTCACTCAATATATGAATTTTAAAGCTTGTCATTCAAGTTTAAGCTTCAACGTGTAAAACATAGAGCTTGAGTTAAAATTTAATACAGATTTTATAATCACTCAAAAAAAAAATAATGATGTTTAACAAGAGACATCGTTTACAGAATTCACTCAAGTTTAAAACTCAATATGGAAATCCTTGACTTAAAGAGCATGACTTAATGAGCTCAAGATGTAAGACCTTGACTTAAAATGAATGCAAATTTTATGACTCTAATGTCCACTCAGTTCTTTTGAGCGTTTATTTGTCACTCACATTAAAAAGTTAATGGAGATTATTCATATAACTTTGACATTTTACTTCAGTTGTCCCCAAAGAAATATTTAAATAAGTTTTTTTTACATCAATCACTACGAGTATTTTTACTAAACAATTATAAGAGCTACTTTACAAGATTATAAAAACTAAAAATACCCAACATAATAGTCGATAGAATTTGTTTTATTGAGTCATTTTTTGTCAGAAACCAGACCTAATTGAAGCTACTTAAAATTAAAGCCTTAATCATAATAAAGCATAGACTGCATATTTCGTTTAATATATTTCCTTTAAAACCATGCTTTAAACTTATATCAAAACAAAGTCTTTCTATTGACAAGCACAACTCTACTTTTCTCTTATGTCATATATATATTAATATCATATATTATGTACTCATAATTCCAATATTTTTTTTTAACATACACTCAATATATTTTCTGTTATTTCTCTTATCTTATTCTCAGAAACTCTTACGAGTACATAAAAGTCCAAACAGCCTCAGTGTTTATTTATACTTGAATGAATTTTATGTCATATGTTATTTTTTTTTTGTAGCGTATACACTTCTCGCATGCAATATATTTAATAATAATTTTTGCGTTTTTAATGTTCATTTTTATTTTTTATTTGCTTGAATATTTTTATTTTATGATTTTTATGTTTTTTATGCTATGCTTTGCTCCTTTTATAAAAAAAAAAAAAAAAACAGTTATTAAAAAATCCTTAAGCTTTTTGCAAAAGAGAAAATAATGGAAAAAAAAAATATAAGAAAAAAATATGAATGCAACTTTATTATTGTCATAAAACTTGGCAGATTTAATAATATGTCATGCTAGATTTGAGATCGCCTTTCAAAATACCAAACATTTAAACTGAAACATATTCACAGTGTTGTATTTTGTAACCAAGTCTACACAAGAGTTTTTAAAAAAAGCAAAATGTCCAATATGTTCATGATTTTAATGAAATTTTTTTTTTTTGTTCTTTTATTTTTTATTTTTTTGTATGTGAGATTTCTTTATTTCATATCCCTGTCAATTGAATTTTTTCCTGTCTGTTGGCAGAAATTTTCACGAACCACGAAAAATATCCAACCATCAAAAAATTGTTTTATAACTTAAAAGTTAAATAAATACGACGAATATTATGTATATAAAATTTTTATTTATGTGTATTGTATATGAAATGGTTTGTAATGAAGGCCTTGGATTTGTAGGAGAATTTAAAAACAAGTAATGAGAAAATCTAAGGGTTTTTCAAAAAAGCACATTTTTAAAATTAAACAATGTTTCATAATAAGTTTTGGGTATAAAGGGTTGCATTAAAAAATAGTTTAGAAGTAATAATTTACTAAGAACTTTTTAGAAATTTATTATACAAGGCGTCAGTTATAGCTTTGGTTGGAATAAATACGGATAATGTTTATTTTCAATTTGTTTTTGCATCAAGGACAAATAAAATTTAGAAAAGTGTTGATTTAATGATTAAATGATTTTTTAAGAATAAATTCAGCTCCAAATTTTAAAAGTTTTAAATTTAAATATTTAATTGTAAATTTAAATCAATTTTGTTATTTTTCGGATCGATACTTATTTTCCTGAAAAGTTGATTAGTATTTAGCATATTGACATTACATAAAATTGTTCTAATGGAGATGTTTCATTTCTTTCCGTTTAAGTTTGTCATTGGTCGCTATCAGGAGAAAATAACACTATCCTAAATTTCAGCGATGTAAAATCTAGTACTACATGATTGTACTAGAGTCTAGACAATTTAGAGCACATTTAAATGTCAATTGATTTTGTGTGATAAAAAATTCAATGTCATTAAATGTCATTAAAAATCAAATGTCAGGCGAAAGATGATTTTACTCTTGAACTATTGTTATCACAATTTTAATTATCTAATATTTTTTTTTTCTAATAATTTTTTTAATCTAATATTTTTTATTTTTTAATCATCAATTTATATTTACAATTTTAAAATGCTTATATAAGATATAACCCCTCCCAAAATTCCAAATTAAAATAGAGTTTCACACTACGGTAAAATAAAATTACCGTGTGGCAACCCTGTATATTTATCAATTTATAAAAGCATCCATTGTTAGCATCCAGATTTAAAAGATTTCTTCTAGAACTTTTGTTATAAAAATTTGAATATAGAGCTTTATCATACTTTAGGAGCTGTAACTCTGTTACAGATGGGACTAAAGCAAAAATATTTCTCAAGAAATTAATATTTTATACAATTGCTGTCCTTAGTTAAAATTTCTGTTTTTTATTTCAAACTTTGTAAAAATACAGACTGGCAGACAGATAAAAAAAAATTTTTTATAATGTGCTTAAAAATAATGGCGATAAAATTTAAATAACCAAAATGAAGGAAAAATGAGTTTTTTATTTAATGAATTGCAGAGGAGAACAACAAATAAAATTTTATAATATGGAATTATTTCAGATTATAAAGAAATTTTAATCTGTTAAAGAATTATTATTTTTTCCATTTTTGAATTTTATTTTGTTGTTATTCTTGTACTTTTCTTTAAGATTACCTACATGCGACATTGTTGCGGCAACAATAACTTTAATTAATGTTAATTTGACAATATTATTGAGAATTTTCATTAATATTGCGTTTTAAAAAGAAAAAAGGCGTATTCCGTATATTGTACAGTCCGGAATAATAATCCAAATGAATAATATTATATTATATAATATATTATTAATTATTTATTACATTTAAATATTTAATTCAGGAAGAAAAGTTGCAAGATATTAAGAATGTGAGTTCTGAAAAATATTTTTTTGCTTAAAGAAAATAGAGCAGGGAAGTTGATTTTATTGACTTGACCAGCTCTTCCACTTGGACCTGATTTTTATTTCAATCCAAGTTTTTTTTATGTTTGTTATGTTTTTTCGAGTAGCCTGAATCATGTTTCTTTAGACAACCTTTATATATTCTAAGGCTTTGCGTGAAATATTACTGGAAGGATTTATTTTTAATTTTTTTTTTTTTTTAAGCGAATAATGTTCAACTGTTGTTGTTATTGTTATGTTAATGTATTTTTATTAGAAATATATTATTATTAATTATTAATTAAGCCATTAATTTGAACTCAATGAAGAATGGTAGATAAGTCGAGTCGAAAACCTAAAAAGTACTTTCACAGGGATTCGAACCAGGGCCTTCTAATGAAAGGTCGGCACTCTGACCACTATGCCATCCAGCCATTTTCTTTTGTAATAGGCTTGACCTATCCTATGTTCTTCCTAAATTTAACAAGTAGGCGAGCTAGATAAAGCTTCCAGTGTATGGATCGGCGCAAAAACGTTCATTTAGTGTGTGTGCCTTTCTGCCTGCTGAAAATCCGTCTAGGAAACCTAAAGGTAAAGGAGCAAGAATTCTGAAATTTTTACAAATTCGTTTTTACACATGAGCTTTCTTACAAAATTTTCACAAAATTTCAATTACTCTTCTTCTTGAGTAATTGAAATTTTGTGAAAAGTATTTAACTGGCCAACGTCTGCATAAATTGGCAACGTCTGAGGTTCGACCATATGCAACTTACATTTTTATACTAAAGAAATAACTCAGAGTCAACAATAATTAAAAATTATGAAATAATGTTTATAGGGTGGTGTTGCCTAATTTCGAACATGTCCTATAATCGAACACTTTTTAAGAAAACTAGTATAATAAGAAAATTTGACTTATTTTAAAAACGGTTTTTTTTATAATTTATTTGTTGAGGTTTCCCCTACCCTTAACAAAAAAATCCGAACAAAAAATAAGTTAATTATCTCACAAATCGCTAAAACTTGAAACTGGTTTTTGAACAGTGCGTTTTTCATTGAAATTGCTAATAAAAAAAGAGTTTTAAGGGATGCAGGAAATAGTGTTTTTTTATAAAATCTGTAAGCAAATTGTTTAAAAATTTATATAAAGGAATATTTATTTATTGAATTTTCTTAAAAGTTAAAGGAAAATATTAAAAATTTATTTATATTTTTGACCTGTTCGAACAAAGGAAACTAAAATACACAAATTTCTTATTTCGAACACAGTGTTCGAATTTAAGCAATTCAAATTAGTTTCAGATTCCCTTATTCGAACACAATGTTTTCTTCAAATTTGAAGTTGTTACACATTAATTTTTTAGACAAAATGGAAATGTATCAGCAATATAGCGACGATTCTTTGAAGGCAGCTTTCGGTAAAATCAGGGAATGGTCTATGAACGTTAAGGACGCCAGTAAACTCTTTCGTATTCCGGTAACAACTTTGCATTACAAAATTCCTGTGATAAAAGCATTTAAGAAAATGAAAATGGGCTATTCTAGAGTTCTTACTCAGAGTGAAAAAAAATTAGAGTTCTTACTCAGAGCGGGAGCGAAATCTCGTTTTCTTGCAATATTTCTTAAAAATTTCGCGAAAAAATATTTGAATAATTTGTTATTGACTTATTATGTATGAAGAGAAATTATGAGGGTTTTTAAAATTGGGTACAAAATCTGGCTTCAAATAATTAGTTTGCTCGGGTTTGGGTGCGAGAGCCCCATTATATTAAATGCTTTGATGCTAATATATTAAAAATTCAGAGAGATTTTGGAATTGAATGCATATATTAATTATATTATACTAGCTGTTTGCCCGTCACAGAATGACGGAATGTCAATTGAAAGAAAAACTTTTTCTAATAAGAATTATTTCTAATTTTATTATATACATTTATATACATTTATATGTACAGTTTTTAACCGAAACTAATGAAGACTTGCTACAAAACTGTTCATGTGAAGCATAGTCTTAGTTTTTAATACCAAAATGATTTAATATTTATTTAAAATTCCCAGAAAATCTTCTGTGATTTTGTTTAAAACTGAAATCAATTTTTTCAAAAACTGAAATCAATTTTTTCAAAAACTAAAAAAATTTTTTTTTTGTTTATTTTTTTTTATTAAAAATTAATAAAATATTTTTTGGCCTGCTTACGATAATTTATGATATTTTATTTTCTAAAATAAAACACATTCAACAAAACATTAATATTTTATTTTTTTAAAATTGAACACATCCAACAAAACACATTTAATTGAATGCGTTTGTTACACCTCATTCTAGACAAATATATTAATAATAATAATAATAATAATTATTTGCGTACTCTTTAATCTTAATTTTTGATTCTAGTTTTGGAAGCCAAATCTAGTAATAATTAAATTAGCGGGTTTTAGGCTAACCGATTTTTCTAGCCAATTTTTTTTTTATTTTTATATAACTTTTAGAAATCTTGATACTCGAGTTTTTGAAAAGCGAGATTTCATAGTCAACCCACTTTTCACAAAAGCCAGAAGAGCTCCAAGATGTGGTCGAAAAAAATTGTAAGAGATGAGAAAAGAATAACCCCTTTTATCAACGGCAGGCCAGACAAAAATGATATTATTAGGAAATTGCATAAGGCATAAGTAAATATCCCATCGTAATCCAGAAACTATTACAAAGGCGTGTAATAGATACGGAAGAAAACATAAGAAAATAGTTCAATGATTCAGAAAACTATTAAAATAAATTAAGTTATTTACTCTTTGAATTTATAAAGTTTGAATTCATAAGAAATAACAATATCTATAATGAAAACAAGGTATTTTAAATAGTAATTCCTTAAAAAAATTTGTGTTCGAACAAAGGAATATCTGTTTTCGAAAATAGGCAACTGGCGTTCGATTTTAGGCAAATTTGCGTTTTTTTAGTAATTTTTAAATAAAATTATTAATAATTTGTATAATTTAATTTAATTTAATTAGTTCGAAAGGTTATTAAATTTACTTTCAATTGATATATAAAACTAGTTATTCGGTTAAAATATACCTTATTTATGATTAATTAAAGTCGCAAGTATTGTTAAGTGTTCGATTATAGGGAACTTAAGCCTATATTACTTTCATTCGGGTATCCTAGAGTTGACACACTGTACACTTTTCCTTGTTAAAATTAATTTACTAAATTTAATTTTTTTTTATTTATTCAAATTAGACTATCGCAGTAGGTACCTACCTAAAATTAGTACCTACCTAATTAACTAATTTTAATTTCCAATAAAAAACTATTAAAAAAAGTAACCATTTTTTGTGTCATAAAACACCATGTTTTCTAACATATAAAAAAATAAATTTACGATGAATTTTTATAATTTAGAAATAAATTTTAAATAAATGGAATCATTTATAAAAATCAAAAAAGTTATCTTCTATTTGCCTGTAATAAAATTTATAATCCGTTTTTAAATAAAAAAAAATTAATAAAAAAATGTTAAAAGTATCACAGATGTCGTAAAATTTTTTAACCTAAAACCAATAAAATAAACAAATTTTTAGATAATAAAAAAAAGAAAGGCGCATATGGCGCGTATGGCGCCTTATGTTTCAATTAATTGTGAAAATATTCAATATATTTAAAAAGTTTGTTAATATTATTGATGTTGTCTACCTTATTCTTAGAAATTTACTGGTATAATAAAATTTCTTACTTTTCGAATTCTTTATTTTAAAATCTGTTTTCCTTATTATTTCTGTATAAAATTATTAGCAATCTTCCAATTTTAAAATTTAATCCAAGAATTCACTGGGTAATACTGATAATTTTAACTTTACAATAATTTTTCTTATGAATACACCTATGTTTTAATGATTAGCAGTGTTTAAAATGTGCAATAGTTTTTAATGAAAAATCCAGAATTTTCCGAGGAGATTTATTAATAGTTTTAATTTTCATTATAACCTGTCAAGAATTCAACGCCAAATTTATATGTTAAATTGTTTTATTAACATATAAATTCCTCAAAAGCTATTTTTAAAATGAAGGTCATCAAAGTAAATAGAAAGCTTTAGAAATATACTGAAATATTTTTATACAGGTTCTAATTGCCAATCGATTGAAGCTGTTACCAAAACCTGTACTACGCGAAATCAATATAAAATTATAACAAAACCAAATTTAATTTGTTTAAAAACCAAAAAGTCGTGACTTACTACACTTCAATCTAACAAATCCCACACATACTTACAAAAGAATTTTTTTTAGAGAAAAATCTGCTCTTTTGCTTTGTTTAAGACTTTTACCAACCAATACTCTGTTTTTAAAGACTTTACTGATCATATAGGAGATATGGACTATATTAATTTGACATTGCGGATCGAATTAGAAATATGAACCATGCACGATAAAGTCTAACATTTGAGGGGATATAATGAAGATATATGATTTCAAATCTTTCGTATACGAACGAACAACTCAAAAACATAATGGAAATAGAACTGAACTACTCAGTGCTAAGTTCCAGATTTCTAGCGTTATTAATTTGAAAAATATACTTCTTGGATTTGAGAGGTATGTGGGAAGTACCCGAACAACCAATCCAATTAAATCCCCAATTTTGAGTACATAATGGAAACAGAACAGATCCACTTTTGAAGTTTCTATTTTTATTAATTTCGAAGATATGCCTGTATAGTATTGAGAGGCGTGTGGTAGGTACCCGAACTATGGCCACATTTTATCTCAAATTTCATGGATATAATTAAACTATGGCAAAACACGTTGGTACCCAATTTATGCTTGTTCTATATTATATGTTATCTTGTTTTAATAAATTCCAAATAATAAGAACGCAAGGAATATGAGTAGAAACAACAGTGTAGCAAATTTGAAAGTTCCATTCTTATTGGTTGCGAAACAATGCTCGTTTGGCCTTGGTTTGTTCAAAAACTTTCAGGATCCGAATCCACGGTTTGATTTGGCCCATTTGGGTGGACAGAGGGACGGACATTCCTAAATTGATTTAGGAAGTGACACTGAACAAAAATGGATATATATATATATATGTATATATATATATATACTTTTCTTTATCTACCTTGCTTCCTCTTGGTAATTACAAACATCTTACCAAATACATGTAGGAAATAAAAAAAAAATCTAAAATTTATTTTGATTACGAGTTATTTTCCCACATCCAACTCCAGTGCTTATATAGTTTAACTGCTAAATTAAATTTAAAACTAAATTTGAATTTATTCATTTTAATTCTATATTAATATTTATTATTTTATAAACGATCATTATTAATTAATTTATTAAATGACATAACAATAGAATTGATTTAAAAATAATACAAATTTGTATAATCTGTAATTTGTAGGAGATTTTCTGATAAAATAAAAACAATAGAATTTTATTGAAATTAAATCCTATAATATCCACCTATATTATAATTTAATATTATAATGATTATAATAAATAAAAATTTTATCAATTAAAAATGTTTATACATAAATTTTAACTGATATTTGTATAAAATTGGCATTAAATATTTAATATAAAATTATTTATTGAAATTGAATTTACTTTTTAAATGGAAATGATACAAAAATAAGCTTTTAAAATTAAAATACAATTGTTAACAAAATATTAGTTAATTTAAGAACACTGTAAGGAATATAAATTTGCACTAACAACTTATCACTAATCAAATAATAATTTTATTGATAAACTTTTGTTGCACCAAAACCTTATTTGACAACAAACCAATGATTATTTGATTTTAGTGATAAATGACTATTTCAATAGGAGACTGATTCAAAAATTTCTATTAAACTACTTTATTGTAAAAAGTTTTAGGGCTTTCTTTGGAGTTATTTCTCAAGAAGTTTTTTGCACCTTTAATAGTTTTAATTAATTAATTTATTTAAAAAATTAAAATACATATGTAATTATATTTGAATCGTCACATACATCATAGGTTTATTATGTGCATTTAAGTATCAAGAGTGTTTTCAGAAGCAACCTTGAGAGTTTTCTAACATAAAAGCGTAAAACGATATAGATGTCGCTGATCTTTCAAAAATCTTCTCCAGATGCAGGTATCTCCAGGAAATTTTATTTGTCCACTGCTTAAAGGAGTACTTAGAGCAATTTACAAAGTCCTTTCAACTATGCTTCAGTTTTTTTAACAGTTACATCCATTAAGCTATTGAATATTTGGCTGTAGCTATTGTATAAGATTCTGAATACACAAATGCTGAATTAATTTTATGCGCCATATATTATCCTACACAAGAATTATTTATAAATTTATATTAAATTTTATAAAATATAAAATAAATACCGTTTTACGATATTTTTTAAATAGCTATGATTTGAACGGGGTTTGAATCTTCTACTTGTAAGGTTAGTATCTTAAGTATTACTCTATTAGTCAGATACCTCCAAGATACCTCCATACTAATTGCTTTTGTATAAGCTCTAATTTTCTTACAAAACCTTATATTTCTTTTCATAAACCCATTTCTCCTACTGTTTCATATTTTCTCTAAAGTCATTTGAAACTGTCATGACTGTCAAAACTGTCATTAGACTTCTGTTTGTATTTAAAAATTTGCTCACTACTGTACTAAAACTTTTCAATATTGAATATTATTTATTATCACATTTTATATTGAAAAAACATAAATTATATTAAAATTTAACTATAATAATAAAATAATAATATTTTATTTTGGTTATATCGGTTTAATGCCATCTATTGGTAATAAAAATTATAATAAAATATATTTTAATTTTTTTTAATGTACATTATTTTATTTTTCTATTTTTGTTTCATAAGTAGGTAATCACGATCACGAATTTTTACTATATTATGACTTTTTATAGAAATATCTTTTCAATTTTTATATTTGTATATATATTATTTATTTAAAAGTCAATATTTTGCATTAAAATTATTCCATTTTTGGAAATATTATTTTATTTAAAAAATGTTTATTTTTTTGTTATTTTTTATTGCACTAAAAGCAATGAGCCGCAACTATCTATACTAACTAAAAGATGGAGTGGTTTTAAAGTATTTAACTATTTAAAAAAAAAAAAAATGCACTTTTAACTAATGTTTAACTTTTAACTTATTTTTAGTTTTTTTGACTTTTTTTATTAAGTTGATTTTTATAAAATGCAGTGGAGTTTAAATTGATTTCCTTTGTATACATTAAAAAAAAATATTTTTTTGGAATTATTTTTGAATATAGTTGAAAAACGAGGAAGAGTGTAGTAGAGTAGACTGTGTCAACTCTGGGATACCCGTATGACCGTAACATATACATTATATCATCCGGTTAATTACTTTTGGCAAAATTTCAAACATTCAGCTTTATTAGGTGTAGTGTAATGCTCATATAAAAGAAGGAGTTGTATGGCAGCTACTCGAACCCTTTGCAGTAGACCAACCAAAATTTGCAGTAACTTTGGCGATTACACTAAACTATTTTTGGCAAAATTTCATACACGCAGCTTCCATAGGTACAGAGTAATGCTCATATAAAATTAGAAGTTGTATGGCAGGTACCCGAACCCGTGGACCAAAATGGCTGAATTTAAAACTCGATTCCGTTTTTTGCATAAAAACGAATTTGTGAAAATTTCATAATCCTAGCTCCTTTACTTTTTGAGTTATCGTGATGACGGACGGACGGACGGACAGACGGACGGACGGACAGACGGACGGACATACATAGCTAAATCGATTTATTTTTCGATTCTGATCCGATCCATACACTTGAGTCTATATCTACCTCCCCTCCTTCTCTGCGTCACAAACGTAATGGCAAATTTATTATACCCTTGGACTATATAGTCATACGGGTATAAAGAGGGTAATTTCCCATATTTGGATGGTTCATTGAATTCTCAATTGGATCAAAAAAAAAATAGAAATAAAAATAATAAAACAGTTAACTAAAAGCATATTTTTATTTTCTTGCATAATTTTTATTCACAAAAAAAAAAAAAATTAAAAATTTATTTGAATATTGAAAGAAAAATAAAATTTTCTAAATCCATAGAGAATTTTGTTTTCATTGAAAATATTTGAATAGAAATCATTAAAATTTTGTTTAGTTGTTGCAGCTGCTGCTGCTGCATGTTGTAGATAAAATGATTAGATATAATGGGTATAGTTTTAAAAACTCTTAGACAATTTTATTTTTCAAAATTAATCCGACACCATTGTGTACTTTTTTTTTTTTTTGCAAAAGCAATCAAAACTACAACTTAACTCTATAATTAACAAACTGTATATTGTTTGGAAAACGTTTTGAATTTGAAAAGTTTTAATATCATTAACGCTAGTTTAAATTTTGCTAAAATATAAAATTAAATTACGTTGGCCTACTTTTTATAAATGGAAACCTGCTGGGCAAATTTTTGATTTAAGGCAAATTCTTATCTGTTGTCTAATCCTTATTTTGATTAGTAAATGCTTTTTGTAAACTCACATAAATATCAGTAAGGCTAAGTTATTTTAAAAAATAATACATTAAATATTTAAAATACGCTAAAATTTTAATCTTTTATAAAATATTAATTAAATATTTATTTATTTGCATTTGAATAATGCAATTGCTCAATAGTTTGGTGATTATGCAAGCAATATTAGTTGGTTTAGAAGCGTAATCTTTTTGAAATTTAGTTCTAAAATTTTATAATCAAACAAATTATTTTGTAAATGGATGCTATTCTTAAAGTTTTCGGGCAAAAATTTTAATTTATTTCAGCTTAAGTTCGGTTTGTAGAATTTTTCAATAGGACCAGATCAGACAATTTTAAAAACACAGTCAAAAGCCTTTCTATGAAGAAAATTACAAAAACAAGTTTACGAAGCGAGTTAAAAAACACTTGTGAAAAAAATCCAAAAAACTGTAATTGAAATTTGCAACTTAAAAGCTTTAATGACTAAAAGGCAAAACCGTAAGAGTACCCATCTGAACGATTCGAAACACAGTAAAAGTAAAAAAAAACTTTTCGACAAAATTTAAAGCTTAAATTAATAATTATATGACTTTAATAAAAATATTTTAATAAAGATTTTGCTTTAAAGTTTAATTTATCAATGATAGGTAAAAATTGGTCCATATGTTCCTTATACAGCTGCAAGATAAAATTCTAAATTATTCTCTCTTTATAACCGAACTTTTTTAAACAGTAAGTTTTTATACAAAATTTAAAATTTTTTAATCAAACATTATAATTGCTTATTCAAAATTTGTCTGAAAAAAAATCTGAAATTACAAAGTGCCTGTTGAACAGATTAATTTTCCGCCCCTGATAGTAACAAACTACATATAAATCTCTACAATAGCTCTACAATAAATCTTCTGAAAACTTAGTCTTCTTATAATTCGATTTAAAACACGTTATAAATTAATTACTAAAGAATCCTAGAAGTGTTAATTGACTCTTCCTCCAAATACGCAAACCTAATCAACCTAAAAATTCATTTTTATTAAGAAATTTTTTTTTAAAATTAACAGTTTTATGCCTGATAAATTTTTAAGTTTAATGATCTTCAAAAAAATAAAAAATTTCTGATATTTATTACTAAATTTATTACCAGACTATTATTGACACAAGAAACAAAACACTTTTTTCTTATTTATTTTATTTTTCACTGTTTTCAAATTAATGGAAAATGATGACTACTGGAATTTAAGTCATTATCCAAACCAAAAAATTGAAAACCAACAACTTATTAGCTCCCAATTATTTTTTTTTAATTTCTTCAATATTTATGGGTAGTTTCCAAACAAGGAAATATCATAATCATCATCATCATTTTTATAATACTATAAATATTTTTCTGGATTAATCATATTATTAATTGGTTAATAAAATTTGATTAATTTTAGGATGGTCCATTCACGTTTCTTTCTAATGTTTTACAAAAAAACAAAATACCGTAGACGAGACATTTTTACGATGTATATGAAAATTTATACAAGCAATTAAAATGTTTGCTCCAATTATAAATTATATTTTTAAAAATTTTTTAAATAAATACTATCATATAATACTATCATAAATATTTAAACACATTTATGACTAATACTAATAAAAATATTATTAAAAAGATCTTTCATATGAACTTTTATTCATACTTACATATTTTCTCAGCAGAAAATGTAATTTTCTTTATTTGTTTAGAGACAGCCATGTGTAGACATTGGTTAATAAGTAATGTCACTACCCACTACATAGCCGAGGCCTACCTTATTCAATACAATGAAAAGTACTCAGCTTAAATTACAAAGTAGTTTATAAAATTTAATGCAATAATCTAAGACCAAGAAAGGAATGTCTTAAGTATTATCTAGTATTTATCTTGCATAGCCTGCAGTAGAGTCTTAATATTTAAATACAGTAATACTCAATAACACTAATTTAATCAAAATTAACAAAAATATTCCTGAATTTCAGGTAATTGGATATTAGGTAGTTGAAAAGAAAAGCCAATAAAAAAAAAAATAGTCCATTCCAAAAGTTGGTCGGAATAATGTCCAACTTTACCAAAGCACTTGCTCTATTACTTTGTTTGCCATTTGCTTGCTCTCAATATTAACCTCGTAACCTAATTAATTTTGTATGGAAGTAATCCGATTCATTCACTTGAGACAATATCTATCATGTCTTAAGGAGTATTTTTAATAAAGCCATGATTGTTTACAATTATTCATTATAAGTCATAACCTTTTTGATTACAAGGCCATGATGATAAAAAAAATAAAGATATAAAATAAATACTAAACAGTCAAAATCAATTTTTTTCTAAATTAATTTTTATCTATTGTTTAAATTTTCAAATTAATTCTACAAACTAATAACAAATTGTAAACTAATTTCCTTTCTTCGAATTCGTAATAACCTTCGAAATAAAAATAAAGAGCTTTTAATAATGTTTATTTGTTTTTTTTTTTTTTTTTTTTTTTAAATTCTTAAATTTTCTCCGAAAGGTGGTATTCGAAAAATTAGTCCAAAACAAATAAATTAAAAAGAAAAGTCCAATGTATAATTATTTATTATTAGTGAGAAAGAAAGAGAAAAAAAATCTTAATAATCCACAAGTGGTTTCAGTTCATTTTATTTTTACATCATTTTTTTATACAATTTTCATTTTTATTTATTATGAGTATTTAATTTTGAATTAAATGAAAATATTTTTTTTTTTGTATTTTATTTTGGGTTAATGAACCTCCATATATTTAATATACATAGTTTGTATGTTTGTTACCTCATTAATAAAAATATTTTCATTTGTTTTTCTTTTTTTTTTTATTTTTTATTTTTTTTTTGTTTTTTTTTTTTTTGATGAAAAATATTTTTAAAAATATTTTTATTAGTGATTGTTTGTTTTTTTTTAATGATCCAAATCCAGAACGGAATAAAAGAAAATTCTCATATTTATTTTATTGGGAGAGTGAGAGGAAGAGTAAGAGAGAGAGAGAGAGGGAGAGAGAACAAAAATAAACAGAAAAAACAAAGAAAATATTTGTGAAGGTGATATTTAATTACGATTTGGTTTGACTTTGCCAAACCAAACAACCACTAAATATTGAACATATGGTTTTGGCAGTAGGTTATAAAAGAATTTTCATCATTTATTTTTTTTTTTGTTTTTTTTTTGTTTGTTTATTTTTCTTTTGCGCGTTTAATTTTAAAAATATGTGTATAGAAACATGTATGCATTTTTAAATATATGTAATTAAATAAATATGCCGCGAAATCAATGAACTACGTCAGATGTTAATTAATGTATGACAAATTGATTATTATGTTAAATATTTTGTTTTTTTGATAACATGCGCTTGAGAAAAAATGTTAAGATTTTATTTTGTAATATTGAAAGATACGCCTTGGAATTAATTGATGGAATTTGGATGGAAAGTCGTTGTTTTATATTTTTTTATTTGGGGAATAAATTTTTTCTTAATAAAAATCTTTGTTGCCTTAAAATTTTTATGTCAAGGATTTGATTAATTAAAAGAAAACTATTTTAGAAATAATTACTTATCTGGGTCAGGAAATTCTTAAGAATTTTCTGAAAATTTGTCTGTATGTCCCTTTTTGCTGAAGATAATTACGTTAGGAATGAAATGGACTTTGAAAAATTTTAGATTTATAATTATTTTCATTATATCTAAGAATTTTATACGTAATCATTTTAAATTTTTATTTATTAACAACTTTTATTAAACTTTCTGGTGGTTAAAGGATCGTCAAATCTTGTGAGCCATTTTCAGCACACTTCCCGTTGAGCTAGAGACTCATAATAAACGAATAACTGAAAACTCTAAATTTTTAAGAATTAAAATATTAAATTACCTTCAGCTGATTTCACAGGCTTTATGTTACATGTATATTTATTATATTAGAACGCATTTTTTTGAAGAACCTTCAATTATAGCAATAGTTGAAAAAAATTACAAAAAAAAGTCTTTATTCAAAATTTATTTTTACTTCAAAACTTACTTCAAAATTTTTTTATTTTTTTATTAATTAACTAGCTGTTGGCCCGTCACAGAATGACGGAAGGTCAGTTGAAAGAAAAACTTTTTAAATTAAGAACTATTTATAGTTTCATTATATACATATACATTTAAAATTATATTAAATTAATGTTGAGTTTAGTTTTGAATTGAGTTTTGCATTATCAAATTCAAATTATAAATTTTATTTCTTGGTTTTTTTTTTTATTAGACCTAATTCAGTAAAAAAAAATATATTTTGTTTGATTCTATGGTGCATTTTATTTAGCTTTATTTCAGGGATGCGGAAAACTTTGAAATTGATTTGATTACATTGCTTGATTTATATTTTCACTATTCTCTCAATAGAAACTTGTGGCCACCCGCCATTGTTTAGTTAAATCTTACATTACTACAAAAATAAATAATGTTATTTAAGAAATACATCAAATTAAATAAAAATTATTTAAAAAATTCCAATCAAATTTTAAATGAAAGTCATCATATTAATTATTATAATAAGAAAATATTGAATTTATTTACAAAAATGTTTAACATTTAAAAACACATTTTGGTAAATGTTCACCCCAGGTAATTTCGATACATTCATTTTAATAAATTAAATAAAAATTTAATAAATATTTATATTACAAGTCAGGACACACCTTTTTTTTGTGTTGAACAAGTGCACCTATTGGCAGACAAATAATTACATGGTATCATTATTTTACACTCTTGTACCTTTGTTCTCGTATAAAAAAAAAACCCATATTCATACTGACAACAATGAAATAAACAATTTAATTCCACGCCCCTCATTGCTTCAGTTTTTCCCAAAAAAAAAGTTTAAAACAAAAAAAAATTTAAGAAATTAAATAAAAAAAACAAAAAACTTGAAAGACAAAGTAATAAATTCCTAGTTAATCGTTTTTAATTAACATGCAAATTTTTATATCATGACATATTAATTAATCATGTTTTATATACTGTTAAATTTAAAGCACCTCCATTAAACTGTATATATATATTTAAATATATAAAATTTAAATATATATATACAGTAATTAAATATATATTAATTAAAAAATAATACTTAAAATACATTTTAATATGTAATCAAAATATGTATCACTCATTAATCATAATAAAAAAAAATTTTTAATTCACTTCTACCTAATAATTTTTTTTTTTTAAATTTTAACATACACTTGCTTATTTATTATTTACACACTTATAATGTTAAAAGTAGACAATTGTTCCGAATAATAGGACCTATTAGTTATTTGATTACTTTTCTTAATAAAATAAGAATTGAAAGTAGTTTCGGAGGTTACCAGTTTTTAGGTGAAACATTAATAACGCGGTTCAGATTTAGAAGTATTTCATCCTTCAACTATGTACTAACTACTGGACTCATATGTAGATCTATAGTATTATATTGCTTAGACCCTAGACAACTCTTGATTTAAATCTTTGATTGTATTTCTTACTTATTGGAGACTTCTTCAAGCTTTCAAGCCTTCAATGCGACAAATTTTTTATTTGAAAGAAAAGTGACAGTTAGTATTTTAGGAAGCTTGCTTTAGCTTCTTATAGCAATACAAAACATTTTATATGTGTATTTTGAAAGGAACTGTTTTTGAAAACTATTTATTTTTTAATATTTAAAAACTTATATAATTTATCGAGTATTTTAATAATAATAATACAGCTAAAAACTTTATATTATACTTTAAACGATTCAGTTCAATATACAGAAGTATACCCTAAAAATTATATAAAAAAAAAATCCGATTTAACTTGAACAGGTTTAAATAATCTAATATTGATTGATTTCATTTTTGAATGATGAAGCAATAAAATACAGTTAACAAAATAGGTAATTATTTATTTTAATTATATTTTGGATTCTTTTTTTTTATTTAAAACTGACTTGGAAAATAAGGGGTCCTACCCTTTTTTTGTTGTAAATTGAATGTAATCTTAACTTTTGAAGATTAAAAATAAAAAAAAGATAATCTACATTGTAGTGAAAATTATAATTTCTACTTTAAGGTGTTTTAAATAATTATTACATTTACCAAATTGTGTTCATCAATAAATGACCGCATAAAAAGTGAATTTCTGAGGAAGAATTACATTACCCAGTATACTTACAAGATCATAGATACTTAATCTACTTAAAAGTTGGAAAAGCTGAATTCATTTTAATGAATATATTTGATCAAATTCAAGTACCACCAATCGAATTATTTTCAATTCTAAAAACTTAAAAAATAAAACAAACAAAACTGTTAAAATGACATTTATTAAAAACATGATCTTCTAATTTATAATTCATATTAATAAATTTCGCTACCTACATTTTTTTTTAGAGACAAGATAAGTAATAAGTTTATTGTCTAATAAATTTGTGGTTTTATGTAGAACATTTATTATTTAATAAGTTTAATAAGATTTTTTTGCCAAAATGAATTTTTTGCAAAACTCTCTTGAATTTGAAAATAAAAATGAAAAAAAATTATTAAAAAAATAAACACCAAATTATGTTTTCATATTATCAACCATTTTGATCTGACTAATAGCTCTGTGATTAGAGTGGTGGCTTTTCAATTGAAAAGTCTCGGGTTCAAATCCTGGATCAGATCATATCTAACAAAAAAATTTAATTTATAATTGATATCGTAATTGTTTATACCATAATATAAAATAAATTTAACTGCGACGCATGAAAAGGAAAGGCAGATTCACTGACTTGTCACGTTGTATGTGGTAGGGGACTGTACATAAATAAATAAATAAGTCAACCACCTGTTTGAATTTTATTATTATTCATAAGGCAAATTCAATGCTTGGATTTGTAAAACGATGATCTAAAGAATTTAAAGATCTCTATACTCTTAAATCTCTTTATACAACTTAGATTATGCTAGCCAAGTATGGTTACCTTTCTATCAAATTCATGTAAATAAAATTCAATCGATTCAGAAAAACTTTCTTCGCTTTACTTTAAGAAATTTACGTTGGAATGACCCTATAATTTTACCTCCTTATGAAAATAGATTAAAATTAATTCAACTAAATACTCTTAAGATTAGAAGAGAGGCCTGAGATCTCAAGTAAAATTAATTTTAACACAATATCCCATCTTAGATCTTTTAACCTATTCATTACCACACATCACAGAACTAATTATGGGTATAATGAACCAATTCACTGAATGTTACTTATGGGTAATAAATACAAATAATACATAGATTTTATACAAAAACAAGGCACATTAAAACATAAAATATTTAATCAAAATTGAAAATCTTAACTTTTCATTATTAATTTGTAACTTATTGTTATTAAAGTTATTTTTAAATGTTTTTAAGTTAATATACTTACATGTTCATTTATATATATTAAGAGTTTAAACAAATAAATAAATAAATTTTATATAAATTATATAATATGAAAAAATCATCAAATAAGTACCTAATACTTTTCATATTACATAGTATATGTTATAACAATTGTTTTTATGCACCACTCTTTAAATCGATTCAACAATTATTAATTCAACTTAATTTTGAAATGTATTATTAATCTTCAATTAATATTACAAATTTAATTTTAGTACCTACTGAACATAATAATTAATTAATATTGATTGCCAAATCCATTTTATTGTGAAATAATTTTCCACATAAATGTTTATATAATTTTAATTTACAGAAAAAATAATTACCATAACATTTACACCTCAAATAATTTATTCTCTATCAAATATAACCTGTTATATTTTAATACAATAATAAAAACCTTTCAAGAATTAAAATAAAATTATAATACCAAATTTTTAGCATCCTGTGCCAAATTTCAAATTATTTTATACCTCATTTAATTTCTTGTACTAAAAAAAGTTACATATACATGTGAATAAATTTTTATAACCAAGATTTAAACTAATATATGTATATACAATACACAAACTTATACAGAAATTTTTCAATATTACATATACATATACATATTTTACATTAATTCCAGAAAACAATTTTGTAATTATCATAACGAATTAATTTTTCACTCAATTAAATTTTTATTACAATGAATATGAAGTTTTATTCCTACAACTACACAAAAAAACAACAACAACATCAGTTTTTTTTTCCACCTGTTAAAACTAGATAAAAAACAACAATAACAAAACAAAAAGCTTTTATTATCTGAAATTTCATTAAATAAATGACTAATTATTCATCTCATATAATAAACTTATAATAAAATTTGTTTTTTTTTCTTTAATTGTTCTTTATTTATTTTTTAAATTTTTTTAAATAAAAAAGTGGAATAATCTCATAGGAATGCCTTAATTAAATATAAACAAAAAAAAAAAAAAAAACAAAAGAAAATAAAATTCTCATCTGGTCTAAATTTACTCAGTTTTATTTTAGGTGTGTTATAAATTTTTTTTTTTTTTTTCACCTTTACTTTAAATTTTAAATTAAAATTTTTTTTTGTTTTTAAATTAAATTGCACCTAAAAAAGGTCATAAAAAATTTATTTATTTTTAGTTTAATTTATAATTTGTTGTTGTTTTTAAAACATGTTCATAAAATGTTTGGAGTAATGTGCCTCTATAGTTTCTCTTTGTCCGTCCGTTAATATGTTTACAAAATTCTAACTTCTACCTTTTGAAATTTATACAGGGTGTTTCTAATTAAGTGCACTGCTATATACCAATGCATAGGTACTTTCAGTAGACACATTTTTTGTATGGTGCTACGCGAGGCTTAGTTGCTAAAATATGTGGGCTTAAATGATATTTAAATATTTTTTTAGTTCTCATAATTTTACTCTTAACTCTGTTTCTAGACTAATTATGAAAATTTTTGTAAAATGTATTCGACAGCTTAAGATGTTCTCTTTTAATCTTCTATCTTTTTCTATCTTTAAGACTTTCAAAACTTAAAAGCGAGCTTTTAAATTTAAAACACGTTATCTATGCAAAAGTATATATGTGTGTGCACTCAATTAAGAAGCACCCTGTATATCAAATTTTAACTTTAAATAGTTATTGGAAAAATTGATTTAATGCAAGAATTCTATTATGTAATCCCAAGCGTTATGGAGCTACAGCCCTACAAAGTCCGGAAAAGTTATGTCGAATGTTAAGGAGTTGTAAGGAGTTAAAAATTTAAGTTTCGCTTTTTTCAAACACCTAAGTAGCTTGTGTGAATACTTGTCTATATTTTTTTTTCTAATTATATACAAAAACTAATAAAGCTCAAATATTACATTTTAACGTGTTTTTCTTAATATTAAAAGGCTTCCTTAAAATAGAAGAAAGTGGAAGTAAAATAAAATTCTAGAAAAGATCCAAATTTTGTTACAAATCACAATTTAATTCCTTGAATCTGAAAATTTTGAATGGTGATAGATTCTTGAGTGTCAAAATAAGTTCTTTCTGTAAAAATTTCAGAATGATTATTAGGACTTTTAAATTAAAAATTTCTCATATTTTAAAATCAGTAACTAAGGCACCTGTCTATATAAATTTCCAAGATTATGTTAATTAACATTGAAGCTCTAACATTATATACAAGTTATACGAGTTAATAAATTTTCTAAATTGCATTGGGTTTATTTTCTAAGTGTGAATTTCATTACTATTCATTCAATTTTGCAAATATATTCATTAATTAATGAAATAAATAAATTATAATATTATCAATTTATTTTTATATACGAGTAAACAAATTCTTTTTTTCGCAAAACTCATTATGAAATATTTGTACAATTTTGGAAAAGTGCTTTTTTAATAACCCTCAGCATTTTTCATTTTTAATTTTTTTTTTGTGAGTCTGCGAATGATAAAAATGCAAAAAAAGAAAAAAAAAAATACAGGTGAAAAATTCTTCTAGAATTGTGTCATATTCCATTGAAATTGCAATCGAAATTTTGAAGTTTT
This sequence comes from Dolichopus griseipennis, assembly GCA_963082915.1. Classification (NCBI taxonomy): domain Eukaryota; kingdom Metazoa; phylum Arthropoda; class Insecta; order Diptera; family Dolichopodidae; genus Dolichopus; species Dolichopus griseipennis. The sequence goes on from OY720443.1 coordinate 35,057,132, forward strand.
TTTTGTTTATTTTATAACCAACACAAAAAAAATTCAAAATTTGCTCTAAACTACCAAAATGTGTGTGTGTGTATAATAAATTTTTATGTTGTATGGAATCGTGACGTGTTAATGGCATTGACAGTGACAAGCGTTTTGCTACTTTTTTTTTTGTTTCTTTTTTTTTTATATGAAAAACTATTTTTATTTTATTCTGCTGTCAAGGTTTAGATATTGTATTAATACTATAAAAGTGCATACATAGTACATACACACTTAATACATATATGAAATTCGTTATGAAATAAATTAAAATTTTTGACGGCTTACTTTTTAAATGTCAAAAATTTATTCATGCGCTTTTTTTAATGCATTTTTAATATACATATGAAAATTGAAATTCATATATGAATGCATGAATTTTAGAATAGTTTCAAATTTTATTTAATTATTATGATTTTAATTATTCAATTAAATTACTATACTTTTTTAAATTTTTCCTACCTTTGAATTGAAAATCAATAATTTATTAACATTTGAAAAGGAAAATCAAAAGATATTAAATCATAATAAGCGCGGTAGACAGTTATAGCGATAGGCAAAATATCGTTGATGAAACACAATTATAGCAATGACGGTATAAATAAAGCTAAAAATTTTTACAACTCTTTAAATGTATAAAAAATAATTTTTTTTATTTTTAACTTCGAAGTACGCGCTTAAAGAAAGTAAGTAATCCAATGCTTACCCTCAAGAAAAACTATTGAAATGATAATATTAACGCACACAAATAAAGTTGCGACAACAATCGACAACCATGGTGGTAAAAGTGAAGAGCTTTTGAGCAGTATAACAACAAGAGGTGCTAATAACAACTGCAACATCGTTTAAACGCATTGACATTCAAAATAACAAATTGCCTGCTCTCATGTATTGAGACTATAGTCTCTTATAAATTAACGATTTTTAATCTGTCAACCTTCAAAAGTTGAAACAGACATTCAAATATTTTAAAAATTTATGGTATTTTTATCCATTTTTCTTCATTTGCTCACAATTTTATTAAATGTCATCTATTATTAAACGTCAAAAAAACACAACGACAAAATTAAAGTTTCCTTTTTTACATTTCACAGTAAGAATCGGCAAATTCTGTAGGTACTTTTCTAACACATGAAAATCACAATCAGAAATTTGAAAACTACATATTTGACTGTCAAAATTTTGTAAAGATCTACGCAATTATTGAAAATCTTAAATATTAACATATGATCGTAAAATTATTGAGTTTGAGGAAAGGATGATAATCGGGTTTTCACATAAACTCTTTAAATATTTTTTTATAGATTCAATTTAAATTAAATAGTTAATTATCCTTAACACTTATTTCGTAGCATTTACAAATTACAATTTTTAATTGAATTCAGTTTTCAAATAATTTAAAAAAATATTTTTAATTAATTATTTGTAAAACATTCTATTTTAAATTTTAAATCATACAATAAAATTACATGTTTAGTTAACGGGCGCCACCATTTAAAATTTTTATATTATGTATAAATTCACAAATTATTACTTTAAAAATAATTCTTTATCTTAAAATTTTGAGCCCAACAGTAACAATATTTCAACACAATTCTAAACAATTTAGCAGAAAAAAAAACAAAAAAACACAAAAAAAAAAAATAATTGAAGTAAAGAAAATATGCTTTTGTATACATTTAAACAATTAATTACAATTCAATAATTTATTAAATACTCGGTTATTATCTTATTGCAATTTATCTGTATTTCTTATTGAAAATTTAATAAAAACGCTTAAAGCTATCTAATTTTCAAAAGTTTTATTATTTTTTTTTATTATAATTTTTAAATTTATTAAATACTGTATTTTAGAATACAATTAACTGAATATAAAAAAAAAACAAAACTTAATAACAGTAGTTAAATATTTAATTCGTGTTTAGTTTTTTTTTTTTTTTTTTTTTTAATTTTTAACCAAAATGTCGAAACAAGACTTCAAAAGAAATATGAATAACCTGAAGCAATGCATGAACAAAAGCAAAAACTACAAAAACAACAACAACAACAATTTAACCGCGAGAAATAACAAATCTAATAATTTTGTACAACAAAAATGTATCTTAAAGATACCGAATCAATTTTAGTTCAAAAATACATTAAATAATACCATATACTTATATTTGATAGTAAAAAAATTGCAAATATAAACAGCAGCAGCAGAAACAGCAACAGTAACAGCAGCAATATTATATTGTACAACTAATAAAATAATAAAAAAAAAAAAACCATTAACTTCTTTTTAAATATAATTGGTCTTAAGGTTTTGTTTTTTTTTTTTTTTTATCTGTTAAATAACTGTAAACAACATAGATACTGTTGAAAGTATTGTGTATTTTTTAAATGGTCAAACTGTTTTATTGAATGCTATCTTAAACCATTAAAATATTTAACATTTTTTTTTTTAAATAAAATATTTTATTTTAATTTTAATTTAATTTTTTTTTTTGTTGAAACTTGTGGTCAGCGGTGCATTAAATTTATGCAAGAAGTAATTATTATTAAGTATGTATTCTTAAAAATGTTAAAAAATTGGAAATCCTGTTATGAGGGATGTTTGGATACAAAAAAAAAACAATTTTTTCACACCAATTTCATATTAGATTAAAATGAGGAAAAGTGTAGTAAAGTAAACTGTGTCGACTTTAGGATACCCGTATGACCGAAGTATGGAAATTATATCATCCGGTTATTTACTTTTGGCAATATTTTAAATACACAACTTATTAGACTTTCTGTTATGTGCAAAAGTAAATATAAATTGAAAGGCAGCTCTTTGAACCTTTTCAATTACACCGACCAAATTTTATTTAGACTTTCGCCATTAAAGGCGAAGAAAAAAATTGCTATTAACTGCTAATTTTAAAAAAACTGCTATTAACAAAATTTCAAGCATCCACCTTTACTTAGTATATAGTTATTTTCATATAAAAGAAGAAATTGTATATGACAGGTTAGACGAACAGGTGGAGCAAACTAGTAAAAATCGCAAAGATCAATTTACTTTTCGATTCTGACCCGATTCATACCTCTGAGTCTATATCTACCTCCCCTTCTTCTCTGCATCACAAACTTAATAGCAAATTTAGTATACACTTTTGACATAAATTCATACTGGTGTAATAACGAATAAATAATAATTAGAACAATAAAGTAAAGTTAAGCTGTTGAGTTTGCACCTTTTCTTAGACGAAATTATGTTTAAGTCTAAAAATTTTCTATTCTAAGTCTAAAAAGTCTATAATTTCTAACTTTAAAACCATATGCATTTATTTAAGGATTAATTACTATTCTTTTTTAGTTTGTTTAATAGCCATATGTATAAAAGATAAAAAAGTTTTATTAAAAGTTTTAAGCCTTCAAATAAGAATATGTTTTTTTTTTAATTTTCATCGTATAAATTATAATCCATCTGACGATATATTCTTGATCAATCACTAAATCAGTACTTTTAGCTGCAAAAATTGATCAAGTATGCTTTTCACTAATTGAAGCCATATTAAACCAACATCTGTTTTTCAGTGTAACAGTAATATAAAGATTTAATGAAAATTAGGAAAAGGTAAGCGAAATCCTTAAGAACCCTTCTGTTAAAAAGTTTTGGAACTCACATTTTGGTTCAAAATATATTTTTATATTTTTAAAGTACTTTTAAAACACAAACAATGTAAATGGGATGCCTGTACCTTTTTTGAGTTATTGTCAATTTGGCTTCGCTATCGGTCTTTTCATTTTTCTTATCTGCACATGTCGAGGAATCCAAAAAATTTTGATATTTCCGTTGATCCTTAGTAGTGTGTCTCTCATAATTGTTTATACTTGTTCAGTTTCTAAAATGTTCACAATAGCTTATAAAAACTAAGGCTATCTGAATAGATGTTTTTTTTATTTTAGTTTCCTCTGCCGTTGCCACTGCTTCTTCAAGCTCTGGAAATTCTGCTGAACTAGATTCCATTATTTGTTTTTGCATATTCACTGGCAATTGCATATGCTTCTTCCACTGTATGCAGATGAACGTTTGCAGGGTTACAGTTTTTCAAGTTTAAGAATTTTTTATTATAGATTTCTTTGGTTGAGACGTTTTTCTGCGTATCTGATAAGCTTGTATTTACAAAATTGCTCAAGTCTTCTGGGAAGTGTGTTGATTAGTTCTTAATTGGTGAGTATCGGTAGTACTAAATAATTTATAACTCTGGATTTTAGAGAAGTTTTATTATCTATATAAGTTTTTAGTCCCCATTTCATCGTTATATAACTTTAAATTTATAAAAAAAATTATTTTATTACTTAAAAAAGTCACTATCACCTAAATCCATTTTTAATTTGAAATATAATACTTATATGTATATTTAAAGTGGTCAATGGACATTTAAAAAAATTTCGACAGTCTAAATCCTTGAATATACCATAAATTTACAAATTTCAATAATACCTAAATGTTGAACAAAATTTATTACTTGTATGTGATCTGATGGACATATTATTAACACTGATTTATTTTTTATTTTGTGTGTGATACAAAAGTAGTTTTTAACACTGAAAGCAATTTTTAAAGCACCAACACACAACCAATTTTCTTGTTATCCAATGTATTAAAAAAATAAAAATTTTTTATCTGGTATTACGAGAAAAAAAAAAAATTAGATTGTCCAATAAAAGATAAAAAAAAATAGAAAAAATAAAAAAAAACTAAATAACACCGTCAAAATATATTGACTTTAATCACGCAATTAATTAACTTTTATAACACAGTAAAAGACTCTTAACAATTTTATGCTTCCAAATTTCATAAAAATAAAAAAAAAAAATCGATTTGATTGGCTTCTATCAAATCAAGTATAAATACTTGTCAATTTATTTGATAACTATCGAATCAAATTAAAATTGATTTGATGGCTTAATATCAGTTAACAAGTCACACACTTATAGTATTATTATTATTATTAATATAAGTTATCTATTGTATAGTGAAAACTAGTTAATTTTTTTCTTAAAGCGAATTAAAGAGGGCAATAAAAAATATGTGATCCATTTTGATAAAGATCAGCAGGGAATGTTTGAATACTTTTAAATATATATATCTTGGATTAATAATACATATTAATGATTTAAATATGCTAATATGTATTAGCATATTTAACTTTTAAATTATAAGATACTATTGCATTGTATTATGAATTGTATTTTTTTTTAATTAATAACAAATTCTGAGGAAATTAATTGAAAACGGTGGTAAATATTTTTAAAAAACTTTTATTATCTATTTGCTAATGATAAAATATGATATGCTAATTCACTAATGCAGTAAAATTTTTTTAATAAGTATTGATTAGTGAACAACGGGCTGCAAGGCCTAAGTGTTAGGATTAGCACATGCTATCAAAACAACAATTACTAATTATAAATATATTTTAAAAGTATAATTAAATGTAAGAGTACATAAATATTCAGCTCGAAAGTTTAATATTTCATTTCGGTTAATTCCATTTTTAAGAAGTTATAATTGGAAAATCATAATATATATTTTTACTCAAGGTTGTATTTTAATATTTAAAGGACTGCCTGCAACCTATTGTTTATTACATTTTCATGATGCAAAGTATGTTAGTTATTTCTAATAAAAATTTTTTAAAAGAATTCTCGAAGGAAAGACATCGATCCGTAACGGATATTAGGCCTCGAATACGCAGACTGTAAATGAGAGATTTTTCAGAAAACTTTTTAAACATATTAATTTTCAAATTAGTGACCGTTTACAAGAGCGACAGCCGACAAGTGAGCGCAATTTTATATGGCCATTTGCAGCTAGAAAAGAGCTCGCTCACTCTGCATGTCTTGTCTGCATGTTCGAGGTCTAAATCTACTAAGTCATGCTACAAAATTTTAAAATAAAATTTTTTAAATTTCAACAATAGTTAAAAATCTTACCTGAAAATATGACTATGTATCTACATATTTGATTTGAGTTATTTATATGTACCATATTAGGGCTACACACTTTGATAGCCTTCTCTTGAAATCTTTTTAAAAAAATTAAATAATTATTTCAAACGTTTTTAATTATTCAACTGCTTGAACTACCTTAAAGATTTATAAACTTTTTAATTTATATAACATAATTTAATATAATATTTAATCTATTCAAAATAAAATTTATATTAAATTCTAATTAATTTTTTTTTAATTGGTTTAAAATTTGAATATTCATAATTCATTATAATATTTGAGATAAAATATTTTAAAATAATAAATAAAATTAAAATTAATTAACTTAGTAAAAATTAATTAAATAATAATTATAACTTTTTATTAATATATTTATTATAAATAAATGCATTTTTGAGTTTTTAAGGTGCAAATATGTAAATTATTTAACTAATTAAGTCCTATGAACTCGAACCCAGTTTATAAAATGTTTCATAATAATTAATAAAATAAGAATTCTCTGCTAATTTCACTTAAAAATTGAACGTCCTAATACTAAACACCTTTAAATTTTGAATTCTTTTGTGAATTTTTATTGGAAATAGAAGGTGATTATCTAGATTATTTTACATTCTTATATATAATGCAATGTCCTTTGTATGACTTTCATCATCTTGTTTTCGGTTTCCTATCCACACTAACTTTTGAATTGTTAGTCTAATGAGGCAAAGTGCTAAGCCTTAAATAAGTAAAAGATCTTAGATTACACTTAGATATAATTAATGTTTATATGCTAATAAATAATATATTTGTTACATAATCTAATAACTTTTTTTTCTATATTTGTATCTGTGAGCTGTATATTTTAAAATAAATTATTGGATAATTTTTATATCTTTTATATTTTTTATTATAATGATGTAAAATTATTAATCAAAATAGGTCCAAACCAATGGATAATGGTAGCTGAATCTGATCAAAAACCATATAAAAGTTTTTTTACTTGAATTGGATTCTAAACCCGGATTCGACACTATTCCAACCAGATATCCGGGCTTATATCTTCTTTTAATAAATTAAAATCAGTTTCTTAAGGTGAAAACCCAAACAACGCTTTCCTTGCTTCACATGCTTATTTTTGCAGAAGCAGAAAGCAAGGAAAGGAACTATGACCCAATGAACTCTTCAAAACAGACATATTGACATATTTAATAAGTCAATTTATTTATTGTTGTTTACAAGTACGTACTATTATATGACAAAAATTAAAATAAAATATTTCGTTACATTCGAAATTTTATATTTTTATATGTCACTTATACATTCGAAAACAAATTCGTTCTTTAATTTTTTTGTAAAAAATATTTTTTTTTCCAGTTTTAGATATCTAAACAAAAAACAACATCATTTGAATACTACATGTAAACAAATTTTGAATTTAAAAAATGTAATTCTCAAAATTTAATGTCAAAAGCGTAAAAGCAAGCGAGTAATTAAAAATTTTGAAAACATTCTCTAGTCTGGGTCTAGGGTCTAGTTAAATATGAAATTATGTATTTTATTGCAGACGTCAAAGCGTCAGAAGCAAGCAAGGCATGCAAAGCGTTCATTGCACCTTCGTCTTAAGTAAATGTTGACAGCCAACAATTTGACAGAATTGTCATAATTCTGTCACAATTTATTTTTAAGAAACTTCTTTACTTATCGGAGTACATATACTTCGAAAATTTTCACTTTCATTGTTTCCGCAAGATAAATCTTTTATTACCAATTTAATGTTTTAATTCACTTATATCTAAATAAATTATTTTAAAATTAATAAATTAATAATTCTATTAAATATTAATTATATGTTTTTTTGTTTCTTTTCAGGTAAATGGATTATTGACTATAAATGTTACTTACTAAACTACAAAATAGATTTTTTACTGTGCTATTAAATCAAAAAAACCAATCAATTTTTAAAATTATCACGTAAGAACAATAAGAGATTTTAATAGTTATAATTACAATTTTGTTCTTTTGTAAAAATAATAATTCACAATAAAAATAATAATAAAAAACAATATTTATGAAAATAATAAACAAATTATTAAAATAAATTTTATAAATTTTATTTTTTGCTATTTTTATTCAATATGAAAAAAAAAATCAAATAAACATTTTCTTTTTTTCTTTATTTTTCTAATAAAAATATTATAAAACATTAAATCGTAAATTATTTAATAATATAAATTTCTTTTCTTAAATACATATTATTTTTTTTAAATAAACAATTTTCCATTATAGAAGCAAACATTAATTTTTTTATATGTTCGATTAAATACAAATAAAATGTTTGTATTGTTCGTTCGTTCGTTCAGTGATTTCTAAAGAATCCGTAATTTATTCTAATCCATGTTCGTAAACAATTCTTAGTAGACTGGTACGAGTACTTTTGAGTTTCCAATGAACCATAGAACAAACGTTGGTTGTATAATGACTTGTGGTAGATCATTAGACCTTTTGGACATTAGACTTGCACTAATTGAAATTAATGATTATGTCACATTATGTGTCAAACATACAGGGTATGTCCGGACTATAAATGTTTTGTTATATACTACTGCTGATATATGTACTGGAAAGTAGGTAATTTTCTTTATGGGATAAGATAAGGATCTTCAACGTACCAAAATATAGCCACATAATGAAATTTAAAAATGCATTTAAAACCCTAATCTTACTAAAGCCATAATTTAACAGATTTTTTAGTTTTAAAAGCCGGTCCTTAGAACACAAGCGGCGAAATTCTTTAATGAATGTTAATACAGAAACTTTAAAGGGGCTCAAAAAAAAAAGAGTTATATGCCAAGTTCTGAAAACTATATTATAAGCTTTCATTAAAATAAAATAAATTGCTATACTCATAAGAATCATAAGTTATAACTATCTGATAAATAGCAGCTTATTTAATTAAGAAACCACTTATTGTTAATTTCAACAACTCTTGTGTTGAAATTGAAACATTGAACGGTCAGTAGACCTTCAAAATATTTAAATAATATTTTTTAAAAAACATTTACAATTTATTAGTTATAAAATCAGCTTTTTAAGCCCTTAACTTAAATACAAAGTGTACTATAGATTCAGACTAAGGTTAACAGTGCATTATTATTTATTTCAACTAATTAATAATCTAACACTCAAACTCCGTGAAAATGAACTAAAATCCGTGTATATGTGCTTCTTTTTGGACATAAAATTATTAAATAACTTCTGATCTTTAAAGAAAATGAACATAAACATAAAACACACAGAGTCAGTACAGCATTTCAATACAAGTAGGAAAATATAATGCACTAAAATCATTTTTTTAATTCTTATATTTCTTGTACAAATTTAAGGATTTTTATATTTTATATTTAAAAACTACAACAAAACAACTAAGAGTTTACTATTATGATATATATTTTAATTTGTATATATGTATTAAACTTATATTATTGAAAGTTGCACAGTATATTATTATTTTAGTATATATATGTGTCTACATACTATATGCATTCCTATGTTCATTTTAATATATAATAATATATAATATGTAAACAAAAAAAAAAATCTCATACTATTAAATTTTATATTTTATATACTTAATGTAAATATTTCATTTGGTAAATTTTTTTACTCTCTGATATACGTTCCGTAAGGAATGTATGGTATTCGGAATAAAAGTCGAAGACAAGACTTTTCGAAGAACCGGATCTTTAGCAGTCAGTTAATCTAATTTTGGGGATTGTGAGTTTTATGTAGTATCCGCGCAGGACCAAATGACTAAATCTTAAAGATATCTGGTATTGTCAGCTTTCAAAAATATATAGGTTTAATGGGGCATACCATTCTTTAAGGACGAAAAGACTTTTGAAAGTATCGTTGTTATTTTAGTCTATTTTATAAAAACCGTTGTATCAAGTCATCAAGTCAAGTCATTGTATCAGTGTATATATATATTCAATTAATGCTCCTACTATAGGATACTACTAAAACCGCAGAAAAGCCCTAATTTTTCTGGGCTTTGTATATATATTATTAAATTTAATACATCTCAATACACTTGCAGATATTGTATTTCTAATTGAATTAATTAAAGGCAACATTTCTTCTTCTCAACTACTCGCTAAACTCAATTTTTCTTCGCATTCTAGATTAAGATCTGCTAATTTGTTTAATTTACAGTTTCACCGAACTAACTATGGTAAATACGAACCAATTAATAGAATGATGTCTCTCTGTAATATATACAAATCCCATATTAACTTTTCCCAAACTAAACAATCATTAAAAAATAACTTGTATTTGTGTTCTTGAAATTTTTGGACTTACATTCTTTGACCTTTGTCTTCTTAATTGAAGCTTTTTTGTTTTTTTTTTAAATATAATTAGTATAATTTTTAACTTTTTTTTCACACTTTTTTTTTTCTTATAAATTTTTTTTAATGTAAAATTAATTATTAAATTATTAATTTCTATAATCTTTACTTTCTTTTTTGTTTTTTTAATGTTAAATTTTAGTTTATTAATTTAATGTAAATTTTGTAACTTGCTTGAATTAAGCTCGGAATAAATAAAATAAAATAAAATATATATGTGCTCGATACAAGTTATGATATATTCTATCTTTAGCTCTCTAACTATGTATTCCCAATATCATATTTGATAGTTATTCTAATATAGTTTTTCGCCAGCTGTCACATTCCTCTGCGTGACATAAAAAATAGAAATCTATTCCAAAACTTCTGCTCAGACTCTTTCATTGTTTTGTGCAGTAGATATCTGCTGACAATTTATCATTAAATTCCTAAATTATCTCGTGTCTGACATTTCTTGGAGTTTTCAATATATTTAAAATTAGTTTCGAAATTAGTATCATATATTTCAAACTCTTTCTCTATTTAACATATAATTAGGTGTAGTTTTTGGCAAGAAATTTTATATTATGCCTTTGTAATTTCTCTACTTATTCAATTTTTTTAATTCTCATATTTGGTTAAGAACAATAGCACAAGATTGTCCTTACAACTGCTTTATACATTTTATATTTTGTGTTGGGTGCAATGTTTTCATTTCTCATTAGAGGTTATAATCGCATTTTTTGATAGCGTCAATTTATTGTTTAGGGGGATTTAATTTTACCTATATTATAAGTGAACAGCATTCCTTAATATTTACCCATTTACTTTTTCAATTTGATTTTCTTCCAAAAACTAAGTTCCCTTCCAAATTTTTAAACAAACCTGTCACATTTTGTGTCAAAAATGTATTTTACATAATACAGTTGATAAATCTATGCTGATGAATTTTTGCGCTAAAACTAAGTCTTAAATTTTAAGATAAATATAACAATTAAAACTGATATTTCAAAAAAAAATTGGACATAAAAATTGATTATATATAATTTAAGTACCCCTGAATATCCGTGTAAATTGTTCAGCTAAGCGATTCAAAAACTGAATCTGTCATTTGAATTATACAGAAAAGTTATAAAGGAAAAAGCACTAAATGTCTTACAATACTATTTTTTACACTGTCTTCCATATTTTGAAAAAGTCTTATAAAACAATAAGTTTAAAGTAGTTCAAATCTTTAACTTAAATAATTTATTTGAAAAAATATTTTATAAAACGTGTATTTTTAAAGAATATATTTTGAAACTAAGTGTATATATGGATAATAGAAAATTTAAGCAAACATTAAATGACAACCAAAAAATTATTTTATATTAAAAAAGGAAAATAGTTCCTTCTGTAAAATATACCCTTAATAAATTAGGAACCATTTTTTTGTTTACTTTTTTTATTTGTTTATTATAGTATAATTTTATATTATAAAGAATTGTAGAGAACTACCGCGGAATTACATTACTGAATGTATGCTACAAGGTGCTCTCAATTATTCTCCGAAAAAATTAAAGGAAAAAGCTGAGCTAATATTGGATGAATATCAGTGTGGATTTAGACCAAACCGGTCAACAACTGATCAAGTGTTTCTACTAAAGCAAACTATAGATAAATGCTATGAATTCAACACAGATTTACACCTACTGTTTTTGGATTTTAAACAGGCGTTCGACTGCATTGAAAGAAGCAAAATTCCAAACTCTTTGCATAACTTGAGTATACCGACAACACTAATAAATCTCACCATGATGACACTAAACAATACCATGGGTAAGGTCTTATTACAGCGAAATATATCCGAGTCTTAGGAGTAAGACAGGGAGATACACTATCGACAACAATCTTCAACTTGATGCTACATCATGCGATCAGAGATCTATATAGAGGAGGTCACATATTCTGCAGATCAGAATTGTTTTATGCGTAATCAAAAAACAAGAATGATATGATGCGCATGTTCACATCCATAGAAGGAGCTGCAAAAGCTATTGGACTGCGAATAAACCAACCAAAAACACAATATCTGACGGTATCAAGAAGAGAAAGCAGAAGACAACCCGAAAGCATTACCATCGGGGAGTACCAATTTCAAGGTACTGAAAGTTTTAAGTATTTGGGTGTGATAATAAAAAATGACAACAGTATGCAAGATTGTATAACTGACAGATTAGTGGCTGCAAACAAATGCTACTACGCGCATCTCAAATTATTTAAATCCAGTTTACTCACCAGAAAATCCAAGCTCAGTATATACAAAACAACCGTGCGACCAGTACTTACTTACGGTTGTGAAGCTTGGACCCCTACGGTCACTGAAGAGAAAAGTTTGCGAGTATTTGAACGCAAAATATTAAGAAAAATCTACGGGCCTAGAATAACAGAGGACGGGGAATATTTTCAAAGGTCAAATGAAGAGCTGGACCGTATAATCGAGGGGAAAGATGTAGTCAGGTTCTACGAAGCGCAACGCATTCGGTGGGCTGGACATATAATGAGGATGGAAGAAACACGGCCCCAGAAACAAATACTTCAGTATCGCCCACTTATAAATCGACCACAGGGAAGACCTCGTCTGAGATGGTTGGACAGTGTACAAAAGGATTTACTAACACTAAATGTACAAAACTGGAAGATAAAAGCAAGAGACAGAAATATCTGGAGACTAGTTGTGCAAGAGGCTTAAGCTCACCCCGAGTTGTAACGCCAGTTGATGATGATGATGATGATGAAAGAATTGTAGAGCAATTGTCTTGAATTCCAAATAAATCATTTTTCAACTTCGTAATAATATTGATCTCTAGAAGGTAATAACTACCATTGTAAATAATAATCAGATTAATGGTAAAATTAAAAAGATATCAAATGCAAATATCTAGTAACATTTATTTAAAACTTTCAATATTTTATACTACGACTTGAACTTTTAAGTTTAATTTGAATAAATTAATTATTTAAAAAAAAATTTTTTTAATTAAAAGAAAACCACTTGAACATTAACTTTTACGTAATATTTTCTGGTTGTCAAAATAAAATTTTTTTCAACTGTTTGGCAATTCTACAGTATGCAAGAAATATGTCAAAATTTTGAATTAATTCAACTGTCACATATTTAATCACTAAATTGTAAACAAATGTTCAATTATCAAAAGTGACAAATGATTTTTACCGTTATAGATTTTTTTTCTTGAAATTTTTTCTTTCTATATTAAACGCCTTAAGGAAAATTATTTAAATATTGAAATTCAAATAAAGCTGAAGAAAATTACGATTCCTTTGATCTGTCAATGTTTTAAATCTGTAATAACAAGAAATCAAAAACTAATTTAAATAGTTAAATATTCAGTTTGTACTACAAAAGACTATTTCGAACTTTCAGGTTTTTTTTTTTTATATTAAAACCCGCTTTACATTAAAAACTAAATCAAATGACAAATTGCAATGTAATAACAGTTTTACAATTACAAAAACAAAATTATGTTTATTTATTATGTATATGCAAAAAAAATATTTAATTTAATAACCTTTTCCGTTAAACTGTTATGCACAGACTTGGCTGTTGATTGTCACATAAATTATGAACGAAATACTTTTAACGTATAAAGTTAGAGAAATTTTATACATTTTATACAAGATGTAATATGCTTTTAAATATTTTGTTTTTAACCTTGTAGTACGAACTAGGTCTAAAAAACTTATATTTAGGCAACAAATTTTTCTAAATGAATAGTAATTTCACAAACGAGAAAATCGAATTGATTTCGAGTACCAAATCAAATGACATGTCAAATGTTCGCAATAATTTTTTGAACTTTTGAAATCTTTTGAACAGATAAATTTTTGGAATATGTAAGGGAAATCAAAAAACAAATTGGAGTAAAATCTGCTTAATTTTTTAAATTATCTCAATTTCTCAAAATCAAGTTTTTGTAAACGCACTATATTTAATCTTTAGATTCAGATAAAATCTTCTAATAGATTCAGATAGACTTTTTTAATAGTTGAAAGGGAAAACTAAGAATAATGCAGCAAGAAAAGTTCGCACTAGTGTGTTAAAACAACGGATACCAAATAATCTAAATGAAAAAAACTTAAACTGCAAAACTTATTTCTCGTTCTCTGATCTCCTTTCACATTTATAAAACTTATATTAGGCCGAAAATGGAGTATAATGCACAAATTTGGGCTGGTGCTTCCATAATGGCGCTGGGATATTTCGATAAAGTGCATAATAGAGCTATTCGACTTATAAATTATCCCAGTGCTACTGTAACACTCACTCAACCATCGTCGTACAGTTGGGCCACTGACCTTGTTTTATAGTTATTTTTTAGGGACTGACACCTGTTCTAACGAAATCAAAGAACTTATGCCACAAGACTTTCCAACAGGAAACAAGGAGGGTAACAGATGCTCATCCCAACACAGTTGAGCTAGCCGGTTGGCGTAACACGGCTTGTGGAAATTCATTTGTCATGCGCTCATCACGTTTATGGAACCATATTCCACCAAATGTGTTGAAAAAATTGTTCCCTAAAATTGGTAATGTATATATGTACGATTTAGCCAAATAACGTTCACCATAATCCCAAATCCTTCCAAATCCCCATTCTTGTAATCAAACTGTACATTTGTAACACAGGTTCTCTCATAAGGTTTGTTTCAAAAAGAGAATGGTTTTGGTTTGTTAAAATTGAATCGTTTATATCTTTAACAAAGGTTAATAAAATTATCTTAGAAAAAATTTACGATACCAGATTTTATTTTCATTTCTTGTAAATTTTTTATTTTTAAACAATTATCGTTCGTTTACAGTCTAAAATGATTTCCTTTAAACCTAACATTTTTACAAACATATTTATAACCTGAACTTGTATATTTTATTTTCATTGTCAAGGAAATTTTAAACTCAATTCAATAATTTTATTTAAATTTTTTTTTTCATTTAAAATTGTATACAAAGTATTTGATTTGTTTCTGACAATTACAAATGAAAAACATTGACAGAATTTGCAATTCAATGCGCGCGTTTTTATAGTCCACCTTTATCGTAAATGGGTTTGATTGTAAATTTTAACGGTTAAACGCTGGCAAATTATTGTGTTTATATGCATATACAATTTTCTTTACTTTTTTATGAAAAAATGAGAATCGCGTTAAAAAAAATAAATTAAAATTGGTTTTTCATTTTGAAATTTCTTATTATATTATCACAGTTGGAAAATTTATTTATTTTTATTATTATTATAACTGCTATAAGATTGTATTAAATATCATAAATTCTTTTTTTTTTTTTTTATTTTTTTTTTTTGATTATTTATTTTCAAGTTAAGATTTAAGAGAAATTGTAAAACAATATTTTAAAAATTTATTTGGCTTTCTTAATAAAATAACGAGGAAGTTTTTTGATTTAAAAATTTAGTAACATTTGTGAAATTCAAGTGAAATTTGTAAAATACACAAGAAATGTTTTATATGAATAGTACAGGATAGTAGTTAGGAGCTCATACCGAAATTCAAAAGCAAATTTTATTCATTACAGGTACGAGTTTTTTATCATATAAAATGATATCTTAAAAAAATTAAAGTCATTCAGTCGTTGGAAGAACTTTTGAAGCCAGAGCTCAAGGTAGGCGACGTTAAAGACCGAACAACAAAGACTGTTTGGGGGGATAAGACATTGGTAGCACTACAAAATTTTCAAATCATCAATTGAAGGAGATTTGAACAAAATTTAGAGATGTGAAAGGTGATATTGAATCACGCATCAGGAACCTTCATGGTTTTTAGCGCCTAACAAGAAAGTAAAAAATAAATCGTTGGAATTTAAAAGAACCTCAAATCCTGGAACCTGGATTCTGGAACTTATAATAATTTAAAGAAACATTAGTTTTGGGAAGAAGTTATATCAAATTTTTCGAAATGTTGAAAAGTTAAAGGGATTGACTTATTATAACTGAAATGGACGAAGTATAGATTAATTGAAAGTTTTATTTAAATTAGATAATGGAATTTCGATGTGCTAAATTTATTCTAATATTAGAGGAGCTCTCCTGCTAGTTTGAGTGTGGCCATTACCAAATGCAAAATTGAAACAAACTAATGCTGCGTTTTTATATATGTTCACACCAGCAATATATTAGGGATTTAACATATGATTTGTGTCATAATATTTTGTTCATCCTTTAGTGCAATCTGAATGTGGGATTCTTGACTTCAATCCCAAAATATTTAAAATTTCGGTTTTTTAAATTGTCACATTCTATAATTCACCTATTTACAGATTCAGAGATTCAACGCTGCCATAAGACGATTAAATATTGCAAAATCTTTCCAATAATTTTTTTTTAATTTTTCAATAAAAAATCGCTTTCAATTATCACACGATTTTAATCTGTTAAATATATACATATATAATATTTCTTTTTAAAGTTACTTTTTTTTTAAATGCATATCTTATTTCGATCGGTGAATGTTTTAAATATTAATTTTTCGCGAAATTTTTTTTTTTAATTTATACCGACAATAAAAAATGCCGCCAAATGAAATGTTTAGTGATTAAATAAACATTTGTATTGAAATCTTTAAATTATTTTTATTTTTCATTCACTTTTTTCATTTTATCTTAATAACTCTACAGCCCCTTAGCTTTGATTTTCATGATTTTTGTTGATAATGCATTTTTATGCAATAATATTGACTTTAATAATTTTATCTGGTGAAACTTCCGGAAAGGGGTTGTGAGCTATCAAGATGACGTCATCACATAACGGTACTAAATATCTCAAAGTTTCCGAATATATATACCATTAGTGGCGATGGCGCCATCTAGTGGTCGAAAAATGCATTACAAAATGTTCCTAAGATTTTGTACCATTTTTATTAAAATGTTATATTTTTCCTGTTAGTCTATAAACTGGAACCAACATCTTACAATATTGTAGGGCATGATATTGTCTTTCATAAACATCTTGTTTCATCTGGATCGGTGCTACCATTTTTGAGATATTGCAATTTAAAGTGAAAATTTTTTAAAAAAAAAAAAAAAAAATCCAACTTTCAAAAAACTACTATAACTGTGAAATTTTCAAAAACACCCTGTGTTATTATTATACCATTAGAAAGGTCTCTTAACTCTTTCCAACGGTATATAATAAGTATGGCATATGTTGACAAATAGCCCCACCAGAGAACATAAATGCAAAAATGACGCAACAATTTTATTAAAAAATACATTTTCATACTTTATTTGTCATAAATTTATTTTGCCTTTTTGGCAAATTTAAAAATGTAAGAATGCATTTTAGGTTTGGATAAAATATTGAGTTTGGTTCTGACAATTTGTTTTGAGGGATTTTGGAGGTGACAACCTCAACCTTAATTTTATGGCCTAACAGGAAAAATATAACATTTTAATAAAAATGCTACAAAATCTTAGGAACATTTTGTAATGCATTTTTCGACCACTAGATGGCGCCATCGCCACTAATGGTATATATATTCGGAAACTTTGAGATATTTAGTACCGTTATGTGATGACGTCATCTTGATAGCTCACAACCCCTTTGCGGAAGTTTTGCCTTTTATCTTACCCCCTTCTACTACTTCGTAGTAAAAGAGCTTATAGCACATTTTTTTTTTTCTCATTTAATCAATATAATTAGAACTGTGTTATGGGTTATGATTGCTGTTCATTATGTTAAACAAGTGAATAATTAGATTTTTATTCTGTCTTTATGACTGCTTCTATTAAACACTCATTATGATTGATTGATTTTTCACTAGAAGCTTTATTTTAAAATTAAAGAAAATAAAAAGTAAAATAAATAACTGAATAAAAAATAGGGAGGGCGTGCAATTATTATCATTTATTTCACTTTATTATTTTTTTTTAAATTAAGTGTTTTGGAGACAGTAGCAAATTGAAGTGGGGTGGAATGTATGCCGATATGAACTTTTACACATTTAATATCAAATAAAGAAAAATTGTTTTTAAATTTTCTATAGTATATAGTCGATAGGGTAATTGAGTGTTTTGTTGAATGTATTTGAATAAAATATTATAACATGTATTTAAAGTACATTGATAATATATGATATATTTTTAATGTTTTATAAATTTGTTCTTTAAATTTTGCTTACGATTCTGCAAAAATAATAAAATTATCATTACGATAAAAAAAGTATGATTAACTATTCAAGAAATTGTTCTGTATTGTTCATTTATTAATTTAATTGTAAATTTGTACCAAAGTAACTCTCTAATAGCTTAAAAATCATTTCAGATCTCATATTTGTGTACAATACCTTCGCTTCCGTAATTAAGTGCTTATGGAAGATATTAATTCAAGTAATTAAAGCTTTAATCCTTTGTAACTAAAGATTTCCCCTGTCATAGCAGTAAATATGACTCATTAAAAAAATATCTCCAGGATCTTCAAAACATCTGTTCACATATTGGAGTTCACAAAATCTAATGAAACATTTCAGTTTCAAGTTTCAGAATTTAATCATTTAGTTTCTATCCGTAATTACTAATACGAGAGACAGTTGCGTTCTTGAAAAGTACGGATTATGTTGAATAGTCTGTGGAATATGTCGAATACGCAGACTAATTGATATAATTATTTGCAAAATAAAACTTAGTGCTCTTTGACTCTATGTGCGCAGAATTTAGGTTAAATAAATTTTATACATATTCAAAAGCGATTGTTCGGTTGTACGTAACTTGTAAACTTTTAAACTGCTCACCAGATTTTCATGATTTGCATTTAAAAGTTTTTGAAAAGACACCCAAGTTGGGGCGGGGCTATGGTTCAAGTATTTTTTCCAAAATAAAAACCGTTAGATCAATTTACTTCAAATTTTGTACACGAGTTGCTGTTAGACAGTGAAGTTTAATGTATTAGCAGACTTAGTACGCGTAATCGCACTACGACTACGATTAATCTAAAAAAAAATATTTAAAAGTGAATTGTGTTCAATTTTGTATTTGGATTTTACAATGTGGTAATATTTTTCAAGAACATTAACTTCAATTTAAAACTCAAACAGCAACGCGCACCGGCAATTAACTAATATTTTATATTAGTGCAAAAGAAGCAAATTCAATCCCTTCAAGTATTAATATTGCAAGATTTGGTGAAAAGCGTCACGACACAAGTGTTATTATAACAAATAATTACTATTTAATTTACTCAGCACAATTGCCTCATTAAATTTAAAAAATCAATCAAATAACCCAAAACTTAACATTCCACATCATACTTAATTAATAAGAAAAAAATTTACTCCAATTGTTAACTGACACATTTACAAAAAAAAAAAAAAAATTGATTTAAATTGCCCCTTAATTTATAAAAAAAGTGAATGAAAAATAATTGATTCCAAATAAAAAAAAAAAAAAAAAAATACAACAAAATTATAACACTTGTTTTCAATCAATAATAAAGTGCATAATGCGTGCTCGATTTATTTGATCCGGAATTTAAAAAAAAAAAAAAACAAAAACAAACAGAATTAAATCGTATTCATTTTATTTGTTTTTGTTTTTCTTTTTTTATTATGTACATTTGTTTCAAATTCAATTGAAAAAAAAAACTTCACTTGACTTCACTTTGATATTTTGCCGATTCTGCATAATATTTATTTATTTATAAAAGTATTGAAAAGCTAAAGTATGCGTTATAATTTGCCGTAAGCGATTCAATTCAACCATTCAAAATCATATTAAAAGCATGACACAATAACAACACAATTCATTCTAAAATACAAAAAAAAGTTTAGTGAATAGTGAGTGTAAAAGTGTAATTTTTTGTTTTTTTTTTGTGCACTTGTGTCATATTTTCTCTTTCTTTCTTACATTTAAATTGTTGTTGTTGTTGTTCAATTGTCTGTATCAAATAATTGTTTTCTAAAGTGAAGTGACCGACTACTTAATAAAGTATACAAGCTTTATTCAGAATATAATGATGTTAAAAGTCTTTTAGTATTGTTGTTGTTCTTTACTTTCGATAACCTTTTATATACAAGTTAACCGTTAACGTGATCAAATCGATTTATTATTAAATGATTGGTAATGAATGGTTGTAATGATGGTCATTAAATGGCGCATTAAATGGTTAAAAAACAAAAAAAAACAAAGCAAAACTTTGTGTAATTTAATGCAATACTCGTTTTTTAGCACATTTTCAAAAAATTTTGTAAAAATGTGCCTATATAGTTTCACTCTGTCCGTCCGTCCGTCTGTCCGTCTGTCCGTATGTTTACAAAAACTTTTACATCGTTTGAAATAGAGAAAAGAAATTTTAACCACGAGTAGGTATTACAAAAAAAATAATTTCGTAGAAGAATTTTTTTCTGTATCCCCATCTGTTACGGGGCTACAGCTCCCCAAAGTTGGAAAAAGCCCTATATTTAAATTGTTATAAGAAGAGTTGTGTTAGATATATTTTCAATCTGAAAACGGCAAACGATAGCAGGTTTTATAAACTTTATAAAATTTTAAAAGGCCAATGTTTAGGGTTGCCATACGGTACTAAAATTTAACATTATGCTAAACTCAATTTTTGCAAAATGTTTGGTCACACATATCTTCTGAACGGTGCAAGGTAGGGTCTTGAAATTTTGGGAGAAGTTAAATCCTCAGAAATTAGTAGGAGTCGGTTAAAAAAATTTTTTTGTCAAGCTCCATGTTTAGGAGCTATAAGGGCTCGAAAATTGAAATTTTGCTGTTTTTACACACCTGCAACTTGAATACCTATTTAAATGTTTTTTCCTTAATATACGAAATTTGAAGGTCTAATATTATATTTTAACATATGTTAAAAGATTTTCTTAAATTTAAAAGGGGTTCTTTAAATTGAAGAAAGTATCTCTGAGTTTTAACCATTTTTGCTTAAATAGTAAAATTCTAAGTAAAATTCCAAATTTTAATTGAATTCTCAATTTAATTCCTAGAACCTAAAAAAGTTTGGTGGAAGGGGAGTAGTGAGTATTATGTCCTTGAGAAATTTGGCAACCTTCCCCATAACTAGGACTTAACTAGGTGGGCTTAACGTGGGCTTAACTAGGACTTAAAAATTATAAATTTACTGTTTTTATAAGTAAGCAGTAACTTAGTCACCAACGTATATATTTCCTAAATTAAACGTTAATATTGAAGCCTCATCATTATATACCGATAAAATACTTAGTATGAAGCACTATATTATTTTGAAAATGTGCTTTTTTAAAAACCCTTGGTTTTTTTTATCACTTGTTTTTAATTTTATTGTTTGTAATTTTGTTGTCTAGATACATATTGTAACTTTTAGTTAACTGTTATTAAATGTTCGGAATATTGAGAGAGAAAGAGAGAGGGAGACAAAAATATTAACACATTAAAAAGCAAAAAATAAATTAAATATAATTGAATGGTATTATAAAATAGAAATTAACTAAAATTAACCAATTATAAAAGTTTTCTTTGAACATTTTAGCTTTAAAAGTTCAAATATGGAAAATGAATCGAATAATTAAAATAAAATTTAAAATTACAGAATTGAATGTTTTCTATTACAAAATTTATACTTGTAAATAAGTTGTATTAATATTAGTAGGTTTAGAAGAATTATGAAAGGGGTTAAAAATTATAAAATATTGATACTTACGTAATTAAATAAAAATTGCGATATTGTGACATTTGGGTGGCTTACAAAACTACTTAATGATCGAGTATTAAGTTGTAATTAATAATACTGTATCATATACAATAAATATAGAAAAAATTACTGGCTTCTATGGCGTAAGTCTAAATTAACAATATATAATAAAGTGTACATTTACAACCAAGTAATTAAACCTATATGGTTATATGGCATTCAAACGCATATTAAAAAAATACAACCTTTCAGAATAAAGTCTTACGTAACATAGTAAGTGCTCCCTGGTATGCACGTAATAGTGACATTCATAGAGATTTACAAATTCCCAAAGTTTTAGATGAAATAAGTAGATATGCCATAAAGCATAAAGTTCGTTTAGAAAGGCATATAAATATTGAAGCTACTCAGTTAATAAGTAATCAGATTATTACAGGAAGGCTTAAAAAAAAAAATATACATTAATGCATTTAATGCTCAACTCTGAAGTTTAAGACAAAAAAATTTATTATGGAAGTATCGGGGTTAAATGAATACAGCTAAGAAAACAATTGAGGTTGTAGGTAATTAGAAATAAATACCAAACGATACAATTCAATTCTTTGACAACTTTGACGTATGTAACATAAAGCTACAACTTACGCCGAAAATATTTAAAATTTTTTTAATTCTAGATTGAAACAAAATATATCGATTTAAGGAGTAAATTTAATCAATTGAATGATAAGCTTGGGTGTGTTAAAAATCCTATAAATAAATTGGAAAAATGAAGTATCGATAAAATTTGTTGTCCGTATTGCAATAAAACCTATATCGGAGAGATCTTTAAAAAACACGTTTCAAAGAACATAAACAAGAAGCATCCAAGACTGCTAAAAATAATATAGACTTTAGTAGGTAGTTACATTAATTTTCGCTCGAAAGTAGAAGAGCATCTATTTTGGTACAAAATCATCAAATAGCAATTTTGAATTTTTAGATCTTAAAAAGTATTACAAAACCAAGAAAATTAAATACTTCTACTTCAACATTTCTAAGGTATGGATTAATTTATACCAAACCATATTTCCTTGACATATTTAAAGTCTAGGTTAACATTTACAAAAAATCCTCTTACCAAACCCACCTCCCCTCCCCTAAAAGCAATTAATTAAATATTGAATTATTGCAAATACTATGACGCAATTTTTTTTAAATGATAGAAGAATTTATTCGATATTATTCTACATTTGATTGGAATATAAAAAGTAACTTAAATAAAATCAACTTAATTGATTGAAATTTTTGCAATTTTATGTAGGTAGAAAAAATTAAGAATTTGGAAAAATAATCAGAAAATAAAATTAATTAAATAATTTTCATGAAAAAGAAGGTCATGGTAATAAATAAAATTTATTTCCTTACTTGTGAAATATTCTAGGGGATCTTAAACTTATGGTGGAATTACGTGTAGGTAAATTTAATAAATTGTAAAAATAATATTAAAAACTTAAATATCAACTGAAAATTATTTAAAAAATTGGAAACATGGAATTTAATAGGATTTTTGAATTTTTATTCTAAGATACCAAGAAACTACCGTATTAGAAACTACAGAAGAAATATAACACAGGGGGAAAATTAAAATGCAATTTACGAAAACAAGAGAAGAATTCCTCAAAAACTGAAAGATCTAATAGTTCTAATTCATCAAATATTTAATTCAGATAAAATTTTTAATTGAATAGGTATAAGAAAATTCATTTTAAGGTTTCTGATCAATTTTTCAAAATATGTTTATGCAAATCCTTTTTCATTCTCTTGTTCTTCCAATACAATTCTTCAATTCGTTCTGGTACATAGGTTTTAAATAAAGACTTAAAAATAGAAATAACACGTTATAAAACAATAAATTAAAAAAATAAATTTTAATTAAAAACCATCATATTTCATAACTCATATTCTGATCACATTCCAAAAAAACGGATAAAAAACGGTGACTCTTTTAGTTTTCTATTAATATTTTTCATTTTTTATTTTCAATTTAATTTTTTGCACAATTTTTTCATATTTTATTGCATAACTTTATCTATAATATTTTTGTTATGTTGTTTTTTTTTAAATGGACATTTTGGTTATGAAATTTCATCCATAAAAATACAAAAACCAAATCTAAAACCTAATGGTATTTAAAATCCAAAAAAAAAAAAAAACGAAAAAAACATGGAACTACAGAACAATTTTTATTTACTTGGACAGAAGTTTTTCCAATCTTAAATGAAAATGTTTCAATTTTGTTTTTTCAGCCAACAGTTGTAACCATGCAATTGCTATTGCAGCAATTTTTAAGTTAAAACTGTATTTTATTATCTTCCTTCTGTTACTAGTATAATGTATTAAAAATTTACTGAAATTGATGTATGGATATCGCGGACAGATGTTTGATATTAATATATTTAAACGCATTTGTACTTTTGAATATATAAATTTGAATTTGATAGATATAATTTGGGCCCCCTGCTAAGATAAAGTAAGGGAAACTAAGTTAAAATAATTTAAAAGAAAGTGATGGAACAACAGTAATTCGTCTGATGCAAACTTACACCAGAAAAATTCAATTGACAGTTACACAACGCCCTACTTCCGTTCATCTCAGATTTCAGGAACATTAGACAAATAGGACAGAATCACGTTTTCTCAAATTTTAAATTTCTAATCATACTGCGATTAAATGCGAATCTATGCTGGGTAGATCTGGGGAGACGATTAATTCCTCTTGATTAACTTTAATTCCTCTCAAAGTCATTCCTTTCCTTTCAAAAACATAAAGGAAACAGAACAAAGCACTCTTGTATACCAAATTTCAAATTTCTATGTTTATTAATTTCAAAGATATGCTTATTTGATCTTGGGTGGCGTGGAATAGGTAACCAAATCATCACTTCAATTCATTTCAAAATTCAAGAACATAATGAAAATACAATAGAACTATCTAGTACCAAATATTCGAAGATATGCTTGTGGCCTCTTAGGGGCTCTGTAGGACCCGAAAAACCAATTCAATCAGTCTCCTATTTTAGGGACATTATAGAAACAAAATAGAATACCCTTGTAACAAATTAGAAATTTCTCAGATTTTAGATAAGTAACCGGCCACTAAATGTGTAAACACACCTAAGAAATTCTTTTCCTAAAAGTACGAGACTCAATCTATGAATTTTTCACGATTATTCTACATCATAAACGGCATTTGAACAAGCTCTGCCTAGCCTTAATATTTAACTACTCTTTCCTATTCGTAATTGAGAGATTTAGACCAGAAATTTATATTCGTAATACAAATGTAATTCCAAATAATAGTATATTAAATCCAGAAGCACATCACCAATGGTCCCTGATATATATTAAGTAATGTTGTATCACTTTAAAAACAGGTCTTCAAAACCGTTGACAATACAAACCAAACATTTTATTTATCCATTAGGTACTACTGTGCTTTTTTTTTAAATTTCATTCCTTCTATGTTTTTTGGTGCTGGAAGATGATTCGACTCGTTAATATTTTTTTTTTTTTTTGTTTTCCTTATTTTATACTGTTTTGGTTGGTTAGTTGGCATGTATCCAATTCAATAGGCTATTATTCGACAGTTTTATGAGTTGTATTTTTTCTATTTTTTTTTGGATTTTTTCATTCAATTCCCCACGATTTTTTTGTTGTTGTTATTTTTATTTCAATTTCTTGTATTACAGTGTTGTGTTGTGAACTAGCCCTAGGTCATTATATAGAACATCATAAAAATTTCTTCAAATGTATCCATAATGGTCAATTATGGGTGTACATGTCGGTGAAGTTTTGTTTTTTTTTCTATTTTTTTTCGTGTTTAATGTTCATAGTGTGTTTTTCTTTCACTGTTGCATAATTTGTTGTTGTTGTGTTTTTTGTTTTTCTTTTTTTTTTTCAAAAATTATTTGAAAAAATTGGCATAGAATTGAGTAGGAGATAAAAAAAAAGAGAGGATAAACCAAATAACCATTTAATATGAATCCCTATCCTATAATGGTTATAATATTTGGTGAGATGCAATCCTGATGTGCATTGAAATGTTTCCATTATATTTTTTAAAAAGACTGTTTTTTTTTTGCTTTTTATTTAACAATATAATAGGAACATAAATTTTAAATATGTTGGTTTTTTTTCTACAATTGTAAAAAAAAAATGAGTTGTTTTTTTAACAACTATATATATGTTGTATATTAAATAAGAAATATTGAAATTGAAATCGAAAAAAGATGGCAAGAATATTATATTTGAAAAAAAAAAAAATTGTAATATAATATGAATAGTAAAGGTATGAAATATATGAGAAATTCATTTATTTTGTCGTGCACCTTATGTGAATCCTGTATATTGTGAACAATATGGAATCCTGAGAACTCTTTTTTTTTGGAATGGCTGTTTGTTAAACAAAATATTATTTTGCCGCTAATATTTCTTCAAGCTTAAAAAAAAAAATTTTAAAAATAATGTAACTAATAGTTAGTTGATATATGAGTTTCATTTTAAAAATAATATTTAGTTAAGCAAAATATGTACTGGAAATAAATAAATGTATAAATTACAAAATTCAATATTTGAGTGGAGTGTTATTTTTTTGGGAAAGTAATAAAATAAATAGTTAGGTTATTACGAGTTATTTTGTATTTTTATAATTTGTACCGTACCTTCAAAAAACTACGGTATCTACAAAAATATAAAATAAGAGTATTTAAGTACTCAAATTTCATATTAAATTATAGCTCAATTAAAATTTCGATTTTATTCATATTTTGAGTGATGAAAAATGCAATCATAGATTGTGTTGTCTTAATGTAAAACAGACTCAAACTTTGATTTCAAAATTTAACTGGGTATACTCATTCTTATATAGAATAAACTCAAACTTAGAAAAATATTTCAAAGAAGCTCCGGTACTAAGGAATGAGGGTCCTTGGCTTTAACAACTTATATCATTGATAAAATAATCAAGTAATCATTTTTTTGATAAATTTCTAATGCACCAAAATCATATTTGACAAAAACCACACGAAATTTGTTAGTAAAAATATTTACTTATCAAAATATTATTATTTGATTAGTGATAAGTAGTTTCCGAAATGGGACTCAGACATCGAACCATCATGATTTAAAAAAGTTACTCAACGATTTTTATATACTAAAATTTAAATATGGTAAAAAAAATTTTAAAAGTTTCACTCAAAACCAAAGTTCGAAATCCATCTCCAAAACCCTTTTTTCAATATTTTTTAATTTTTTATTATTAACCCAGACTTTTCCAACGTCTTTAAAAATCTCTTCCGTTCGACTTCTAGTTCTCAGATATACCCATTTACCAATTCCATTAAAATACTCTCCGGGTTCGAGTTAATTTGAATCAAATTTCACTCTTTGGCTAACTTGTTTTTATTTTCACTTAATATTTGAGTTAATTCCTTTGGTCATCATCCTTTGGTCTAACATCTAGCAGAAAAAGAAAACTTTTGGAAACTTTTTTGTAATCTTTTTTTTAATTCAGTTTGTAATCTTTTTTTTAATAAGTTCAAAAAATGAGTAATTTTTGAGTTTTTTTTTTTAAAATTCACACATAATCCCTAAAAAGAGTTTTGAAATACAAAATCTTAAAAAGTTTTAAACTAAAATAAGATTACAGAACAATTGGAGTTAATTTTAAGTTCAAAGAATTTCTAAGTGATATGGAGTAATTTTAAGAATACATAGGTCAAAAATAGCCTAAATTTTTTACTTTAAAATAAACTTAATAAATTTTTACTATTTGCAATCCATTTACCTCACCAAATCAAATCTTTCATATACACATTTTCGGTAATCTTGAAGCTCCTTCAGCTCGGTGCATCAGTATATTCCAAAACAATTAATAAAAATCAATTATATTGAAATTTAAAATTTAAGAGTTAAATTATGTTAACTTCAAATATTTTAGAGATTTTAAATCTCTACATAAAGATATTAAATCTCTGAGTGTACTTTAATGCGTCAAAACTCTTACAAAACTATACAACAATATGGAAAATTCAGTAAACTTTTCTTAACAACTTCCTTCGTCATAACTATAAAGAACGGCTTTTAATATTTATTTTCCATTTTCTTTTCTACATAATTTTATTTTATATTTTTTTTTTTAAATATCCATTTGATTCTATTATACAATGTCGTGATTTATGGATAATCTATTTATTTGACTTGAGGGTATATAATATTAAAGATATTGATTTTGTATAGTATTCCATAGAATTAACTGTAGGCACTCATATATAGCTATGGTTTATAATACAAGTCTTTATTATAAAAGAATCATTAATGATATGTGAACTATCTCTGTATACGAAATAATTGAACCTGATCTGAAAGTTCATTTTACAAAAGAATTGTTGGTTTGTTGGTTTTTTTTTTTTTCATTTTTCAGATTTTTCATTTGTAATGCCAATAAGGAAATAATGCACTTCAAT
This sequence comes from Dolichopus griseipennis, assembly GCA_963082915.1. Lineage (NCBI taxonomy): Eukaryota > Metazoa > Arthropoda > Insecta > Diptera > Dolichopodidae > Dolichopus > Dolichopus griseipennis. Next base: position 35,085,695 of record OY720443.1, read on the forward strand.
TGAAATTTATTTATTGGAATATTTTATGAGTTTTTTTTTTTTTGTAGTTGTTGTTGTTGTTGTTGCCTTATACCTTATACCTTACCTTATTATATATTAACTTAACTAGAAAAATTACACCTGAAGTCCTTTACAAAAACAGAAAAAAATTTTTAAAAAAAATAGAATAAAATAAAAGTTGAAAGAGTTCAATCGAGAAAAATTATTTTCCGGGTTATAATAAATTGCACTGAATTTTCTTTGGAAAAATTTCACAGAATAAAAAAAGAAAATTAAAACCAAATCAATGAAATAAATTTTATTATTAAAGGTTCTCTATTGTTGCTATTGTTGATTTTGGATTGAAATTTCAATATACGAATTGTTGAATAAATGCTTAATATTTACCAGCTTAATATTTTTACCTTGGAACCATATTAAAAATTGGAAAAACTACATAAAATTAAAAAAAATTATAATTTTCTTAGAATTTCTTTCACTGTTTTTATCAATGGTATATTTTATTCGAAAAGTTTTTTAAAAAGTGTTCGGGAAGTTTATGAGAAATTTTCCAAACCTAATTTATCTGTAGCTGGGAATTTTTTCACATTTCACATGCTGAAAAGTTTGAAGAAAAACATTAGTAAATTAGAAGATCATTTATGCTAAAGAAATTATTCATATAAAGCGCTCTTAAAGCTGGTCTGTTGTAAATCAATTTTTTTAAATTTCATAATTTTTTGGAATAAAGTTTTTTTTTAAGTTGATTAAAAAAGCTGCCTTTTTTAGTAATTTAAAATATATACATATTAGATGTCTACTTAAAAAAACTAGATGTAAAAAATGAGATTTTTGATAAAACTAGTCTACAATGGTCTTGACCAAATTAGAATTCAGTATAATTTCTTATCTCTCTTCAAAAACTATATTTGTTAGACCTTGATTGTGTTTAAGGAGATTGAATGAAATTAAGGTGCAAAATAATTTTGCTTGATTGATATATATCACTTTTCCCTCAATTTTTAATTAAGTATTTTTGAATGCATATTTACCAAAATACTTTATAATTTAAGTTTAAATTGTTATTTAACTATTCATACATTTTATCAGCTGTAAGGTTTTGAACCATTGTTAAGTTAGAAAATTTACAAATTCGATCTGTCAAACTTAAAAAAATGAACTAAAATTAAATTCAAACACTTTTTTTTATTATTTTTGAAAATTTTTATAATAGTTTGGATGTAAGGTTAATGAAAAGGGGTTTTCAAGGGGAATGTTACAATTTAAAACGGTTATAAGGGCAAGACTGCATCATTTGTGTTCAGGAGGCTATGCCATTTAATCATAGAAAGATACACGCTTCAACAAGGTTTGGAAATTTTAAAATTTTTTTATCAAAATCATAGTGCTCATTTGTGAATACTGAACAACTCATACACATCACAATTTATACAAAAAATCCAAATTTATACAAAGGTTCCAAATCTTTCTCAACAATTAAATCTTTCTCAAATAACAACATGGGGAATTTCAAGAAAAGATATTGGTTTACATTCTTACAAAATTCAACGGTTGAAGAACTGAAGCCGACCATCAAAAACATCGTTTATTTTCTGATATTTTTCTTAAGCAATTTGAAAATGATTAACATTTTTATCAGTACGTACGAAGAAGTCATGGACGTCATTTAAATGATGTTATTCCCCATACATAATATTATATATATTATCTTTATATTCTAAAGTGTCAAAGTTGAATTCGATATTGAATATTATATAGAAGTCAAAATGTGCAATTCTCATGAACTCAAGTTAATTTAATACCCCTGCAGGGCTGAAAATATGTAATCAAATCTAACTTTAGAATTAATAAAATAAATATTAAAATCAAAATCAATCAGCTATTAATGTATGATCTACAACACATCAAAATTATATATTTTCATTATTTGCGCAACTACTATAAGTTTCTAGATTTTCGATCGAATATAAATATTTGGATATGAATAATTGATTTCAAGGAAAGAGAATTCTTCTTTTACGAACTTTGACCAAAAACTCCCAATCTTCAAATACAACTTTTTGTAGGATTCAATTTAATGATATTTGATTAGGTTCTATATGTATATAGGCGGTTTTTGTAATCCAGCTATAGTGTTAAAGAATTAAAGTGTAAATATTTATTCAATTTCAAAAATTTTACTATTAATCTACTAATCGTATTTTCATAAGTCGAAGCATACGAAGCTCCAGTAAAATATTTCTGCGAACTAAAAAAACTGAAGTGTTTGAAATTTTTTATTGGAATATCATTAAGTTTTAATGGATGTAACAAATAACAGTTTCGAATGATTTAAGCAAGCGGACCCAAAACTTATGTTGAAATTTTAGCTTTAAATATTAAATGTAAAGAAACACAACACTAAAATAATATTTCGTTATATCGTTCCAATTCTGAAAATTTGAAACAAAAATATAATTAAATTTTAAAAAGCAAGCAGGTAATCTTAATTTAAACTTTTGCAATAAATGTTCAAATTTTCAAAATTCCAATAAACTCACACAATATTATAAATCTTTAAATAAATTTTTCAAATTATAAATTTTAAAAGTATTTTTAATATGGTTTTATACATTTCCATTTTAAATTTTGACCAATCACATAACCACACATAACAAAATTTTGGTTTATTTTCAAATCTTTTAACAAAAATTGATTGAAAATATTTAAAATTCTTACGGTCATTATTAAGTATATTTATAAAACTAAATTAATAACAAAGTTCATATACCATTAGTAAAACTTTTTTTACCTTAAAAAAAAAGTTATTGTACAGTTCAACAAATTGCTTTAAAAAAAAGTTTTTCATATATATTTTGAATGGCGAGATGACAAAAGTCCGGGAGTCAAAAGACCTTGGAGGACTTATGACTCAAAAAAGTCCAAAGGTTTCCGAGGCATTATGACTTCCGAAGTGTTGGCCAAAAGTCCCCTCAAAAATGAGACATAACTCCCGAATATATTTTCGAACATTTGATTAAGTTTTGAACTGCATTTTTAAAGGAAAATGGAGCTGTAATCAAAAAGCAAATAAAGTCAAAATGAGGGGACAAAATTTAAAAAAATTCCGAAAAACTTATAGTACCATAATAAATAAGTAAATTAATAGCTATAATTTAAATATTATTAAATATATTTAATATTCAAAAAATTACCACATTTACAGTTTTACAAAACTAATAATTGGTGAATGCATTAGAACATGGTTTTATGCCACCACCACATTCTATATTTTTTTTTTAATTAAAAAACTTTCAAGAAGAAATTAAAATTAAGTGTTTTGTCCTTCGAACACTATTGTACTCCTCAGTTGGTAATACAAATGTTAAACCTATCCAGGCACATTAAAATTAATTTTGATCTAACAAATGCCTTTATATAAAAAATTATTAAGATCATCTGCAAGTTATTGCTACAACGTTTTTAAAATAATAATTGGTAAAAAATAAATACTTTAAAATATTTGTCTATGGAAGATTCTATATTACGAAGCATCAAAAATATCCCTCAGGAGGTCATATTATATTCATGTTATTTGAATTGATCTTAATGAATTCCACATACAAATTAAACATAATACAGTACTAGACCTTATAACATGTAGAAACGTGTCAGATTTTCAATAGATACAATTCTATTTAGTTTATATTGTAATGGTTTTGTTTTTGGACACAATTTATGATACACTCATTATCAGTAATAATACCACTGCGACTTTTACTTCCTGGACTTTTATCACCACACCATTTTAAATGTCATAAATTTATGGTCACTAGACTAAACCCATGTTGTAATATTTACATTTCCGATATATATATATACAAAAAATTATTTCCTGTTGTAACATTTTTGTTGCAGAAACAAAATATAATTTCTACAATATGAATAAATTTGAATATATGTATATATGCCGATAAATAAACAAAAATACGTACACATATTTGAAATACATATGTTATACTTATGTATGTGGTTAAAGTTTTTCTGTTTAATGGTTTTCCGCAAAAAAAAAATTTTCTTATGGTTTTTTGTTTTTTATTTTTCTTTTAACAAATTCATAAATTTTATGTTACTTAGTTTATACAAATATGTATTTTAATACTTATTTTTAGATCTAAAATGTCACTTTATAAAACCAATAAAAAAAATTTCCTAAACAAACCAAAATTTTTAGTAAATATCTTTTCCTGAATTTTATCCACAAAATAAATATATTTTGTTTTTTTTTTTGTTTTTTTTTTATTTTTTATTTTAAAGAGTCCACATGGGATTAATTTCAAAAATAATTTCTGTTAGTTAAAGATATTTTTACCTCATGTATTACACGTGTATATGAATACATGGTAAGTATAATATACGAGTACTTTAATACCAATAAGTATTAGAGTAATTTGAATTTTTCAAAGGATTAGAAGAGTATTTTTCAATTTATTCAAAATATTTTCCTGTTTGTAAAATTAAATTTTTAATACAAATACCGTTTTTTTATTAACCTTTAAATTGTAACATTACAGTTAGACAAAGACAAATATAGTATAGATAGTATAAAAATTTTAATTTAAAATTTTGAGAAGTAACTGACACTTACAGGTTAAATGAGTATTAAATCAGATAATATAGTTTTAAAAATCTGAAGTAGCTTTAGTCCTTATGGAAAAATTAGTAAAAGGATTTCGACTTTATATTTTAACCTAAGGATTGGAACTGCATCTTACATTCGTGTTTTTATGACCAATGTCCTTAGGTTCATTCTCGAAACGGGATCATTTGGCACAACAATAAATCTTTGCTAATTCTTAGCTTTGGAAATTGTTTCAAACAATAGGAATAGGAAGAGACTTAAACGTACTTCAAGTACTTTTAGGTAATTAGTACTTAGTAGTTCAAGCTACTATAATTAAAAATTGTATTTAATAAAATCTTAATTCATATTTGATTAAATGCAATATTTATTAATTTAAAATTTTATGTAATTCTTGTTTACTTTAGTTAATTATTGGTACGGACCATGATGGATCTGAATCGCATGAAACACATCTTTTCCTTATGATTCCCGGGAATTCCCAATTCCAGATTTAAAGCTTGATGATATTACTCATTTGACATCGACACCTCATGAATTCAGAATTGAATTCAAGGAATCTCTGAATATTTTGGCTAATACGAATTACGTGTTCAGCCAGTGAAGTCACGATTAATCCTTTTAAGTTGATACAGATCTTATGGTGGATATGATTTATATGGTTCGACTTTATTTCTTATTGAGTAATGATTTTTGGATCCAAATGGGTTCAAATCGACGAAGAATTTCATATACAAAATAAATATATTATACCAAGTATCTTCCCACTTGCCCCCATTTCTGTGTTCATCATTCACCTCCACTTTGACATGTGCATCAATTAATCAGTTGGTTGATTTTAATTCTTGTAGCGTGATTAATTCGTTTGCATGGTTTTATATGTACTGTACGAAAACTTTCTACTGAAAGTTCAAAGAACCAAAATCAAAGCTAAATTTCCATTTGGTTATAAAAAGCCTGATTTTTCTTAATAATTTATTTTTGAGGATTTAAAATAATTTTTAAAATATTTTAAAATTACCCGATTAAAAAAATCTTTTACTTTTAAATAACTTTTATTTTTACCTTAAAATATATATATATATATATATATATTTCAACCATTACATAAATGTACATATATTATGAATATAAAATATATGTACTTCAAAACATTAGGTTAAAATGTATTGAAAATTTCGATTAAATATTATATGAATATTAAAAATATACCATGTTACTGAATATGTTTAAGTTCTGGTAACATAAATTTAAAAAGTTTTAAAAAAAAAGCAAACAACATTTTTACATACCTTACACTTTTCTGTTCTGGTATGTTATGAAAAGACTGTTGGAACCATAAACTTTCTTTATTTTTATTTCTTGGAATAAAAAACATATTTTGTACAAATTTTTATGGTGAAAAAACTTAACCACAATCTTGTAAATATTAGGGTTTAACACTTTGTAAAGATACATAAATACATACATAAAAAAAAGTTTTATAAGTCATACAACCTATATATGCAGAATTTTCAACATAATTTCAGAAAAAAATTTGTAGAAATTTAACTATTGGTCTGAACCTTTTGGTCCATCTTTTGTTTTAGTTCTTTTTGTTAATAAAATTTCCCAATCGTTTCGAATGTTTAAAGAAATTTGTCCTATCAACAAAGATTTAGAGTTCAAAAAATTTAGAGCCTGTAATAATAGTTCAAAAATTATAAATATTAATTTGTTAATTTGCCATTTTAAACCTTTCAACATAGTTTTTAATTTAAAAACTTCACCTTATGCATTTTTTTTCAAAGAGGAAATGTGCAATTGTAAAAGCCTTGGCATTGCCTTATTTTATTAAAAGCCATATTAAAGGATATAAATAGTAAATTGATAAATCTAGTACTATTGACGTTTATTAAAAATAATATTTATTTTTTGAAGGAATTAACAAATAAGAGAGAGAGAGAAAAAAATAAAATATTTGATTTTACTTGCAAAGAAAAAATTTAAAGTTAAGCACAGATTAAAGGTAAATGGAATTATGCTCGAGCTATTATAGGCTTCAGTATGAAACAAAGAAGACCAAGTAGCAAGAAAAAACAAATGTTTGATTTGATTATGTGCACAGCCCGCAAAGTCTATTTAATAAATAATAATACGTAAGACTGATTTGCCAACTCAGAGAAAACTTTCTGATTTAATCAAAAAGTACGATGTAATTTGTTTAAGTGCTAAAAGACGATACGTTAAAGTCTACGAAAGTAAGATTCCCGGCGTTTCTCAATTTCGTTTAATATTGTAATTTCCAACAGTCAGCGCATATCGTATTTCAGTGATCTTCATATAAAATATATGTAAATGCATGAATATAATTTGACATATGTTATATGCCTTACATTCTTATTTAGGTTATCCATCTTTAGAGGGCGTATTTGATTGATACATCTGCGTTAGCGATGCGACTTTTGAACGCAATGAAAAGTGGAAAGCAATGAAGCCTGACAATGTCCAAGATAGTCCATAAATTTCCAAACGAAAATCCTATACAATTTAATTCTCTCCAAGCACGACTTTACTCAAATACCGTTAAACTGGGCTTCAGCTTAAAAATAATTTTTCCAAAAACTAAAAATTCAAGCATAGTATATCTGGAGTACATATCCAAATATGAGATTTATGTTAAAAACCATTATTATACATTCTACCCAAAACAACTTGCTACTTTTTATATATTTGATTGCAAATCAAACAAGTGTTTATTTATTTTTAAAATTATTTTTAAGTTCCCAATTCAGATTTCATAAGCCATTATTCTAATTTCTAAGTTGTTTTTTTTTTCAATTATTAATTTTCACTTTTTTAGTGTTCTTTAAAACGTTTTTAAAATTTTTAATATTTCACTTATGAAATATTTTACTGTTATTATATTTGAAATTTTAACCTAAAATTACAATTTTCAAAAAATCACTTAAAATTCCTTAAAAATCTAACATTAAAATATGAAACAATATGAAAATAAATTTTTGCATTCATAATATTAAACAATAAAACTATTAAAACTTTTATAAAACTATATATTATAAGTAAATACTTGACACATGTGCCATTTGAAACCCATTATAATAATAATAATAATATAACACCATACCAAGGGACAAATACTATTACAATTTACTTCGCAGATCTAATAAATAGGCTGAAGGAAAAGAGTCCAAAAATTTTTGTGGAATTTTTTTATATGAGATAAATTTTAAAATTTGGAGGATATTTTTCAATGTGACAAAAGTTTTATTAGAATTTAAATAAGGAGCGTATCGAACTCTAGCATTTTTCAGAAAATTAAGGTTTTTCCTTTTTCCGAAACATTTATATATATACGTGGATGTAAGATTTGAAAGATTTTAAAAGTTAGATACAGTATCTCGGTTCCATCAAAATGTTTAGCGGGCCTTAGAAGTGGCAGTCTCTATTATATTAAAAGCTTTACTGACATATTATTATTTATGTTGAAAGTTAGCTGGGTTTTCAGATTTAGATAGAAATTAGGGTTCCAAATACCTTGTTTAGGGGGGTGGGGATTTTTGGAACGGCAAGCTTCATTATAATAAAGGATACAATAGGAAAAGACAAAATCATTATATTTTTTAAAAAGCATGTTTTACAAAGAAAACTAAACTTCAAATTTCCGTAAAATCCAATTGGTCTAACTGTCAAATACCCTTTAATAATAATTTTCTAGATTTTAATACCTTTGGGAGTTTTTATACCCGTATAACTATATAAGTAAAAAGGGAATACTAAATTTGTCTTACATTTGCGAAGCAGAGAAGGAGGTGAAGCAAATATAGATTCAAAGGTATGGATCTGATCAGAATCGAAAAATAAATCGATTTAGCTATGTATGTCCGTCCGCTTGTCTGCACGATAACTCAAACAATAAAGGAGCTAGGATTTTGAAATTTTCACAAATTCGTTTTAATGTAATAGCCGTCATTGCTATTAAAATCCAGCCAATTTGGTCCACGGGGTCGGGTACCTGACATACAACTACATTTCCATAAGCATACAACAACTACATATTTCACATAAGCATTACTTTATACATAATAAAACTGAATGTTCTAAAATTTGCCAAAAGTAAAGTATCTCAAAGGTGACACAGTCAAATTGAGTTTCATACAAATCTTGAAAATTATTTTGATTTATGGTTTTGGAGACTGTCTGCTTGGAAGCTATTTTCATACAGCCCATTTAATATTAAAAATATAAATATTAAAAAAATATAAATATTAAAAAATAAAAATATTAAAATAATAAAATAAAAAATAAACAAATGTCGCAAAAAAAAAAAAATATACAATATTACAAATTCATTAAAAAAAAATTCAAAATCAGGTCAATTTATCCGATTCAATTTAATTTGATGCTTTTCTTTAAACGCTCTCTCCCTATCTCCCTCTCTTTCTTTCATTCTTTAATTGAAAAAACTCATATTACCCATATACATAATAATATATTAAAGAAATTCAAAATTAACACAATTTCCATATAATTTCCATTTCATCTCAACCAACAAACACAATATGTATATATATTATAATACTCCTATATCCAATATGGCTATATATATATAATTCAGTGTATAATTCCCGAAATTAATTATATGTCAAGAGCAATAAAAAAAAAAAAAAAACAACGGCAAATTGCAAAAAAATAACACAAGAAATTGGAGTAATTTAGAGGGAAGCAAAAACAATCGACATTTTTAGTATATTACCACAATCACAGTATCTGTATACTTCTAAAAAAAAAAAACAAACAATTTATTCCATAATGTTATAATGGTAATATGGATATGGAAAAATTATATGCTAAAAAAAAAAATAAAAAAAAAAAAAAAAATTAAATTGTGCCAAGTTAGGCTAAACAATATTTATAATTATTCGTGCTGTTCAGTTCAACTGTTTCATTATTACTTTAGATGACGTTTTGTGGTTTAATGGGTTTTTTGTTTTGTTGTTGTTTTTTTTTTTTTTGTTTTTTTTTTTTTAAGTTATTTAGACATTGTGTGTGGTCTTCTCTTGGTAATATAATATTAATATGTTGGAGGTCCTGTTATTCTTTTGTTTTTTTTTTTTTTTTTTGGTTTTCTGTAACAAGTCTTTAATTTTTTTTTTTTAATTTTTTTTGGATCTTGGTTTCAAAATGACTTCTTTTTTTTTTTTACACATTATACTATAAATGTGCCATAAAGTTAATAATCCAGAGTTAAATTTTGTTTTTGTTGGTACTATTGTTTTTAGAAATCGTTGTTGTTGTTGTTGTAATTGTTTTTATGATTACTTAACCACATCTGCGCTCAAAATTTCTTTTCGTTTTTTGTTGTTTTTATTGTATAAAAGTTGATGATGGTGTAATTACATAATATCAAAGTACGATTATAACTCTTTGCAAAAAAATGAAAAATATATATTAAAATAATATTCTATGTTTTTTTGCTCTGTTTTTAATGCAAAAAAAACAAACTGATTAGCATTAAAAACGGGGAAATAATGAAAGGGGGGAATAAAATTATACTTTTACAAAAAATATATGAGCAGATTTATTCTAAAACAATATGTTCATAGGTTTAAAATAATTTTCTTAAGGAGGCCCTATATACATATCAAGATAAAAAAAAAATAAGAAGTTTTCAGTTGTTCCTGATGATTATGTGAACCTTAAGAAAATGAACCTTACCTAAGTAATAATCTTCGCTTTGTTGGAGAAGGTCATTCATATAGTTTAAGAAATGTTGGTGATTTTAGACTTCCATTCTACAGAACTGCTCATGGTCAAAACAATTTAATGTATAAAGGATTGCAACTCTTCAATCAATTGCCATTGGAAGTAAAAAATATTAACAATTTGCAGAGATTTAAAACATCAATTAAATCAATAATAAGGACAAATAAAATTTAAATAAATAGTCCATGGATAATTAATATATTTATAAATTTTTTATGAAATAAAAGAAAAATAATTTTATAAATTTTGTAAAATTGTAAATAGTTTATCAAATTTTAATTTAATTTAATTTACAAAGATGTTAAATAGTTTTAATAAACTAATAATGTAATAAATACAAAAAAAAAAATACAAAATACAATTACAAATTGATATTCGAACGCACCTAAAATAATAAAATATATGTTGTGTCCACTACAGAACCAACCGCTATTACAAGAAAAGCATAATGTGAAGTTTTACTTAAATACATTTAATAATTTTTTATTAAAACAATATAACATTTATATTATTAAAAAATTTTTTATTCATACATAACTTTATCTAACGACGCTAATGTAGAGTAAGAAGGAGTAATTGTATTATTGTGTTAGTAATTCCCAACAAGATTTTAAAAAACGTTGCAGTGCAAACAATATAGGGCAAAAGTTTAGCAATTTTAAAAATTTTTTTTTTTTTCCGAAATCCACACATTGAAACTGTGCGATGTTTCTTTGGGTAGTGTGCGACTTCAAAACACCAAAGCCATACTCTCTTCGAGGGAACTTTAGAATGGAACCTGTAATACAAATGAACTGTTTGGTTACAGGGATGGGGATATGGAAGAATTTGGGATTATGATGGAAAGTATTTGGGATTTCTGGATTATTATAGATGGAGAAATTTGGATGGGATATTTAGAAGAAAGATGTTAATGTTCTTCTTAAATTTGACTAAATTGTAAATATATACATTATCAACACATTTTGTATATTATCGGACACATTTAGTGATATAGGTTCAATAAATGTGATGAGTGCATGACAAACGAATTGCCATAAACCGTGGAAATTCACATCAAAATCTTATATGCACTATTTATATATGAAATTTGAAACATTTCACTTAGCCGTTTAAGCAGAAAGTAAACCAGTGATAGGTCTTTTAATGGTCACTTCAATTTTTTTTTTGCTATATATGTGTGTTCGACTTCTTACATTTTTGCGATTTTCGTATTTACATTGACTCATCTGTTTACAAAACTCCTACACTGACTGAAAAAGTATTTTTAGAAAACCTTCATACGTTAATGGCTGTTCCAACTACATTAAAAAATTTTGTAAAAAACTGAAAAAAATAGAAATATTACGGGAACTTTAGCAGATTCTATTTGAATTAAATTTTTGAATAAATTTCGTAAATCATAAATTTTATCAAACAATGATAAACGTGAGCTCTTCTAAAGAAAACCAAAATAAAAAAAATTAAAAAGAAACATTAAAATTATATTATTTAAATATTATTTTAAAAACCAACAAAAAACAAACGCATAAATTCAAATTTCCAGCCTTCCGCGTTTAACAAAACAAAAAAAAGTCATCTAAATAAGAAGGAAGAAGAAATTACACAAAAGTTCCCAAGACTTCTGTCATGTTTAAAGTTATAACCGGAAAAAAAATACCCCACTAACAAAAAGCATTAGAAGCACAGAAGCATTAGATCTCAAGAAAAAGAAGAAAAAAATTAGTACACACACAAGTACCAGCCATCACTTGTAGTAGTCAAATGATTATTATTAAGAAATTTTACATTAAAATATTTATATAAGACAGGAGGCACAAGAGGCACATTTGAAACCGCACATAATTTGTTTGTTTATATTTTTATTTTCCTTCTCTTTCTTGTACTTTTTTTTTTGTATTTTCATTATGCAAAAATAACATCGCGCTGAAGATTTATGTTAACATTTTTTGTTTTTTTAAAAATTTATGTTTTTCTATTCAACGTTTTTTTTTTCACTTATTTAATCCATGTGAGAATTAAAATTAAAATGAAGAAGCTTAAGCTAGGGAGCAAAAAAATAGGTCAGTGAATATATGTCGATTTTCATAATATCAACTATACCAAAATGTCAATTTCAAAATGGCGATTTGACTCTCAAAAGATCGATTCTCAAAATATCGACTGCCAAAATGTTGACTTCTAAAATGTTGACTCCCAAAATGCAGACCTGTATAAAATATATGCACAAATATTCTAAAAAAAAAAACGGAGTGGCCTAATTTAAAAACCAACTCTAAAATCCCTATGTGTACATAAAATTAAAAAATCCTCATTTTACTTCGACATTTTGGGAATTAACATTTTCGTAGTCAACATTTACAGAATCAACATTTTGTGTGTCGACATTTTGAGAGTCGACACATTGAAAATCGACATAGACTCCATATCCCAAAAAAGAAAAAATTACCAGTATATAATACATACACAAACGAATAGATGCATGCATATACATGTATAAGTTATGCCATTAAATTGTTTTTTAAAAAGCCTTGATTTAATTCCCCAAAGTGTTCACAGTAATTTTATTTTTTTATTAGTCCTAGCAAAAAAGTTTTTCATGGTGTTCTTATTTTTTTTAATGTAAAATGGAAATTTGTAGGCAGATTAGATGAATAATTTAAACAGCTGACATTAAAACTATTCAGGAAGAAAGAAAATTAAAGAGTAACTCTTTTGTACAATTATGTAAAATATAAAATAAATTTAAAATCATCTCCTGATGTTAGTTATTTAACTTCTGTACTTGTATTATGCAGATTTGCAAAAGGATTTTAAATTGAATATAAATATTACATACGGTTTTTGTATCTAATTTCCAGTTAGGCTAATTGGAAAAATATAAGTCACAAATTTAAAATAATTAATTTAATTGCTTTATTTAGAAAAAAGATGGTAAGTCCTATTAGAAATTATGCTGAGTCAATATGGTAATGCAATATTTTAATAAATTATTATATTGCATAGGTGTAGCAACTATAGAAGCCGAAAATTGTTTATCAATAATTACATACAATTATTATTTGGTGCATTTTATATTACTAAATCAAAATCTCCGGCCAGGGCACTTAATGCATAATTTTATCATAACATGAATCTAAAAAAGTTAACTAGTATTGACGTAAATATACCTACATAAATATTAAAAAAATTTGAGTTTCCGATTGTTGATGCGATAACGCTTATGATATTTCATATATATAGCGGTTGGTAAAAAGTAAATGGTACTTTTAAAACTCAGCTTATATTTTGACAATCAATTAAGCACAAGGACGAAGTTTTGGCAATAAGAATTTTTTTTACATTATTGCAAATACACTCATTCGCAAATATATAATGAATTTAGAAAGGGCAGATCTCGATATCTGCAAATTGAAAGTGATAAGTCTTCATACTGCAGAATTGTAATTATTCAAATTGAGCAGTTTTACGTTAAAATCAATATGAATTTTTTTTAAATTTTACAACTTGAATGTTCCTGTAGATATTTTAATTATCACAAAGTTCCTTACATTATAATCACGAACAGTGTCCAATCAAGTATTTTTAGAATTACTAAATAAAGTATTAAATTATATTTAAAATAGATTTTTCAAATAAATCTTAAACAATTTATTAGAAAAAAAAACAATTAAAGATACATTTAAAATACTTAAATATTCCTATTCTAACACATTTAAATAATTAGTAGTTACCTAAATAAATAAAAAATGGATTGCTTGACCTCACCATAATTTATGGTTAAAAAAAATCTATCTAAAGATACAATATTTATATATATATAAATAAGAAATTAGCTGTTAAAATTTAATTCACGCATTAGTTTTTTTATATTCATAAAATTTCCTTATAAATTATAAAGTAGTTATACAAAAAAGTATCTTTAAGATACTATCGAATCTTTAAGTGTACAATATTATAAAAAATTATATAAAAAATAGAAAAATTTTATCATAGAATGATAAAACAAGATTCAGTAGTCTTTTAGTTATTTTTAGAAAAACTTAATATAATATATACTCGAATATATTTACAGTAAATACATATATTTATATTTTATTAAATTATAGTATATGAAATTATTAAGAAGATAGATAAGGATCAGGCACGCACGTCATTTTTATACCCGTATGACTATATAGTCAAAGGGTATAATAAATTTGCCATTACGTTTGTGACGCAGAGAAGGAGGGGGGGTAGATATAGACTCAAGTGTATGGATCGGATCAGAATCGAAAAATAAATCGATTTAGCTATGTATGTCCGTCCGTCCGTCCGTCCGTCCGTCCGTCCGTCCGTCCGTCCGTCCGTCTGTCCGTCCGTCCGCACGATAACTCAAAAACTAAAGGAGCTAGGATCTTGAAATTTCCGCAAATTCGTTTTTTTGTAATAGCCGTCATCGCTATTTAAATCCAGCCATTTTGGTCCATGGGTTCGGGTAGCTGCCATACAACTTCTTTTTTTATATCAGCATTACTCTGTACCTATTACAGCTGCGTGTCTGAAATTTTGCCAAAAGTAGTTTAGTTTTATGGCCAAAGTTTCTGCAAAATTTGGTTGGTCTAGTGGAGTGGGTTCAAGTAGCTGCCATACAACTTCTTACTTTATATGAGCATTACTCTCCACCTAATTAAGCTGAGTGTCTAAAATTTTGCCAAAAATTGTTTAGTGTAATGGCCAAAGTTTCTGCAAAATTTGGTTGGTCTGCTGCAGAGGGTTCGAGTAGCTGCCATACAACTCCTTCTTTTATATGAGCATTACACTACACCTAACAAAGCTGGGTGTCTGAAATTTTGCTAAAAATAGTTTAGTGTAATGGCTAAAGTTACAGCAAAATTTGGTTGGTCTACGGTAGAGGGTTCGAGTAGCTACCATACAACTCCTTCATTTATATGAGTATTCCACTACACTTAATAAAGCTGTATGTTTGAAAATTTTGTCAAAAGTAATTAACCGGATGATATAATGTATATTTTACGGTCATACGGGTATCCCAGAGTTGACACAGTCTACTCTACTACACTCTTCCTCGTTTTTTTCTTATTTTATTAAATTTCTACCGCTTATAGAATTTTTTTTTGCCTTTTCTTGAAGTTTAGATAGAGGTGCTATGATTTAAATTCAAATGAAGCAACTATCAGAACAAATCTTTATTTTATAAAAACCAAGATCATGTCCCTATACTATTTCATTATAGTAGACGGGCTACATGCAAAAAAATCGAGTATATCCCAGGCAATATTAACGGAGATAATTTAAGATACGAAATGTCCATACCAGAAAAAGATAAAGTTATAAATAAAGATTATTGGTGGTTAAATACATCTTAATATATTTTTTAAAAGCATTTGTGCTATTTTTAGTCAATAAGTTAGTTTATTTAAATTTAAGTTTAGGTTAAGTTAGGTTAGATTAGTTAAGTTTTATAAAAAAAAAATTATTAAACATTGGTTTTTTAAAATTTTTCAATGATGTATGAATAAGATTATACTACAATAGTTTTGTACTTTAAACAGAAATAATTTTACTTATTATATATTAAATTTAACATAAAAAAAATTCAAATATTTTTAAATGTTAAAAATAAAAGAGTTATACCTTGTTTGTTAACTTTGTTTTGTAGGTTAAGATATTCATATGTAAAAATTATTACAAAATAAAAGTTTATTTAAAAAAAAAAAAAAAAAAATCTTTATTTTATAAACCTTATGCGCATTTTTGCGCCTCTTAATGGGTTCTTAATTGAAGTCAATGTTATTTCAAAAAAGAATAACACAAAAATTGCACATGGTGTAAGTGTTAATTTAAGAATGGATTAAAGCAATTTTTTTCAGGACTAAAAAAATTCTAAGCCGATTAATAGAGTCAACTCGATTTTGAAACAGCAGCACCTATACAATATTTGAAGTCAATCTTTCAAACCATTTCTGACTGAGAGCGCAAAAATTAAAAAATCTTTTAAAAGTTTTTGTGCTGTAATAGGTTAATCCGAATTCGAAATTTTTTTGAAACTATCACAAAGGTGCACATAATACACGCTTCTAAAAATGTTTGCTGACCAATCGGCGTGCCGATATGGGTTAACAAATTCCAAGTCTGTTAATAATGTCAACTCCATTGCCAAAGAGCAGCTCATAAGTAAAATATAAAGTAAATTTATCAAACCGTTTTTTTTACAACTACTGAAATACACCCAAACACTTTTCTACATAAATTTTCATGATCGCGTGAGCAGTTTAGGAATCTATAAGCTACATCTAAAATTTTTTATCTAATTCACAAGAGAAGAAACTTCTAAAGACAAAGTATTTCCCTTTCCTAAGATAAATTCTGTTTACTACACTGTAATCCCTCACAACTTTCAACTGATGGCAAAATATTGTAATTCTCATTCTCATTCATCATTTGGTTCTGAAATTTAATTTAATAAAATTTTAACTCCTTTACAATTTCCTAAAAATGTTTATTTTATAACATATTAAAATTTATGAGTCTTTTGTTAAACGCCATTTAAAACCACAAAAACTAGCGAATTTTTTTACAAGCGATTTTTAGTTTCAAAACTATAAGCATTTTTATAGAATATTTTTTTTTAACTGCTTAATATTTTGCACTTTAAAAATAAGATCTCACCGTTTTTCATATATTAAAGACCTCACATGTTGAATGACTTATTCACAAAATCAAAAAACCAATTTGTTGCATTTAACAATCCAGAATTCAGAAGCAGGAGTTAAAAACAGGAGGAATCTTTTTATTAGTATAATTTCTATTTAACATTTTGATTAATTTATTGAAATTCTTAGGTTATTCCAAGTTTACTAAAAAAAAAACCACGACACATTAAATAAAAAATGAAAAGGTGAAAATAATTGCAAGTTGCAGAATATTCATTATAATATTGTGTACATATATACGAATAGTGACAGGTACATAAAAATTTTTTTTTAATTTATTAGACTTAGAAATTCTTTTAGTACAAGTATTTATTGCGTAACGCATATACTATAGACTCTATGTGCTAGAATTCATACAACATAATAAACCAAACATTTGTGAGGTTTTTGTGGTCAAATGTTATGAAAAACAAAATGCTACCACTTTATGTGTTCAAAATCTGTTTAAATAGATTTAAACCTTAAGGGGGTTTCAGTTTTATGATTATTTTTTTTTAATTTCTAGACTTAGACAGTTTTTTAATTGAAAACTTTATAAAGTGATTTATTTTGTCATAAACTGTACAAGTTCTTTGTTCGGATTCATTATTTATCATATGAAAAGTGTGTAGACTTAAACAAGGTGTAATTATATTTGAATAATAAATTGTAGAGATTTTAAGTTTAAAAATTCAAATTTAAAAAAAATTTTTTTTTTTAATTAATTGAATACTTTTATATATGAAATTATTTAATTATATAGAATATAAGTTAAGGTAAGGTGTGTTCTCAATAGAGTAAAGGTGTAATTTATTTGTTTACTTATTTATTTATTTATTTTTATTCAAAGTTTTTTTTTATTCAGTGCACGCTTGATATCAGTCGGAAGGGAGCTTAAGTCGGAAGGGGCAGTAATTTTGACATAATAAGATAAATGCCTCAGGCGACTTCTATGTTAAGGAGTGGTAACATTCAAAGTTTTTGATGACCTGGAAAAACTTATTTAACTGTATAAATTTGGATATTTAGTTGTGATAAGCCTGTGAAAACAGAGGTATTTATTATTCAAGTAATTATTGAGGGTGATGGAGGAGGTATCAGATATCCTATCAAACCTACGGCGGTTGGCAACAAATCTTGTGTATGCGTAAAATATTAAATTCAAACTTGCACTCTCACTAGCAATCATCGAAGAATAAACCAAGTTTCAGTAGAGAATATGAGGTAGGACGAGAGTTTTAATTAGTCGACACTTAGTATTGAATGAACTACAGGATCAATTTTCCTGAGGTTACGAAGCGTCGGGTAGACTTTACTACCAATTCTCTTTATATGTTCGGCTCATTTAAAAACATTACTAAATACAATGCCCAAGTTGTTAATCTTTTCAACAAAGGCGATAAAATTTCCATTCAACATCAGTACGGTAATTTCTATTGGTTAATAACACATAATTATATCCTGTGACTTCACAGGGTTGAGCTTAAGATGATTCGATGCAGTTTCCTTTTGGGCTATACTAATTAATTATCACTTATCAGAATTATTTTACTAATTATGAAATAACTATATAATTAAAAACAAAAATTTAATATCTCCGTTTGTTCTGAGTTATATTTTGTACAAAATTTTAAATTAGAAATGTTAGTTTAACTTAAATTAATAGAATAGTTTCATTATTTAATATAAATCTTAAATAATTAGTTAAATTCTTCAAAAAAACAAATTAGTTTATAATATATTCTAAATTTAATTTTGATAATTCTTTTTATATTCATATCATAAATTTGTATACCAAAACTAATGAAAAACGACCAGCGTAAATAATAAAACGAATGTTCAAATATTTAAAAAAAAAGTCCATACCCAAAAATATACACTTTTTTGTGTTTTTGATTATCTGTTTTTTATTTTTTTCGAATTTCAAATAAAATCACACAATAAAAAACAATAAAAAATTCAAAAAGAAAATATCACAATAGTTAAAATTTAATTAATTCTTTTAATTAAGAGCATTATTCAACTAAATACGCCCTAAGGTATGCAATTAGCAAAAAACAAACAAATTTTTTGTTAATCAACTTTCATTTCAAAATAATTTCACTTACGTGAAAACATTTTTTTTGTTTTTTTTAACAATTTGTTTCATATGTAATAAAATTTAAATTGATATAATGTTTAGATATAATTACATAATAATTACTTTATAACAGGGATTCTCAAAGTGTTACTAGATACATATTATTATATATTCAGAATTAAATGATTTGAAAATGTAATTTCAAAACAATCCATGATATTGAACCATGATAATATTTAAAATAATCTAAGACTTTATTTAAATTCAAACGAAACTTATACTATGATAGTAAGCTGAAGAATAATATACTTATATTAATACACCAATAATCAATACCAAAACAAACTGTTGAATTTTAATAAGAGTTAATTATTTTCTGTTTGCATTAAATGAGAAATGTCAAAAATCTCATAAAATCTCTATAAATTAGAGTGTAGTATAAAAATATGAATGTTAATGTGAATGTATAATCAGTACTCAAAATTAAAAAATCCTTAAAACCCAATCTTTGACAAATGTTGATGACCCACTTTCAACTGTCATATTAATTTTTTATTTAATATTTGGTATAAAAATTTTATTAGGCAGAAAAAAGTCTCAAATAGAATAAAGTTTAAGTAGCCCTGCAATAAAATTCATGATAGTTTATTATATAACCAAAAAATAAAATTTTTTTTAAAAAACTAATGACGAGAAAGAGCACAACAAAACTGAAAACTGAAAAAACTAACCGGAAGTGTAGTCCACTTGACTTTGCCGCAAATATAAAATTAAGTAATGTCGGTTCCTCATTTCTAGTTTATTAAAATTTTAAATTTTTTACTTTGGTATAAAAATATTCGATCACAAATTACCTAATTTGAAACAGCGGTATCCCATTAAACGAATAACAACATGTAAACGTAATATATTTTTATAAATGTCACATATTTTACAAATGTCAATTGTTATTTTAATGACTTGTAGGATTTTGTTTTTTTTTTATTTGACGCTTGGACATCACAATATGCATAACATGTTTAGGTTAATGTATTTTTATTCAATTTTTTATGGAAAATGTCATTTTCAGTTGTCAATTGTCACATTTTTTTTGGAAATCATAACTTCGATCCAACATTACCTACCCTGTAAGTTCTAGAGAAGTTAAATTTTATAATATCAAGAAAGTACAAGTTTTCGAACTGCTATCAAAATTGCATGAATGAATTTTCTTAATTTTGCGTTTTTGAATTAAAAAGCCCAAAGTGTCAACACCAAGCTTCAACAACAAGCGTCAACGGCGTCATTAAGATTTCAAAATCAAAGTTTACTTTGTGATTTCAATACTCATTTTAATTGTACGGATATGATTTCAAAACTATATAAGTTAAAAACTATAATTAATTTTTAAATCATTTGTTACACATTCATTCATACTTTTTTTTTTACATTTTTAATGTTGTATTCTTTCCTTTTAATTCTTTTTCATGTTTATATAAATTTTTATCTAGATAATAAAACGGTACTTGGTATTTAAATTTTACTTTATGTAAATTGTACATTAAATCAATGTACATATGTATATATATATGTATACATCTTTATATATGAAAATTTTATTACACTTTCAGAATGACAGATAATTCTATTAATTTTAATTATTTTATAGAGGAAATAATTGTTAGTTTTTAATACTGTAGTAAAACTAAATTTCATGTAATACATAGATTTTGAAATGTAATTCCTATTTACATAAAAATAAAATAGAAGCTATACATATAAATATATCCTTTTATATAGGGGTTTCCGAAATTGAAGTTCATGTTAAGATAATAATATTCATCAAATTGTTACATGAGTAAACTTCAAATCCTACACAATACACCAAAAAGTTTTCATAATTTTTTCTACTTTTTAGTAAAACACGGGTCTAGAGTCAGGTGATTACTGCAGTGTTACTTAGCTAGCAAAATACCAAAATCAATTTTTCATAATTCAACTCTATTTTTAATTAATACAGGTATTAATGGGGTTTCAGAAGCAGGCTTCCTGATATTCATTAAAAAATTTTTATTTTACATTTTTGTTTCTTCTGATCTTAACAAAGCTGTTTTTGTTTTTTATCTCCGAGTTCTCTTAGAAGGCAATATATATTAAGCAAATAGAAATTTCTCAGTTGCCATAGAAACAGAGTCTAAGAAAACAAAACCAGTTGGTTCTGAGTATTGAGTCCCTGCCTTTGCTCTGTGCGCTTGACATCTGATCTCTGCTTAGATTTGAAAAAAGATAGCGCCATGGGTTTCAATAATTTGTTTTTATCGGAGCATTGGGGCGGCAGTCACCATTCTAAATGCTTTGTTGTAAGTAATGGAAATTCTTTATTATTGAAAATATAATATCAATATAATAAAAAATCTTAAAGGATTTTTAGAGTTGGTTTCAAAATTCTGTAAAAAATTATTTACAGAATATTTATATGTATATATAAGATTCCAAATTAGGAGGAAGGAGGGAACGAGTTATAATATCAATAGTTGGTTTAGGATTTTGAATTTTGGGTTTTTGGCATTTTAGGATTTTGTAATTGGGATTTCGTAGGATCTCGTTTTTTATTCTTTGAAAATTATTTTTAAATTTAAACAAGAAATTTAATCACAGACTGTACTTTTATTACGTATATGCAAAATGTATTAAAGCAAGTAATATATCCTACTATGATAATGGTATCCTTTTTAACAACCATATCCTGCCATCATACTATATTAAAGTACATTTATTATCTGTTCACTTACCTGTTAAATTTATATAACATATATACTATGTATATGTTTAAGAGTTGAGTTACTCGATTATTTCTAATAGTTTGTTTCTTTCTTTTTTTTCTATTTCTGTCCCATTCTATTAATGTATTATTTAAATAAATAGAAAGAGTAAAGGGAATACATTAATACTTTTTAAGTTGCTTCTTTAGAATGATGTTCGAATATATCCATATTTTACTTTATATATGTATATGAATATAACTATTGTAATAGTGATTACGTATTATATTAGAATAAAGAGCAGAAAATACAAGAGTTAAATAAGATTTTAATTATTTTCAAATTTATTAAAATTTTATTAATTTTATTAAATTTTTAGAATATTAAATATTTTTGCTTGAAAAATTATTCAAAATGGATAAATTCAAATTCAAATGTATAAAGTAATAATTTAAATACCTTTGATTATTTGATTGAATTGCCTGTCAAACTGTCAAATTTAAATAGATATAACATTTAACATTTGTAGAGTAATAAAATATTTCAGTGGAAATTTTTTAGTGTCAGTGTATCATGTTTAGAAGAGGAACTCTGAAAGTATGTATGTCAGTACAGTTATATGACGTTTAGATGGGAATCACTGCTAGATAGTATTATAAATAATATTAAATCTATCTCAGATTGAGTCTTAAATTTCTACTCCTTCTTTGATACTTTTTATTCCTACCACAAGTTGGCAGGTTAAATATTTGGGTTTATTTATTGCAGCTCTAAGAAAGGTCTTAGAAACTCAGAGACTACTAAGAGCTTGATAAATTATCAAGAGACTACTAAGAGCTGAAAGCTAAGAGCTGGCTTTACATAAGTTCAATGGGTGAAAAATTTGACGATTCTTTAGTTTAACTTGCATTACAAGCTACATGACGTAAATGATTAACTGTATTTCACATGACTTTTGTGACACCCATTCTAAAATAAAGCTACCTGAAACTCTAACTACCTTAAAGATAATCTTCACAACCTATAAATAAATAAATATAAAAAAAAAAAAAAATTCAAAAAATTGATAAGATAATAAAATAAATATGCGTAAATGGGAATAAAATAAAATGTATTATTAATAATATAATACCAGCACTTTGCTCTTATATTAAACTATTGCTCTCTCGTTATAATTCTCTTTTAATTAAATTTCTATTTTTCTTTTGAAACATCATATACATTGTATAATTCAAAAGACAGTTACAGACAATAATTTGTAATTATACTAAGTCTAAGGATTTAATCGACTTTTATTACTCCAAGAGTTCAACATTATGTTGTATGTGTGTGTGATTTATTTATATTGCTTAGAAAATGAGAAAAATCAGTGAACTCAATTTTTAATTATTTTTTTTTTCTATCGTATTAAGAAAAAAAAAATTAATTTGTCTGTATATTGTAGTAGAAGTATAATATACGTCATATATATGTCTTTTCTCCACCTACCACAATTCTTTAAATTCTATTCCGTTCTGTTTCATTTAAAACCCACATAGTAAATAAAATACCTTAAAGTTACCGTAGGTATTCTAAAGGAATATATGATTATGTATATATATATATATATGTTTATATTGTGTTTGATTTGAGGCAACCTCTGAAGTATAACCCAAGAGTTACAACCTTTTTCATCTAGAAGCTATGGGATCAATCATAAAGTCATGAAATTTGGTTAGAAAACCTTGTCTAGTTAAAGTTAGATAAATTAGTACAGAAAATGTCTTCTACAACGGCTTATTGCAGCTAATGTAAGGATTTGGTGGATCTAATACACTAAGATTCAACAAAGTTGCCAAATGCACTTTGCTGAAACTCCTGTGCTTTTGGCATCACTACATTTTTCTTTTAATTAATATATCAAACGTCTAACTCACAAACTCCACTGCAGGGATACATGTTTAGAGGGGAAATGCAATGCAAGAAAGATTAGAAAACAAGTAATAACTAACTTGTCACAGAAGTCCTTTTATTAGAATGATTTGAATGATCTTATTTAATTTAGATTTAAATGAATCATATAAGAGCGACTGAACCTTATCCTTTATAGGAATTGTTAAAGTACCCTTGAGAAGAGCAAGTGGCGCGCTATCTACTGTGCAAGGGGTTGATTTTTGAGTTAAGGTCGATTTCCAGATTTAGCTGTAGATCCCATTTTATTAGTAATCTCTCTGGAAGCTTATCTCTTTATTAACCCTTATAACTACTAAACATTTCTATACATTTATTTTAAATATACATGTATAGATATGTGTTTTAAACATATACAATATAGTATATTTAATATTTGTATTGTGTGATGATAACTAAAACAATTGTATGTGTAATCATTTTCTAAACAGGAGGTGTTAAGTAGAACAAAACTAATGTTCTGTACAATTGCGATGTAATCTACTAAAATTGATGTTACAATTAAAAAGATTTTTTTATCTTCTTGTCATAGGTTATATTTTATATATGTATATATTTTATACATTTTCCGCAATTTGTTTTTCTTTAGAAAATTCTTCATAATGTTTAAAATACAATTGTATATAACGGTATATATGAATTACATATGTATATATATTTGTGTTTTTCATACAAAAAAAAAAATTTTAGACACATCTTTAATTTAATTCCTATTATTACAAATAATAAATACTTTGTAAAATATATACTTAAATATGTATGTATATAAAGGGATAAAAGCGACTGAATGTAACGTAAGCGAAGATGGGTTAAAGAAAATGTAACTAGAAAATTTTGGCTTTATGAATAAAAATATTTGCGCAAAAGACTTTAATACTTGAAAAGTAAATGAAATATTGATACCTTAGTATTTTCTGGTACTTAATTACTCGAAAATACTAAAGTATTAAAAAATCATTCCAAAAGTACTCAAAATTCGATTACTTTCTGGGAATTACAAATAATTTTACTTGATTCTTTGAATAAAACTTCTTGCGCAAAAGACTTTAATACTTGGAAAGTAATTGAATTATTGATACCTTACTATTTTTTGGTACTTAATTACTGGAAAATACTTAAGTAAAAAAAAATAATTACAAAAGTACTAGAAAATCAAAAACTTTCTGGGAATTACAAATAATTTTACCAGATTCTTTTACTTGTACTTAAGTTTTATAAATATCAATATTGGAACTAAACTGGTACTGAACAAAGTAATTAGTATCAGGTAACGGTACTTACACCTGTACTTAAGTACTATTTTACTTAGTATTATACAGGTCTTGCTGTCATTCATATGTTTATCAGTGGCGATACATGAGTTTATCAGGGCAATTACAGAAGGTTTGTTCACTTTCTGTAGTTTTTACATTTATTAAAAATATACCATACATTTTTTTCACTTCTGGAACACTTTGTACCCTAAAAGGAAAAGACTTAACACTATATAACTATAATATGTGAATATAATATTAATGTTTTGTATAAATGTTTATTAATACTTTACAGATGCTTACATTTATAAGAGGAAAAGTTATAAGAAAATTATAATTCTGTCTTTATTTGTTGGATTTTTCTTCTTTTTTTTTTTAAATAACTGCTCATATAATTGGAATTTGTGGTAATGATGTGTAAAAATAAATATTTTTGTAAATGTCAATAGATTTTAAATGAGCTTGTAAATGAAAAAAAAAAAGAATTATGTATAAATGACATTAAAGAACCAAAATTATATGTATGTAACAATATATGTTTTAACATATTTAAATACAAAATTTAATAGGGTTTTATTCATTTCATTCATTTCAGACAAAGTTGTCCTTTTAAATTACAACAAAATCAAATCCTTTTTCTTAGGAAAAATCTTTAAAAGACAGAATACATATATATATATATTTATATACATGTATATATATATATATCTAGTAAATAGAATATATTTATATAAACATTTGTATCTTTGTCATGGTCATTAAGTCCAATCACTGTAAAACAAATGAATATTACTTATATATGAAATGAATATTGAATAAAAATTGGGATTAGAATTTTTCCATTACAATTTTTTTTTGAAGAACTTTAATCAGGATCAAAACTTATTGATTATTTAAAGGATTTTCTTTTGGTTTAAGTTTATATCAGAAGGTGCTTTTACACCTTAAAAAAACGTTTTGGCGGTCCATATGTAGAATAAAATTTAACAGATACAATGACTAGCATTGTCCTGTGGTAAGGTTGACTCGGAAAAAAGTGAAGCATCAGACGTCCATTAGACGAATTTAAAAGTTTTCTCAAAACTGGGCAATAGAGCTTGGGGAGTAAAAATCCCTAATGTTAGAATGCATTGAAAGCTATGAGATGGTAAAAGCCGCGAAGTTAAAAATATTCGGTGACTTTTGGCTTTTTTTCAAATTTTTGTTTCCGAAACTTTTACTAACTCGCCTTTGCAAGCTATACACTCACTAGCACCTACTTAACATAAGGAAGACCTTCCTAAATTCCCCTTCTGTAATAAAATAATGACAGATCTGATTGCGGTCCACTTCGTGAAAGTAAAAAACTAGTGGGATAAGGATTCCATCGATCAAGTAATTGGAACTCTCTCTATGAATAAAACAGAACAGCTGTCTAAGCACAATAGAATATGGAGCAGTTTGTAATTTTAAAAAATTTTAAATTAAAGAGTCTTATAGAATTTAAAAAAACAGGTTTAAGTAAAAATTATGTAAAATTTAATAATAACTTTAAGTTGTCCGTCCCACTTGCAAAAAAAGGAACAGGCGGGAAACTTTTAGTTACACAAAATAATTATTAATCTTAAAAAATTATCTCAAAATATTAATTAAGCTAAAAGATAATATGTTAAAACACATCTATATATATAAAAGGGAATGTTTGTTTGTATGTTTGTTTGTTTGTTTGTTTGTTTGTTTGTTTGTTTGTTTGTTTGTTTGTTTGTTTGTTTGTTTGTTTGTATGTAGCGAATAGACTCCTAAACTGTCCAGCCGATTTTCATGAAAATTTGTATATAGGGGTTTTTGGGTACGGAAAGAAATCGTGGTCCAAAAATTTTGCTCTAACGGACCGCCAAGTTGGGGCTGTGGTGCAAGTATTTAAACTTCTTTGTTCTAAAATGAAAACGGTTTGACCGATTGACTTCAAATTTTGTATACGTGATGCTCTTTGAGAATTGAGTAGACACTATTAACAGTTTTGGAATTTATTAACCCATGTCGGGCCGACGGGTGGTCAAAAAAAATTTTGGGTCCAAACTTTGTCCGATTTTACGAAATTCTGCTTTGGTTTAAAAGAAAGCCCCAAAAAAATTTTTGTTGAGTTCCATTAACCAATTGCGGCCCAACAGCTTTTTATAGGTTTTTTCAATACTTTACTCTAACTTCGAAACGGTTTGACCGATTGACTTCAATTTTTGTATAAGTGATGCTCTTTGAGAACTGAGTAGACACTATTGACAGTTTTGGAATTTGTTAACCCATGTCGGGCCGACGGGTGGTCAAAAAAAATTTTGGGTCCAAATTTTGTCCGATTTTACGAAATTCTGCTTTACTTTTAAAGAAATCCCCAAAAAAAATTTTATTGAGTTCCATTAACCCATTGCGGCCCAAAAGCTTTTTATAGGTTTTTTCAATACTTTACTCTAACTTCGAAACGGTTTGACCGATTGACTTCAAATTTTGTACACGTGATGCTCTTTGAGAATTGAGTAGACACTATTGACAGTTTTGGAATTTGTTAACCCATGTCGGGCCGACGGTTGGTCAAAATAATTTTGGAAGCTAATATTGTCAAAATTTGCGAAGTACTGCTTTGGCTAAAAAGAAAGCCCCAAAAAAATTTTGTTGAGTGATTTGGAAGCAAATTACGTCCAATTTTGCGCAATACTGCTTTGCCCAAAGAGAAAGTGTAGTTCCGTTAACCCAGTGGGGCACAGTGGCTTTTAATAGATTTTTGCGTTACTTAACTCTAAAGTAGAAACGATTTGACCGGTTTAATGTTACCGGATTTGACTCAAATTTTATATGTGTGAAGCAACTTGAAAATGGAGTTGAGTCTGTTAACAGTCGGTTTTGCGATTTTTCAAAAAAATTTTTTGGAAGTAAATTACGTCAAAATTTGGAAAGTAGTTCGTACTGCTTTGAATTACAGAAAGTTTCAAAAATTACTAGAATAATCCTAGAAAAATCGTTTTAAAAAGATTGCTTTCACACATTTTAAAATTTACATGTGTAAACCGTGTGAAGTTTTGTGTTAACTTTTTGCAGTAATATCAAATTCAATTAAACCTCCATTGAGAGGCGCAGCCACGCGCACCGGGTATTAGCTAGTATACCTATATATATGAAATTGTATGTGACTACGAATTACTATAAAATTATCTTTAGGTATTTCTATGAATTTTTAATATCTTCTACCAAACTCAATACTTTAAACATGATTAATCCCACGTTTTGAAGTCGTAAGCATAAGGCAGAAGTCTTTTATAATTTTTGAGTTATTTGAAAAAACAAACATTTAGAAATGAAAAATATGAACTTTAAATTTAAAATATTTAAGCACTGAAAAGCCCTGCTTTTAAAAGTTTATTACACTAAAAATTTCAGAACTAAATTTTATTCTAGGAATAGAAACCCATCAGTGCATAAGGGTATTAAATTTACATATTAATTCACATAAATTCTACGCTTAATTACTGTATAGACACTTGTATATTATTATCAATAATTTCATAGAATTACTGTCAATTAGACCATTTTAAATTAATAATGACTGACATTTTATAAAACGATTTATATTTTATATATATATTTTTAGGATTTCCGATCAATTTTATATAATTATATTTATTTTTAATTGGAAATGAATTACCGGAAAATATACATTTATTTTAATATAATAAAATTTAATTAATTAGTTCCAAAATCTAATGATGGATAACCTTCGGATCATACTAATTTCATAGAAAAAGAAAAAAAAAGATAATTATCATGCTTCCGTCTCTTATCAATATATATATATATCTATCTTTTTTTTTGATTATCATTTAACTCACCTGTCCATAAAATAAAAATATTTTTTTTTAAAAAGGTAAATAATGAACAAATGAATGAGGATAAAATTAAATACATGCATGTATTCGAACCTAACAAGCTCTTCATAACTTATTTTTAATAAAACAACCCCCCTAACAATAAAAAAAAAATTGTCATAGTGATTACTGATTATAATGAGATTGTTTTCAGATTTTGAGTTTATTTGTTGTTTATAAATGATTAGAAAATAAATTAATCTTAACTTAATTACATAAAATAAAATTAATATATTCGAGTAATTCAAATGAAATACAAATTGATATGACAATATGAGTGTATGATGAGTATATTGAAAGACATATAAATACAAATTACCACAAAAATTAATTAAAACTACTTTTGATATTAATGAGTATTGATTTGGATTTTTATTTTCTACTAGAATTAATTTTGGGGATTCTAAGGTTTAACTAGTATCCGCGTAGGACCAAATGACTATATATAAAAGATAGCTGGTGTTGCCAGCTTTAAAAAAATATATAGCTTTAATGGCGCATATTATCCTTTAAGGACGAAAAGGACATTTAAAAGTATCCTTGTTATTTTAGTCTATTTTACAAAAACCGTTATAACAAGCGATCTGTTGAATATATATGTATTCAATTCAACATAATAATTAAGATGACGGTCTGGAGAATATTTTACCGTTTATTTGATGACGATAGGTGCTGCCGTTTTGGAGATATTGTAGTTCAAAGTTGAAAATTTTTGCAAAAAAAAAATTTTTAACATCCTTTCTCTAAAACTCATATTTTTAAAAATTTTGCAAAGAAACCCCCTAAATATTTTTACATCGTTGGAAATCTCTTATTTTTTGCTATAATTTGGGCATACATAAGGTATGTCTATATTAAAGCGTTTAGAAGATATAAGCATTTATGAAATAAAAAATTTTTTGTTTTGTAATTTTTCTCTGTATAAATAAAATGTTGATATGTTTTACAATTTTTTCAGCTGTTGATATGTTGATATTTCAGCCGTACTTTTTAAATTAATTAAATAATTTTATTTTTGAAAAAAAAAATTTTAATATGTTATAAATATGTTTCCAGGTATAAAAAAATTCCAAAAAAAAAACAATTCTAAAGAAAATAATTCCAAAAAAAAATTCCAAAAATCAAAATTTAATGACAAACTATTTTTTAAAAACAGTAATTTTTTACATGCATATTACAACAAATAAAAACTAAAAAAGTGGGGGCTGCCCCAAACCCCCGCTAAACAAATTATTGAAACCCTGATTTTGAATCCAACTCTAAAATCCCTCCTAATTCAGAATCTCAATTACACAAATATATAAATATTCTGGAAAAAGCGTATAATCCTGTAATAGTAGCTAACTATAAAATCTATCCTTATTATTTTTTACATGCATATTTCAACAAATAAAAATTTAAAAATAGTGGGGGCTGCCGCCCCCAAACCCCCGCTAAACAAATTATTGAAACCCTGATTTTGAATCCAACTCTAAAATCCCTCCTAATTCAGAATCTCAATTACACAAATATATAAATATTCTGGAAAAAGCGTATAATCCTGTAATTGTAGCCAACTATAAAATCTCTCCTAATTATTTTTTACATGCATATTTCAACAAATAAAAATTTAAAAATAGTGGGGGCTGCCGCCCCCAAACCCCCGCTAAACAAATTATTGAAACCCTGATTTTAAATCCAATTCTATAATCCATCCTAATTCAGAATATCACGTATACATATGTATAAATATTCTGGAAAAAGCGTATAATCCTGTAATTGTAGCCAACTATAAAATCTATCCTTATTATTTTTTACATGCATATTTCAACAAATAAAAATTTAAAAATAGTGGGGGCTGCCGCCCCCAAACCCCCGCTAAACAAATTATTGAAACCCTGATTTTGAATCCAACTCTAAAATCCCTCCTAATTCAGAATCTCACGTATACAAATATATAAATATTCTGGAAAAAGCGTATAATCCTGATTTTGTAACAAACTCTAAAATTCTTGCTCGCTAAAGCTATGGAAATATTTTTTGGCAAAATAAATTTATGATAAAAAAAGTATGAAAATGTATTTTTTAATAAAATTGTTGTGTCAGTTTTTCATTCATGTTTTCTGGTGGGACTATTTGTCAACATATACCATACTTATTATATACCGTTTGAAAGAGTGTCAAAAGACCTTTCTAACAGTATAATAAAAAATACAGGGTGCTTTTGAAAATTTCATAGTTATAGTGCTTTTTTTGAAAGTTCAAAATTTTTTTTTTTTTGTTTTAAATTTCCACTTGAAATTGCAATATCTCCAAAACGGCAACACCTATCGTCATCAAGTAAACGTTTAAATATTCTCCAGACCGTCATCTTAATTAATAGCTTTGATTGAGTATATATATATTGAACAGATCGCTAGATATACCATTTTTTGTAAAATAGACTAAAATAACAAGGATACTTTTAAATGTCCTTTTCGTCCTTAAAGGATAATATGCGCCATTAAGGCTATATATTTTTTGAAAGCTGGCAACACTAGCTATCTTTTATATAAAGTAATTTGGTCCTACGCGGATACTAGTTAAACCTTAGAATAGCCTTAATTTTTTATAAAAATTCTTATATTCATTAAAAATAATTATTATTATTTAATTTTGATTTGAGTTGGCAGAATTTGAGCCCAAAGCAACAAGGCCAAATATACCTATTTCACCGAAATTTCGCCGTAGGTCTTATTTCTTATTTCTAGTCAATAGGCTTTATTTCACTCTAAAAATATTGTATTATTTTTATTATTCCGTTTACAAAATTGTAGCAAACTAAAAAATTCGAATATTTTCAACAGGTTTCAAACAATTTTCTATATTCTAGTCAGCCTAATCTCTCTCTTTCTCCCCTTTAAAATTAAGTAAAACCTTTAACATATGTTGAAATATAATTCTACAGCTTATAATTTTGTATATTTGTAAAAAAAAATGTTAACAGGTATTCAAGTTAAAAGGTGTTTAAAAATAGCAAAATTTCAATTTCCAAAACCTTATAGCTCTGTATAGGCTTGACAGAAAAATTTGGTTAACCGACACTTACTAATTTCTGAGGATTTAACTGATCCCAAAACTTCAATACCCTAGTTGGAACTGTTAGAAGATATGTGTGACCAAAAATTTTGCAAAAATTGAGTTTTGCATAATAGTAAATTTAGTACCGCATGGCAACCCTAAACATCTGCCTTATCAAAATTCATAAAGTTTATAAAACTATCTATCTTTTGTCATTTTTGGATTGAAAAAAGACTTGAGCTAACGTTCTCTTCATTTCTGAGTTAGACTTTATTTCTCTTTCATAGTTAAAGAAAGTCAATGAGGCTTTGTTGCTCTAGACTTTATTTTCCCCTGCCAATCAAATTATTAAGTTTATTATGGAATATTTATTATATTTATATTTAAATATATTTCATAACATTTCGAAGGAAATGTATTTCTAATTATAATTTATTATTGCTTTTGTCCTGAAATTACAATTACAATTGCTCTGTCTTGAAATTATCAAAAAAGTGTATAGTTCAGTAGACATAATCGAAATTGACCATAATAGATCTGAAGTATTTACTTCATTTAACACTTTGAGGTTTTGTCAAAATATATTATTATAGTTTTATTATAAAAATCAATTGTGTCATACTAAGTTTTATAAATGTTCGGCTAACAAGCTTGTCAATACCATAAGAATGTTGATCTAAATGAATTCTAAATGGGAGCGTACCATAATCGCGGTTTAGTAAATCTAAAAAAACAAGATTCTTAGACGAGATTTTCTGAAAACCGTATTTCCTAAACCGAGATTTAAGACCCAACCATTTTCAAATACAAAATAACTATACTTGGGAAAGCCTAGAGCTTATTACCCAATCTTGGCCTAGATAGTCTACATCTTATTACACGTAGAGCATGAATTAACGTATAATCAATTAAATTGTATTCTTTCAAATTATAGTTTTGAAAACTATATTTCCTTTGAGGTGTAACTAATAATGAAAAATACTTGATTTATTTTTTTATATCTTTGAGTTACAAGTATCAATTTAAAAAATTTGTTCTTATATTATTATTAAAAGGAAATATTAACTATTGGTTCCCCCACTTAATTTGTACTCAACGTTAACTTTAACTGAATCAAGTCAAATATTAAATTTTAACTTTTACTGAGATTTAAACTCGGATCCCTTGCAATTGACGTTTGCATTCATATCTGTCAAATAAATTTGAAACTATAGATGCGTTTCAATTCTAAAGTACTGCATTAATTAAAAATTTTTAGTTAGTTATTCCAAAAAACTTCTTTAAATGCTAATTAAACTTATATATATATATATATATATAAATATCAAGAGGAACACTATGTACCAACTACACGTAAAATCATCAAAAAATTATTATTAAATTAAATTTTCATCAAATAAACTTGAGAATTATTAATTGAATAATTTAGTAAATTAAATTTTTAGACTTCTTGCAATTACTTTTATTACTTATCAAAAAAACTTTCAATTACCATTGAATAAATTATAAATTTTGAATTTGTCTTGAATTTTAATAACTAATACTGAAAAAAAAAACCAAAAATTATTAAAAATTAATTCATTTTTTTAATAAAATTCATTTATTAAATTTAATTTTGATTGATTGTATAAATAAAAATATTTGAGAAAGTTTTCATAATTTTTTTTTTTTGCTTTTTGTAATTTTCTTTGGCACACAATTTGTACTCGTTATTTATTTGGTAAGAAGTCGAAGGTTATCAAAATGGAAAATAAATTATTCTTAAAAAAATATTGATTAACCTAGACATCAAATTATAAATATTATTTATGTGGAAATATTTAATTGAATTTTTATATATTGTTTATACCCGTGCATACATATATGACATCGGGTATATTAGATTTGCTCCTCCGTTTGTAACGCATCGATCTAGACGAGCTAGATATAGTGTCAAGGGTACGTATCGGCTCAGAATCGAAAAATTAGTCGATCTAGCTATGTGTGTCTGTCCGTCCGTCCGTCCGTCCGTCCGTGTGTCAGCACGATAACTCAAAAACTAAAAGGGCTAGAGTCTTGAAATTCACACAAAGTCATTTTTAGACAATTTCTAGGTTCCCTATTGTTTTTGGTTAAAATCGGACCAAGGCTTCGGGGAGCTGCCATACAACTTTTTTGCACCAATATGAATTTCTTCAAAACTAATTATACTACGGGGATAAAAATTACACACGGTTAGTTTTATAATGACTCCGGCACTTATATGAAGTTTCAAAATGTTAGGGCCCCATTTTCGGGGGGCTGCCATACAACTTCTTTGCACTAATATGAATTTCTTCAAAACTAATTATACTACGCGGATGAAAATTACACATGGTTAGTTATATAATGAATCGAGCACTTATATGAAGTTTCAAAATGTTAGGGCCCCATTTTCGGGGGGCTGCCATACAACTTCTTTGCACCAATATGAATTTCTGCAAAACTAATTATACTACGAGGCTGAAAAATACACACGGTTAGTTATATAATGAATCGAGCACTTATATGAAGTTTCAAAATGTTAGGGCCTGACTTTCGGAGGGCCGCCATACAACTTTTTGCACCAATTTGCACCAATATGAATTTCTTCAAAACTGATTATAGTACGACGATAAAAATTACACACGGTTATTTATATAATGAATCGAGCACTTATATGAAGTTTCAAAATGTTACGGCCCCATTTTGGGGGGGCTGCCATACAAAGCTTTCGATTCAATAACTGCGAATCTAATGAAGCTACAAGATTAAAATTAAAATTGGGCAGGTAAAGTAATAGGGCAAGTTAGTTGGCAAAGTCGGACATCACTCGGACCATCGGAATTTTAGGGTGGGCCTTTTTTTTTTTTTTTGTTTTTTTTTTGTTTTTTTTTTGTTTTTTTTTTTTTTTTTTTTTTAAGCTAAAGTTATGGGACAATGAATGAAAATTTTGTTATTTTTTTTGTGATTTTTTTTTTTTGTTAATTTTTTTTTTTTTTTTTTTTTTAAGCTAAAGTTATGGGACAATGAATGAAAATTTTGTTTTATGTTTTGTGATTTTTTTTTTTTTTTGTTTTACGTCAAAATTATGGAGTAATGAGTTAAATGTATAAGGGAAGTATATTACGGTTTATTTTATACACCATAGTGGGTATGCACGGGTATCTAAAAGTTGACAAGGGCAACTATAATCTTCCTCGTTTTAAATTTGATTTTAATAAATTTTTTTTATTTTGGAAATTTTATTGAAATTTTAAAATATAAATCAAACTTTTTCTATATTATAATAGATTCATCAAATCTAGAGATTGGTCAGTTGAAATAGTAAAGTTTTAATTAAAGTAAACTTAAGTTTTTGATGAGTTTTAAAAAAATTAAAAAAAATCAAATACTAAAAATCTTAATGGTATTTACACTTTGCAGTTTTTCTAAAATACTTTTGAAAACTGATTTACTTCTAATGAGTTGCATGATAAGAGGTTTCCCTATAAGTATAAGGAAATCTTTCGAATATCCATCCTCGATCTTTTAGAGCCCATATTTTAATTAGTAAATTTTTTTCACTTTTCAGGTTTACTTACAAATTGTTAAGCCATTTATATTTTGTAATACAGTATTTTATTTTATAAAAGTACTCAACGACATCTTTGAAAAGTGCTTAAACTTGAAAACAATATTTGTAATAAATACTATAAACTTGAGATTAAAAGGGCTGCTCATAAATACACAACACAATCTCATATTTAAACCTTTAATATGAGAACGTTAGCACTCAAAAAACTTAAGTATTCAAGAGTATATTGTAATACTCTTCAAGTGTAGTCATCAATCTTGAGATAACAAAATTTAAGCACTTCAAATAATTGGAAATATCTGGTGAATAGATTAGTAATTAAAATATTATCGAGTTTATTTATTTTATTTATAAAGACTTGTTAAAATATTAATTATTTTTTATAAGACAACACTTGTACATTACGATTACTCTGTAAAATGTAATCAAAAATTGTAAGTACGATTACTATATTAATCTTATTTACACAAACTTGTTAAAATATTGATTATTTTGTATAAGACAATACATGAACATTATGATTACTCTGTAAATTGTAATCAAAAATTATAAGTACGATTACTATAATAATCTGCTCAAAATTTTTAATTACGATTACTAGTTATCGTTAATCAATAACATCATATTTGTAACTAAATTACTATACTGTAATTAAATTACTCTATTTCCAATTCCTTAAAATACTCTAAAAGTAATTCATATTCCTTTGTGATTATTCTTGATTACAATTAAAAAAAATTAAAGTATAACCAACAATATTTTGTAATTATTGTTGATTATTTTCTAGTTACCAAATACAAATAAAAATAATATCTCAAGAATAAAAGTACTCATCGATTAACTTAAAATTATTTTTTAGTTATTCAGTCTAATTCAAAAGAATTCATATATATTCATATATTTTGAAAGGAATTACAGATTTTATTTTGTTCACTCTAATAATCACAATTAAAAAATTCAATTATTTAAGGTAATTACTAATTGTAATCATATTTATTTATAACGCTTGTTTTGTAACCGTTATCTGAATGTAATCAAAATTAAAAATTCTTTTATTTAAATATGAACAAAACGTGTAATATAAGTAGGTTAGGTGTACATTCTTAAAAGACCGTATAATAAACATAGTATAATGTTTTATTAATTTTTTTTAAGTTTGGTCCGTATGACAAGGCAATCATATTTTATATTAGGAAAAAGTTTCCATGAATATCTTAAAATGCCAAAATAATCTAATCCAGAACAATAAATATAAACTCTGGCCATATCTGAACATGTATGTACAATAAATCAAACTATAAGATTGTTCTAATTTTTAAAAATTTTTTTTTTTTACCATCTTTGCTTTTATTAGAAAGTTCAATAATCCCATGGATATCAAATTTCTTAAAATTAAATAAAAATATGTTGATAATTTTCTTAACTTTTGACCATTATTATTATTATTATTATTATTGTTTTTTTATTATAAAATTCCAATAATTTCCAAAATAAATTATGGGTTTTTGTTCAATTAAGTAGATTTTAATTTTAAGAATGCCATGGTGTTCTCATCTCAACTTAGTTATTGTCAATTCCAAAATTTATTGTTTCAATCAAAATATTCAGACTTAATTAATATCTAAGTTGATGTGAGTAGGCGATCTCTCAAATGAATTATATTTTGTAACCAATACCCATATTTGCTTTCTCTAATATATATATATATATATATTGATGTAATTTTATACCAATAAAAGTTTTATTAAAAGATTTACAACTTTTTCAATTCGAATTTGACAAGAATCCAAAATAAAAAAAAACATAATTCTAAAATATTATTTTTTATTATTATTTTACAATTTTTACAAATCTGTCATTTTTATTATATTTAATAAAAGTAATATTCCCCTATTAAGTAAACAATTTTTTTTTCCAATAGATTACTGATTCGATTCTGTTTTATTTTCGATATTGATACTGTCTAAATTTTTACACTAAATAACAATAGGTTCAATAATAAAAGAATAATAAAAAAATAAAAAACAAAAATCAGAATCGATTTCAATTATGTTATTAATGACATAGATGACAATTTTGATGTGATCTACAACATATTTTATAAATTTTTATATTAGGTTTTATTCTTTATTTGTTTTTTATTAATACTGAAGGCTTTTTTTTTTTAACTTTGTTCATCTATCAATAAACTTATTATTTAATAGATCTTAAGATGTTTCATTTGTAAAAAAATTTTACTTTAAAATATTTCTTTTTATCTGTCCACTCAATATTTCGATAATCGATTTAATTAGCTTTTTAAGCTCTCTCTCTCTCTCTCTCTCTATTTTACTGTAGTGAAATACTCATTCTGCTGTCAAAAATATATGGGTTAGTTATAAATGATTAAATCAAATGTTGTAAGATTTAAATCGATTTTTGATACTTTAAAATTTGACACTTTGCTCCCTTTTCTGTCAAAGGTATGCGACTGTATTAAAAGGGAATACATTTATAAAATGTTATATTAAGTTATTATTATTAAGTTTCAAAAATATCTAAGAATGAATGCATTTAGAGGTGAATTTCAAAAATTTGATAAGGGAAAACTAATCTCCAAATGTCATATTGACGTCCACATACGACTGCTATCACTAGTTCGAAATGTCAATTTACTCTGAGAATGAAATTGGGTTCGAATATTGTCTTCACAGTCTTTTTCAAAAAATAAACGCTAGAATGCGTTAAGCACTATTTTCTATTTAAAATTTAGAAAAAAACCTTAAAAGGAGAAAATGTATTAACTCATTTATAGCCTGAAGAAGTATACCTTTGATATAATTTTAATATTGAAACTAATTTTTTAACCGATTTGTTGCGTGTTGAAGACGGTCACAAAGCATTTTGAAGACTTCCTTATAAAAAATTATGTAAACTTTTAAAAATGGTAAGGTATTGCATTATAAATATAACATATATAAATGAATATTGAGTTCTTTGCATTAAGTATAGTTTAGCGAACTGGCTAATTTCGCTATATAATTTATTTTTTAATTTTTTTGACATTTAAAATATGATTTTAAATTTTCATTGTCCAGATAGCGCTGTTTTTGATTTTTAAAGCTACAGTGCTGTCAATAACTAAGTATTCATAGAAACTAAGAAAACGTAATCCGAACAACGACGTCATTTATTTTTATCATATATTACCATTATTAATATTTTGGTCTCCTCAACTTTTTTTTTTTTTTGTAATTTGGAATTTTTATTAATAGTTTTTCAATTAGGTTGGGAGGTTAAATTTGGTTTTCTCTATATATATATATATATATTTATCATTTAAGATTTACTTGTTTTTGTTCTTGTTGTAACATCTAAATTAAATTGAGGAACAAAAAAAAAATTATCACAGAAGTTATGTAATAAATGTATGTATATTAAAAATACAATTTACAAATATGGGTTAACAATTAAATTTTATATGAATAAATTATTAAATTGCGGAAATATTTAAAAGTACACATGTCATGAACATAAAAGTATTATTAGGGCGTGTAATGAACATGCATTAAATTTATCTATATACCTAATATATCAAGTTAATAATAATATCTTAAAATATAGGTATTTAAATAATGTAGTATATATAGGCACTTATATAAATATTATGGTTTCTAATCATTTTAATTTATGTTCACAAATACCATATAGAATTATAGGATTTTGAATATTTAATTTTCATTAATTTAAAATTATACTAATTTTAAATTTTTAATAATATTTAGGTTAGAATTAGATTTTAATTAAAGTTTTTTAACCTACTTTTGTAATATATAAAAATTTGAATTAATTATAATTATCATTTATTTATTTTACGATTTTATTATATACAAGTGTAAAGACATAATCAATTATATTCTGAAATAGTTAAACCTAATAGGCTTATACTGTAAATTAATATTTCAACCAACAATTTTTTTAATATTGGTGTTTAAAAAACTCTTTAACGTCCTCTATCAATCAACCATTTTCCAAAATTGGAATCATTGGTGATATATTATGTCTCTTTAAAAAGGTCTATTTAATGCAAGGCAAGTACAACGTAATTATTTTTTGTGCTCGTGTATTTATTTTAAGACTTGCAACTACCTAGAAAATTAACAGAATTAAATTCGTAATACTCTTAAAATTTTAATTAAAATTTTTTACTAATTACCTATTTTTATTTACTTTTTATATTATCTTAAATATTATTACAAAAATTAATAATTTTCTTTTTTTTTTTCTTTCAGGTAAATTTTATATTGAAAATTACTGCTGATGCTTGCATCTACAAATTGTAAGACAATTTTAATATGTAGATATATTTTATATGTTGTACCAAAAGAAGGAATTTTAAATAGCTTGTAATATAGTAATTTATAGAATACAACAGTAAGATAATAAACTTATAATTGCAATAAAAAATCAATTAATATGGAATCAAAAAATTTATGTTTTTTTTTTGTAACAAAAAAAAATTTACATAAAGCTTCATAAAGCCTTAGCTTTTCTCCATATCAATACTATAAAAAGGTTATAAGTTTCTCTGTGAAAAAAATGTTAAAATAAATCGAAGATGGATTGTATAAGCTTTACTTCTTGCATAATGTAAAGTTTAGTTTTATTATAAGGGAGCAAATCCAATCCCGTGGTTCACTTTGACCAATCTGCGAAGTCGTTCTTTATTTTTACAAAAAAAAATAATTTATACCAAATTTCATTAAAATCGGTTTAGATTTTCATGAATTATTAGACCTTGGCTATCCTGAAACTTTTAGAATCTATAGGCCCCATGAGACTTGAATCAATTTATAAAAGTCACTCTTATTGGGTACCCACAAAAAGACTTTGGAACAAATTTAAATTAATTTCATCGGTTAGAACTAATGATTTCTTGAAAAGTCTGGTGTTTTTGTATGGGAGCCTCGACCTTACTATTCTATTATTTACGAAAAAAAAACTATCATAACAAATTTTAATAAAATTTGTAAATATTTACACCAAATATCGTGTTCACAGACACAATATCATTCACACACATATACACACAAAGGAGCAAACACAAAAACTTCTGGATTTACTAGTTTCCGACAAAATTGAGCAACTTTTTTTAGAACGGACCAAATTTAATTATTTTCTTCAACAACGAACTTACTCGTACTCGAAGTAGCGATGGTATCAATATC
This sequence comes from Dolichopus griseipennis, assembly GCA_963082915.1. NCBI lineage: Eukaryota > Metazoa > Arthropoda > Insecta > Diptera > Dolichopodidae > Dolichopus > Dolichopus griseipennis. Next base: position 35,126,514 of record OY720443.1, read on the forward strand.
AAAACCTACTTCAAAATAAGATTATCAAAATTTTTAAAGGGTTTTATACACCTCTTTTCAGTTTCTTTTCGCTTGTTTGTTTATTTAATAAAATTAATCAGATAAAAATCCGACACATTGAGTGAGCCGGGCTTACTTATTAAAGTTTCAAGTTAAATATGATAAACCACCTGGAATCTGCACCTTTACTTAGATCAAACAATAATTGCACATATAAAATTTAAAATTTGCTATAATGATACAAAAATAGTCACAATACTTTGCAATACTTTTCTCAAAAATGCGATAATTAAAATATTAAACCTTTCAAACTCTGTTTTTTTCGTATACTACTTTATATTGAACTCGAAACCCTCCATTTTTATTTCACATTCCAATTATACTTCTTAAATTAATACCTACTTATAATTCCTGAATAACAATTTTAATGTCCATTAATAAAATAAGTATATTACTTAATAAGATTGAAAATAATTGAAATTTCATAAGAGGCATAATAATATATGTATATATAATGTATATTTAATTCTTATTTTTCTCATTATCTCATCGAAATAAATAAAAAAAGGAATTTAAAAAAAAAATGCATTTAAATAATAAATTAATAAATTGTACATATTAAATGTTATATAACATACAATGTAATTCCAATGATGAACGTTTTACAAATAAATTACGATAATGTAATGCAATAACCAATTAAACCAATTATTAAAGATATAGAGAGAGAGAGAGAGATATATTATATAATTTCTTTTTAATTTATTGTTTACCCTTACATAAATATGACGTAACATGACCCAAATTTTAATTCTCACTCAAATGCAACAATAATATTATTTCATATTGATTATTTTGTTCAATAATTTATAACAGTTTTTTTCTTTTTTTTTTACTCTTTTTATATTTCCAATATAACAATAAATTTATCAATTATTTAATTATTTTTTTTTTATTTTTAAATAAACGAAAATCAAAACGAAAGCCATTAAATAAAATGAGAATAAAATTTTTTAAAATTTGATACCATTTTTATTTTTTATTTTAATTTAACTCACAACACAAAATTGAGTACAATACAAAAACAATTTTATTATTATATGCGTTTAATTAAGTCAAAAAAGAAATTCTTATATGGACTGATGACCTGAATCTTTGAACTGAATATAAAAAGAAAATCCAACTTTTTATTGGTAAGTTTTTTTGTTTTCATTAATCTTCCAATCCAAAAAACTCAAAAAGGATGATTTCGATTAAGATTTATGTTCTTAAAACAAACTCAATTTATCTATAGACGGAATACAGTCTATTTTGTCGAACAATGAATTCTTCAACATAAACAAATAATAATTTTTTTAAGACTCAATTAAAAAAGTCCCAAAAATTTAAATGAAACTACGAGTTACTTTTTGTATTAGACTTGAGCTTTTTTTGCATTTGCCAGAAGTCTCTAAAATTGAGTACTTTTATTTTACAACTTTTTGGTTTTATAATCATTTTACTTTTTGAGAACTTTTTGATTTTGAAAATGTCCCAGAAATGGTTTTAAAATATTTCAAATCATGTTTTCTTCTGATAAACTCATATTATCCAGATATTGAGTTCAACTCTAGAGTCACTCCTAATTTAGAATCTCGCATATAAAAATACATACATACAGAAAATATGGAATACGAAGTTTGAGTGATCGTAGAAATTTCATTATATTGATGACACAAGTTCTTACTGCCAAGGCTCCAACAACAAATGGCACAGTACGTTTTAAAGAAAACATTTCGAAAGATACTTACAAATTTTTTTTCCTGCTACATTTAAGTTTCAGATAGTTGCAAATGAGTAAATAAATATCAGGGCTATGCATTTTTATTCCCTATATAAATCTATGGATTTTTTTCATATACAAATTCTCCTAAATTGTGATTTTTTTTCTTCTTTTATGTCTTCGAGGCTTGTTTTGCATTGCCTTTTCGTTGTTGCTTTGACAAAATAGTTTTACTCAATTTATCCTTTCTTCTAATTCTTCAAATGTATAGAACACACTTCAATATTTAGAGCGAACACAAACTAATACTCGTAGCATTGACAAATAAATTATAAGTCACTATACAAATCAACCTTAATTCACACATACAACATTGTTTACTTGTTAAGAAAATGTATGTGATTTTAATTGAAAATCAATCAATCAAAAAAAAGTAAGAAAAATAGAGCATTAAAATTAACAAAATATTTTAACAACAATAGGCAGTTCAAGAATACAAGAAATTAAAAATTAATATTATAATAATTATTAAAAAGAAAAACTAAATGAAACTAAACTTCAATCTGATCAATGGCAGATGACAACAAAAAAATTTAAACATTTTTACCTAGTATAGCCATGAATAAAATTATATTTAATTTTATAGACTATAATAAAATGACAATTACGTGTCACAAAAACACAGGGTTTCACATACGTAATGAGTAACCAAATACTTAAAAGCATATATAGGATGAAAATTTTCTGGATTGGAGTGGAGTAAGCGTCGAATAAGTTTAATAACGCTGGGATTGTATATAAAAAGAATACAACTCTTTTTTGTAATTTTTCTAGAAACCAGCTCAAATGCTGAAATATTACAGCGACATCAAAAGCATAAAGAACTGTACATGCATTTTCTTATTTTATAATTCAGATACTTTTCTTTTAACAAGCGCGTTAGAAAATTATGACTTGTAAAAGTCAATATAAATAACTGCAATAGATTTTGCTTCAAATGGTTAATACGTATTATAAACTAGCTAAAGCCTGGTGCGTGTTGGTGTATTTATTACAAAAAACTAACCTTAAAAATTACATGGTGTTGCAATAGCTTAACGGAACTCGGCACAAAAATGTTTGAACTACTTTTGGGTTTAATACCCCAATATGGGTTAACAAATTCAAAGTAGAGTCAATTCCATTGTCAAAGAGCAACTCGTATACTCAATTTTAAGTCAATTGATCAAACCATTCTTATTTAGAACGGAGAAGTTTCTTACACAAAATCCCCAAATTGGTGTTTCGTTAGAGCAAAATTTGGTAATTCGGAAGCACTTCCTTTAACCAAAAAACTTTATATTCAAATAGCAGTTTAGGAGTTTATATACTATACATATGTACATATACTATAGAGATTTCCCTCTATAAAGCACAAAATCTTTCAGAAAATTCGAAAAAACAATTCTACCACTTGACACTCAGAAAGTTAAAGATTTTTAAATTTAGATAGCAAAATTCTAACAAACAAAAATTATTTTCTACAATAAGACATTTTTTGCAACTGTCAACAGAACAATCAAACTTTGACAAATCAAAGGTTAAGTTTACAACTTATTTATTAAAAGATCGTAGAAACACGAATATACGATTAAAAAATATTTTCACGCAATGATAAAATATAAATCTTAGGAAAATAACAATCTTACAAAATATTGACAATCTCAATTGATTTGCAAATAATTTATTTGTTAGCTTATTTATTAACTTATTTATATAGCTAGAAGAGTAAATGCAAATTCTTGAATTACGTAATCATGAGGGTATTCGAAAATACTAGTAGATTCGAAAATGTATGTAAATATTTTTTTTAAAAATACAAATTATAGAAAAAATTTTAAGATTGCAAATAAAAAACACATTTAATTATAATAATCATTGCACATTTAAGATTGACGTTTGATTTTTTGTTTGTGAGCTACTATAAAATTCAGCACTGACTTTACAAACGTCAATGTAAGAATTTTAATAGAACACAATTTAAAACAAAAATAAAACTAAATTAAATTAATAGACTGTTGTTTTATATTTACTTTAAAACAAAATTCCAAACAACTTTAAAAGTTTGTAAAAAGTAAAAAAAAAAAATAAAATGATAATGTAAAATTTTAACCTTCGTGTGATATTTATAATTTTGTTTAAAAATTGTAATTACCGCACAAATTCACAGTACATTCGTTAGAAATCAAACTGCGCATGTTAGTGCATCTAAGTCTGATATATGTTGATTAGAGTTTGAGCAATGTTTGGTACTATATATTTAATGCAAATGATTTATGTCATATTTTGCAAAATAATTGTTCGACCTAAAAGAAAGTCCGAAATTATTTGTTGGGGTTCTAATTAACCCATTTCGGAGTTCTTTAAGTTTTAGTTCGTTTTTATACCCGTATGACTATATAGTCCAAGGGTATAATAAATTTGCCATTACGTTTCTAACGCAGAGAAGGAGGGGGGTAGATATAGACTCAAGTGTATGGATCGGATCAGAATCGAAAAATAAATCGATTTAGCTATGTATGTCCGTCCGTCCGTCCGTCCGTCCGTCCGTCCGTCATCACGATAACTCAAAAAGTAAAGGAGCTAGGATTATGAAATTTTCACAAATTCGTTTTTATGCAAAAAACGGAATCGAGTTTTAAATTCAGCCATTTTGGTCCACGGGTTCGAGTACCTGCCATACAACTCCTTCTTTTATATGAGCTTTACACTATACCTGATGAAGCTAGGTGTCTGAAATTTTGCAAAAAATAGTTTAGTGTAATGGCCAAAGTTACTGCAAAATTTAGTTGGTCTACTGCTGAGGGTTCGAGTAGCTGCCATACAACTCCTTCTTTTATATGAGGATTACACTACACCTAATGAAGCTGGGTGTCTGAAATTTTGCCAAAAATAGTTTAGTGTAATGGCCAAGGTTACTGCAAAATTTGGTTGGTCTACTGCAAAGGGTTCGAGTAGCTGCCATACAACTCTCTCTTTTATATGAGCATTAATCTACACCTAATAAAGCTGAATGTTTGAAATTTTGCCAAAAGTAATAAACCGGATGATATAATGTATATGTTACTGTCATACGGGTATCCCAGAGTTGACACAGTCTATTCTACTACACTCTTCCTCGTTTTATATGAATTAAAATTATTTAATCGATTCCCACTAAATTGTGTAAAATCTAATATTTTGCTTTTTGACAATAAGGAAGTTAACTGCAACAACAATTTTTAATTTCTTAACCCCTGTGTAGTACGGTAAAGGGTTAACAACTAATAACTATTAAATTGTTCTGCAAACGTATATACTATGTTTAACTTTCAACAATTCTGATTCTTAAGTTCAATTTACTGGGAAAAACTGATGTCCAAAATATGCAAGAAGTTTCCTAGAATACACGTTTATACTCTAGATTATGTAATACTAACTTGTGCAACCCCAATGCTTGGGATTTAATTTTTTATTTACAATTATTACTACAAGGTTAAAAATGCAAAATAATTGGTTTCTATGAAAATTTAAAAATGATTATGAAATTATTAATCAATTTTCATAAAATATTGATGTTTCCAGAAAAAAATTACTAATGGTAGAAAAAACCGTTATAAAATTTGCAAAGAAAAATAAAAAGAAAATTTTATGAAATTTTTATTTTCCTTGATTTTATTTAAATTTATCTTTTATGTTTTTCTTGAAAAATTTTTAATTTTTAATGGAACCTTTCAAACTTTGACGTCTCTGTTTATTATTATAGTAAATTATAATTTTGTTCAGTTTTTTGTTCTTTTTTATTTTGTATTTTAAAAACAACCTATTGTTGTCTTAAATAAACTTCTAAAATTGACTGAGGTTAAGAATACAAAAAGAAGTATAATCAATCACTCTTAAGTAATTTTAAGAAAATTCAGTTTATGTTGCTTTGCACCGTATAATAATGAAGAGCAAAATAAAGAATACAATTAACAATTTCTTTCTCTTTTATACTTAGTATCTATTTAATAAGTTTTACCTTTTAGTATTATATTTCTTTATAATTTTTTTTTAAACTTAATAAAAATTTTTAAAATTATATAAGTACTGGGTACTATAATTAAGATGCTCATTAATTATTCAGCAACTTATTAAGGAAACCATAAAATAACTATCTCTGTCATGACTACCAAATATGTCACATTGCAAGCAATGGGTTAAACAAAAATTAGTGACAGGAACTTTAAATACTTATTCAAATCAATATTCTAGCCCTATTCTGATTCTTACCTTCTATTAGTTTAAAGGTTATTATATCTATTTCTGAAGCCTTGATTTTCCACGTTTTCGCTAATCTGAATTCAATTCAGTTCTAACTCATTTAATTTAAAATTTATGGAAATAAACTCAAAACAATTTTTTTGTTGCATTATAAATTGATTTTAACAATTTCTATAACTTTAAAAATTAAATAATTGCAAAAATAGGAACAACTTAAAAGACAAAATTTATTGAACCTAAAGAAAAAACTATTGAAGAAAATGATTGAAGAGTTTTTGATTTGCTCCTTGACTTTTTTTGATTTTTAATTTATTTGCGATATTAAAATATAGGTTTTCTCTTGTTTACTTGCAATTGTTTTTCTATTAAAAATGTATAAAAGTAAAATAATATTGCAAAAAAACTTTTTTCAAATGAAAACTTCCTTGATGGTTTTTATACCCGTATGACTATATAGTCCAAGGGTATAATAAATTTGCCATTACGTTTGTGACGCAGAGAAGGAGGGGGGGTAGATATAGACTCAAGTGTATGGATCGGATCAGAATCGAAAAATAAATCGATTTAGCTATGTATGTCCGTCCGTCCGTCTGTCCGTCTGACCGTCTGTCCGTCTGTCCGTCCGTCTGTCCGTCCGTCTGTCCGTCCGTCCGTCCGTCATTACGATAACTCAAAAAGTAAAGGAGCTAGGATTATGAAATTTTCACAAATTCGTTTTTATGCAAAAAACGGAATCGAGTTTGAAATTCAGCCATTTTGGTCCACGGGTTCGAGTACCTGCCATACAACTTATAATTTTATATGAGCATTACTCTATACCTATGGAAGCTGCGTGTCTGAAATTTTGCCAAAAGTAGTTTAGTATAATGGCCAAAGTTACTGCAAAACTTGGTTGGTCTACTGCAGAGGGTTCGAGTAGCTGCCATACAACTCCTTCTTTTATATGAGCTTTACACTACACCTAATAAAGCTGAATGTTTGAAATTTTGCCAAAAGTAATTAACCGGATGATATAATGTATATGTTACGGTCATACGGGTATCCCAGAGTTGACACAGTCTACTCTACTACACTCTTCCTCGTTTTATTTAATTTAGATGACGTCAATAAATGCGAGATAAATATTGCAAAAACATTTAACTTTAAAGTAGATTTGTTTTGACATCTTAAATACATTTTCAATGATAAAATAAATTTTATGTACAAATTATTTTAATTGTTTAAATTATTTATTTACATGTGCAAAATGTTATCTTAAAACTACTTTAATAACAATTTGAAATAAATTTTTAATTAAATACGAGTATTGTAGAATAGGAAAAAATGCATTTTTTTATTAACCCACGTTTGCACAGGTAATATTTTAAATAAATTACTAATTTGTAGGGGAAACTTAACTATTTAAATTTCCAGAAATCCATCCAGCATAAAATTTCATGCTTCTAAAATTTCACATCAAAAACCGTTAGATTGAAACCATCAAAAATTTGTTACGAAGTTATTTTTATTATCTTACGATACTTAATTCATGTCTTTGCTCTAGGGTTGAGAATAACTGTAATTGCTGTTCCCGTTGATTTATTTAATGAAGGTGTTGCCAGACTTTCTACTCTTTTTACTTTTTATTATCTTACGATACTTAATTCAAGTCTTTGCTCTAGGGTTGAGAATAACTGTAATTGCTGTTCCCGTTGACTTATTTAATGAAGGTGTTGCCAGACTTTCTACTCTAAGTAGAAAGACAAAGATCACACTGTACAGAACACTCATCGCACCAGTTCTGACATCTGGTACAGAATCACGAATCATATCCAAGTACGATGAAAATCTGATAGGGTCTTTTGAAAGGAAGAATCTACGAAAAATTTTTGATCGAATTAACATCAATGAAGTTTGGAGACAGCGACACAATAGCGAGCTGTATGAGCTGTACGACGATACTGATTTCATAACTTGGATTAAGATCCAACGATTACACTGGTTAGGTCAAGTAGTAAGGATGAACAATGATACTCCAGTAAGAGCAATTTTTGACTCCAATCCGGAGGGTAGACGCAGAAGAGGTCGACCACATCTTCGATGGAAAGACGGTGTTCAGACAGACGCAAGAATGCTGAATATTGTTGGAAGTTGTAGAGAAGCTGCGCAAGACAGAAACCAGTAGAGGAAGGCTTTGGACTCGGCTCAAAAATAATAATTTGTTATGCCGATAAAGTAAAGTAAAGTGGCCACACTAATTTTATGTTAACTTTGAGGTAATTGTCTGCAATAGGTAAATGTACTTCACACAATCAAATTTTGATGAAATTTTTCTTAAGGTACAAGTACTACAGTAATTCATCATTATACTAGGTACTCAGACAATATTTTATCTTAAAGTTAAAGTACTCAATTATCTATTTAATAAAATGTACACTTTGTGCCAGTTTGCATATTTTTTTTTTTAACTAAAATTTGCATAGAAAATTACCGACGTTTACATTTATTGCATATTTTATAATATAATAACTTTTTTTTTTATTTATTTATTTTATGATAATAACTTATTTTTATTCAAACTTTCATACTTTATAATATTTTAATAAATTATTCATTCATTGAAATTCATCTGAGAGCAAAAAAAAGGAATATTAAAGAAAAAACGAGGAAGAGTGTAGTAGAGTAGACTGTGTCAACTCTGGGATACCCGTATGACCGTAACATATACATTATATCATCCGGTTAATTACTTTTGGCAAAATTTCAAACATTCAGCTTTATTAGGTGTAGAGTAATGCTCATATAAAAGAAGGAGTTGTATGGCAGCAACTAGAACCCTTTGCAGTAGACCAACCAAATTTTGCAGTAACTTTGGCCATTACACTAAACTATTTTTGGCAAAATTTTAGACACCCAGCTTCATTTGGTGTAGTGTAAAGCTCATATAAAAGAAGGAGTTGTATGGCAGCTACTCGAACCCTCAGCAGTAGACCAACTAAATTTTGCAGTAACTTTGGCCATTACACTAAACTATTTTTTGCAAAATTTCAGACACCCAGTTTCATCAGGTGTAGTGTAAAGCTCATATAAAAGAAGGAGTTGTATGGCAGCTACTCGAACCCTATGCAGTAGACCAACCAAATTTTGCAGTAACTTTGGCCATTATACTAAACTACTTTTGGCAAAATTTCAGACACGCAGCTTCCATAGGTATAGAGTAATGCTCATATAAAATTATAAGTTGTATGGCAGGTACTCGAACCCGTGGACCAAAATGGCTGAATTTCAAACTCGATTCCGTTTTTTGCATAAAAACGAATTTGTGAAAATTTCATAATCCTAGCTCCTTTACTTTTTGAGTTATCGTGATGACGGACGGACGGACAGACGGACGGACGGACAGACGGACGGACGATTTAATCGATTTATTTTTCGATTCTGATCCGATCCATACACTTGAGTCTATATCTACCCCCCCTCCTTCTCTGCGTTACAAACGTAATGGCAAATTTATTATACCCTTGGACTATATAGTCATACGGGTATAAAAAGTAGGTCCATATTATAAAAATAACTTTTCTCTTATTTTTTTTATAATTTTTCTTAATGGAAAATATCTTTAGGTACAATCTTTTTCTACTCACTTTAATCTTATACCGAAATGATAAATATAAATGTTTAGTTGTTATCACGTCATAATTTAAATAATTATTTTAAGCAAAAAGTTAAAAAAAAAATGGAATTCAATCAGATTTTCACATATTTAATTTTGGAACATTTGTCTATAATATTTAAAAAAAAATAATTGTTGCATTTAAATATAGACTCAATGTAATTATTAAAACACGTGATGCACACCTGCAATTATTAAATTTGCATACTTTAACCTCATTCAGATATCTTGGATTTGAGAAATGAGGAATCAAAATCAAAGAAATTTTGAATGTAAAATGTCAAATGTCAAATTTGACAGCTCTCAAATTTAAGATTTTCACTATTGGATAAACGGATGAATTTATTTACAAGACTATAGAGTAGAGACTATAGAATTTACTTAGACTATAGTTGTTTATGGGACGCATAGAGACTCATTTAAGTTGAAAATACCTACGAATGACTAGCACCTATCAAATTCATAAACTTAAACATAGTACTTTGATGAAGATTGAAAGATCGAATTACATATATATAAAATAAAATTCAATATATTTTGTTTAATTATAATATACCTTAAAAATTATAAAGAAAATAAGGTTCAATTATTAATAATAATTTAATAAAATATAGGTATAAAATTTAAAATATTTCACAAGACACTCAACAAAGGAAAAATCAATAAGTTAAATAAAATTGTTATATCACAACATAAATTCAGTGTGTCACTTTATTTACATACCTTAATCATAATAATAAAATTCTACCAAAAGTCATTCAGTTATTAAGTTAAAAAATTTGTCAGTAATATTATTTTAAATTTAGCAGTTCAGCAAATAAAAACAAACATTTTTTTTTTAAATATTCATTAAGTTGAAAGAATTTTTGTATTACCTAATAAGGTCAATGATCTTTCCTAGTATTTATTTTTTTTATTTTTACTTTTAGTTTTTGTTAGCAATTTTTATGCCATGTGAACTCATGTGCATTTTTTTTTTTTAAGCTGAAATCAAAACAAAAAATTACTTCAAAAACTTGAAATTTAAAAAAAAAATCGTAAACTTTTTGAATTGTGCTGACTTTTGCAAAAAAAAAAAACCAATCAGAGGAAAAAAAAGCACTCGAACTTTCATATTGACATGCTCGTTCATACGTTTATAGAGAAATTCAATTTTTATTTTTGTTGTTTTTATTTTAAAACTTTTATCAATTAGTCTTTATTTTATAATATTAGTGTTACCATCATTGTAAATAAACCTTAGTTACATAATTAATTAAATTATATATTTTACACATTTGTATTACAGAAAAGTTGTTGTTATCAAAAATGGCAACATTGAAGTCTTAAAGGATCTTCAAAAGATTCTTTAGCAATTTACTATATATTGTAAGTTGAGTCCTACAAAATTCATAATTTATTTTTTTTGTAGTTTACAGAACTACTTTTAAAAAACATCGGTAACACTAATCTTACTTTGCAAAAATAATGTTGACAATTGCAATTGCAAAACAAATAAAAATTAAAATAATAAATTTTTTTTTTGATTAAATTTTAAGCGTTAGTACATTAAACAAAATGAATACGTAAATAGTGTAACGGCACTTTATCAATACTATATTTAATATAACAGCTGGGTGGCACAGTGGTTGAGTGCACAGTGGTTCATGCGGAAGGGCCCGGGTTCGAATTCTAGTGAAAGTGAAAAAAACTTTTCTGGTTTTCGACTCGCCTCAGCTACCATTCGCCATTGGGTTCAAATTAATGGCATAATCAATAATTAATAACTATAAATCTTTAATAAAAAATACTTTAATATAAAAATATAAACAAATGCAAAATATAAACAAACATGTACCTATGTTATAGACAGGCTTATTAGCCTAACAGTTAAACAGTTAGCGCTTAAAAAAAAAAAAAAAAAAATAATAAATTTGACAATTAATTTAAATTGGAAAATTTGACATTAGTTTCAAAGACAAAGTTCAAATTTTCTCAACTCAAAATATTATGATTTTTAGTGTATTGATCACGAAATAAGCTGCACTACGCTTCTAATTGCCTTAAAATTGAGTTTAAAGATTTTTAAATTAATTTCAGTGTGGGGAACTTAATTTGATTTGTGTCACTTTAGTTTTTAAATTTGGTTACATCTAAATTTCCTCTAGCGCATATATAATTTAATTTAAAGTTGAATTAAGTTATAATTTAAGAAAGGAGTTATTAAATTTAAGACCCCCATTTACTTTTAATCACTAAATATTATATTACCTTTAATTGTGTCAGTTAAAACTGTTTTGATTGTTTAAAATTTGATGTTTCAGGCAAAAGTTATTAAATGAGTGGGCAACTTAGTCCTGTATACCTTAAGTGACTTTTATTGTTTATAATTTCAAATTATCCCGAAGTTGTGGTAATAATTATCAGCCTCACAATTTAAGCAAAAAGTTATGAAAGTGAAACTACTTGGAATTCACACATTACATTTTAATGGGTTTTTATCATCTCTTCACTAAATTCATCATTGCATCATGTTCAATGTATTTTCACCTTTAGCAGTATAGTGAAAGTACTTGATATGGAACAGTACTAAAATACAAGTACATACTCCTTGTAAAATCATCGTATATTTTTGTCTATTTTTACATCTTATTTTTTTCTCCTTTATTTTATTGAGTTTTATTTTGACTCTAACTTTGCAATAAGTGGGATGCATTAGAATCTACAGTTAAGTTTTTTTGATTTTTATTTTCTTTTTATTTTCAAAATTTAAAAGAAAAATCATGTTGATTTCCCCTAAAATTTATTGATTATTGAAAACTTTAAATTTGTGTTTATCGAGTGTTTAAAAGGTTTTATTTGTTTAAAATTGTTGATCGTAAACTTAGTTTATATTTGGTGTTAAAAATTGTAAACAGAGTTGGTGAAAAAGTAAACTTGAATTTGTTAAATAATTTAGAATATTGCAAAATTTTGGTATAATAAGATATTAAAAGTTAAGATTTGTTCCTTTAGAGAAAAACCATCATTCGAAGAAAAGACCTCAAAAAATTGCAGTGGTTGATATTTAAAAAATTTCAAAACAAATATTTATTTGGAAAACTTTTATAATATTTTACTATTGAGAGCAGTTATTTCGAATATTACATTTTCTAGTTAATTAGAGTATTGTTGCTACATATTTAAAACATTTAAGAAAATATAACACCTTCTTTATAAAATCTTCAGTTCGTTAGGAGTATAGTTATAGGAGTAATTTAACTGAAGTCAACTGTGACTAACATTTGAAATATTAACTGCTCTTTGGATTTTTTTTTCTTTCATTAAATTAAACTAGATTAAATTTATATAATCATTAAATAAAAATGAATGACTGATTACCTGCATCGCAGCTTGGAGCAATTGGAGCGTTGCTACTAACAGATAAGTTGTAGATGTTTCTGTAGTTAAGTTTGTTAAACAAAATTACCAAACACTTTGTTCTAAGTAGAATATACACTGTCATTTATGAATTTAATTCTTTGTCTGAAATGATGAGTGGTAGGTGGTAGGTACCTTTGAATGAAAAATTGTCATTCTAAACGAAAAAAATCAAAAATTTTTGATTTTATTGTCTTGCACGGTACAACTGTCATTCCAGATTTGATGATATATTGAATGCAAGTAAATATGAAATAATTAATAAAAAGTATGAACAATCTTTTAATTTATTAGTTTCAACAATTTTAGCTTATTTCAGAATTAAAAGAAATTTAATTAATGACTTTCATTATCAAAAATGTATAGTCTTGAATGTCATTCAAAAAATTCATCATTCAAAGAATGAAATTCATGAATGACAGTGTATACTTTAATTTATATTCAATCAAATAAATTAACAACTGTGTACGTAAACTGTTGGAGGCAATGGCATTAGTTTTTAACCCTAAACTTGATTAAAATGAGAAAGTTCCTCTACTCTAGCTGAGCTTCGTAAGGTTACTTCTCACGGTGCTTTGTTTTTAACTAAGTTTTGCATTTATACTAATTAAAGATTAAAGTAACTATATTTTAAAGCAAGATAATAAGAATAATCTGTACTACTGTGGTAGTACTCCTATATTTGGCACTTCTATACATAAAACGTTGCTAAAAAAATCTTCTAAACTTAAAAATAGTTCACAAAATAACATTCTAAAATAATTTTGAGATTTATAACCATTCTCAATCTTTTTCAATCTTCAACCTTTGAAGATTTTTATTTCAACTCTTCTTTTTATTAAATTAAAAACCAAAAAAAAAAAACCCCATTAAATCTTTTAAGATATTAATACTCTTTTATTTTAATCTTTTTACATGAAATTAAAAAGATGTTGTATATCAATAATGTTAAATAAAACTTGTAAAATAATATACAACAGTTTTAAATACAGGAAAAATTACTTTAAAAAAGTCATTTTCAACTTTTTTATTTTTTTTTATTTTTTGTTTTTATTTTTCTCACGTCTACATTTCACTTAATACTCGTAAAAATGCGCAAAATGAAGCGTGTGCATTCATAAAGATTTTTACAATAGATAATCATATAACCATACAGAATCATTACTTTTCCGGCGTTTCTTTTTTTATGTTCTGTTTTTCAACTTTAGTTTTGTTGTTTTGTTTATTGTGACAAGGTATAACTCTTTTCACCTTAAAATACTATACAATCTTTTTCAAAAAAAAACACAATATGTATATACAACATATGGTATTGATCACACCTGGACATAACAAGTATGTGATATGATAAAACAGAAAACAACGACTTAATATTATTTTTTTTTTTTATAATATGCCATCGCAAGTCTTTCATGATGGGTGTATTTATTGATCAGATATACAAGAATTAAAGATGAAAAAAAAATTAAAAAAACAAAAAAAAAAAAAAACAAGTTGAAAAAAGATGCCGATCTGAAGATTTAAAGAAAAAATTGTTTTTTAATATAGCGCATGAATTGTAAACGACTATCATATGTTTAACCTCTAATTTTACACTTTTATGTGTAGTTAAATGGTTGATGGGTTCAAAAAGAGAAATGAAGTTAAGTATTGTTATTAGAATATAACATTTGAACTTATATATTTTTATGTTTATAATTTGCTTAATTGTGCTGATTTGATTATGTGTTGTATTATAAATTCCAAGTAGGTATGTTGTAAGGTTTTAGCTTGGTTATGGCTCAAAAACTTATGTTCTCAATAGTTCATCTGCAAGGGGAGTAAATTGTACTGAAAACTATTCTTAGTAATAAACTTCCAGTACAAATCGTTATGAATTAAGATTAAAAATATATTATATAGTACATAAAAGTCTTGATGATTTAGTGTGTTAGCACTTGGCTCATTAATCAAGAGTGTACGTGTTTAAACTCCATTCAAATAACAATTTTTTAGTTATTAGGCAGCAGGTTTCTGGTGTTCAGGAATTTCAATTCTCAATTTTCTCCCACTAAAATATACATTGAAGAAGCTGAAATATTTTATGAAGGCAAGGTTGTCTGAGTTTTATCTGGAGAAGATGAAATATTGACTTCGAAATTATAGTAACAAATAAACTTCATCCTTTGTAAAGCAAGAAAGAGTATCACAAGTAAGGAATGAAATGCTTTGTACAGTGATAAACATAAACTATTGCAAATTGAAATCGTATGAACTATATAGTCTATTACAGACAAACTGGATTAATAAGAACTAAAGAACCCCTTTCTACAACAAAATAAAAGTGTATAAATATGCAAGGAAGACTAGTTCAAATTTCAGGATGATAATGCAAGTTGTAATTGCCTAGCTTTTGAAATCGATATAATAAACATGCACAAACCTTAAAGTAAACCTCTATTTCAAAATCCCCATACTTCTAATTATGGTAACTGACTTAAAATTTAACAACTTAAACATGTCATCTCTATCCACTATTAATCCTAATAAAAAGATTTTCAGAATTGGTTTTACTCTGTTCTGCTACAGATGACTGCAAACAAAAGCTAATAAATGCCATATAACAAAAGATTTCAATGAACTTTCAAAATACATTTCCAATGACCGCCTAGTACCATTTTGTAAATTCAACTTATTTAATCCAATCCAGGTTAATAAAAACTACAATATGAACCAGTTCAAAAGATTCAAATTGAACTATATATCTTAACCCAGAGTGTGGTTTCCAATGAAAGCATACTTTTGTCCTGACAATAAATTTTAAATACATTCCTTTGGAATTTTTTTTTCGATTTTATTCGATAAAAATGAATTATTAACTGGAACAAATAAATAAATTTTAAAAAATTTCTTTTTCGGCACAAAAATTTATTGAAAAAAAATATAAGTACGCCTTAAGTATCAAATTATATTTAAAGTCTTGTAATAAAAATTACAGATCATATTAGTTATGGTATCGGTGCGGTAATAAAATTATAAAAAAAAATGAATTTAATAAAGAATAATTATGATAATTTTTATAATTGGGCATATAAATTTATTTAAGATACGATGACGATAACTTATGATCCCATTTGAATTTGTAATACCATTCAATCGATGAAAGTTTATTGGAATTTCACTTTCAAACGAAATTTATAATTACAGCATTGTATTAAACCTGTATTTTACCTTATCGTTTATTTTAAAAACCGCGCTCTATTTGATGATTAAAATAAATGGTTCAATTGTTAATGGATTAGATGACTGTGAATAATAAATAATTCAATTATATTTCGTTCATTTTATTTCCAAAATATCAAAAAATGACAATACCCTAAAGATTTTCTAATTTCATTACAAGGTTTCCGCGCAAATTTACTGAACAATTTTTTTAGAAAATTTCATTGATACAAAAGTGTATTTTAAAAATTTTTATTGATTAATCATTTTGGCAAACCTAAAAAAAACACAATTACATTCACTTCCATTGTATATTTTTTGTTAATATCACGATCTTGTAATTTTAAAGATATCGTGATTTTATTTTTATTACCACCACAGAAGTTTCCATTTGACGCCTTCTTGAAAATACCAGAAATCAAAAAAAAAAAAGAAAAACTCTATAGAAATTAAGTATTGCATATTTATCATACATTTTCAAAAAAAATTTGTAAAAATCTGTTCAGCCGTCTGTGGGTTGATAAAACTTTAACAACGTTTGGAATAAAGAAATGAAATTTTAATTATTTTATCCAGACTTATAGAGATTTCATATCGAATTAATTTCATGAAACAACTTTTTTCTCTAACCCCACCCGTTACGGAACTAAAGCCTCAAAAATTTTCCGGACTTGTTAAATTTTAAAATCGAAGTTCTATAAAGTTCTGGTTCAATCTGAAAACTGTAAAACACAGCTGATTTTATAAGTTTTTTAAATTTATGTAAAATCAATATGTTATTAATAAGGTTTTCATACGATACACTAAAATATTGTTATGTTAAACTCAAAGCGACTTAAGGTAGAAACTTGAAATTTTTTATGATGGTCATTGTAAGGTTAGGAGCCATAAAAGGTGCGAAAATAAAAATTTTGCTATTTTTAAAAACCTGTATAGTTTAAATTACTGTTTTTTAAAATAATAATAAAAAATTAGAGTAGATCTTCGGAATTTCTTACTGTTTTAATAAAAGTAAATTGGTGGTATAAGAAATAAGTAGTTCATTTAATGCTTCAAAATTTTTAAGCTTAAAATATTGAAAATTTTCATTAACCAAAAAATTGATAGCAGATTTTTTACTTTTAAAAGTGTTTTAATATAAAAGTAAATTGCTGAATTACGATTAACAGAAAACAGAACTGTCTCTCATTTCGGCAATTTACTATTATATTAAATCATTTTTAAATTCATACTTAATACGAATTTTGAAATAAATAAATTATCATTATACCCGTATGACTATATAGGCAAAGGGTATAATAAATTTGCCATTACGTTTGTGACGCAGAGAAGAAGGGGGGGTAGATATAGACTCAAGTGTATGGATCGGATCAGAATCGAAAAAAAAATCGATTTAGCTATGTATGTCCGTCCGTCCGTCCGTCCGTCCGCACGATAACTCAAAAACTAAAGGAGCTAGAATGTTGAAATTTTCGTAAATTCGTTTTTTTGCAATAGCCGTCATCGCTATTTAAATCCAGCCATTTTGGTCCATGGGTTCGGGTGGCTGCCATACAACTTCTTTTTTTATATGAGTATTTCTCTGTACTTATTACAGCTACGTGTCTGAAATTTTGGCAAAAGTAGTTTAGTTTTATGGCCAAAGTTTCTGCAAAATTTGGTTGGTCTGTTGCAGTGAGTTCGAGTAGCTGCCATACAACTTCCTGTTTTATATGAGCATTACTCTATACCTATTAATGCTGGGTGTCTGAAATTTTGCCAAAAATAGTTTAGTGTATTGGCCAAAGTTACTGCAAAATTTGGTTGGTCTACTGCAAAGGGTTCGAGTAGCTGCCATACAACTTCTTCTTTTATATGAGCATTACACTACACCTAATAAAGCTTTATATTTGAAATTTTGCCAGAAGTAATTAATGTTTATAATAATACTGATATAATGTTTATAAAACGGTCATACGGGTACCCCAGAGTTGACACAGTCTACTCTACCACACTCTTCCTCGTTTTATTTTTATAATTGTTTTTTACCCAAAATTTAGAATAAAACATTGTGTAGTTTTGCAAATTTGCTTCTCTAAAACTCCTTAGTTTTTTCATCACTTGTTTGTTCTTCGAAAAAAAAATTCAAAGCATTTTTATTAAACGATTTGCATAAATTGATTAGCAATCCACCAGTTGATTGTTGATTGAATTAAGAACACACGACTAAAATTCTTTTATTGTTCTCAGTTTGTAATATAGGTGATAAACAACATGTTGTATACACAGTTGTATAGGCATGCATCTTTTGACTGATTGTTATTAGAAAACAATAGTTTTATATTGATTTACCATTGTTTTAGTGTTGAAAAAATCTTAAAAACACTTGCAAAACACTATTGCAATAAATAAGTTAAGCGATCCCTTATATTTGATTAAAAAATGTATAATTAGTTGTACACGATTTTTTTTTGCGTTTTTTAATAATTGTGTTTTTAAATTATTATGTTTGTTATTGAATAAATTAATAATACAATATAACTGCTATTATTGAACTTTGATTGCCAAATGAGATATTTAATAATAATTTTGTTGAAAACAGATTCGTCAATTGAGATTATATGTAATTAAAAAGATTAGTTAAAATTAATCATGCAATATTATAGCTAATTTAATTAAATAGCTACTGGCATAATTAAGTTTAATTTTGAAAAGGCGTTACAATATGAGTGGGTTTGAGTTGAAAAATATTTTAAAAAAATGTCACTAATTAATGATTAAATAAATCGTTATGAAAAATAGTTACTAAAAACCACCTAATACAGGTGTTGAATCGATTAATCATAATATAATTAAATAATAATTAATTGCTGATTAGAAATAAGATAATGTGTATCTTCTAAGTAAATCTAATTACCTACTTTTTCATAAGTTATTTAATAAAATAGAATTCTAAATATAATATTTATTAAATTTAATTTGAGTAAAAAACGAGGAAGAGTGTAGTATAGTAGACTGTGTCAACTCTGGGATACCCGTATGACCGTAACATATACATTATATCATCCGGTTAATTACTTTTGGCTTTATTAAGTGTAGTGGAATACTCATATAAAATAAAGAGTTGTATGACAGCTACTTGAACCCTCTGTCGTAGACCAACCAAATTTTGCAGAAACTTTGGCCATTACACTAAACAATTTTTGGCAAAAATTCAGACACCCAGCTTCATTAGGTGCAGGTGCAATGCTCATATAAAATAAGGAGTTGTATGGCAGCTACTCGAACCCTCTGCAGCAGACCAATAAAATTTTGCAGAAACTTTGGCCATTACACTAAACAATTGTTGGCAAAAATTCAGACACCCAGCTTCATTAGGTGGAGAGTAATGCTCATATAAAATAAGAAGTTGTATGGCAGCTACTCGAACCCACTCCACTAGACCAACCAAATTTTGCAGAAACTTTGGCCATAAAACTAAACTACTTTTGGCAAAATTTCAGACACGCAGCTGTAATAGGTACAGAGTAATGCTCATATAAAAAAAGAAGTTGTATGGCAGCTACCCGAACCCATGGGCCAAAATGGCTGGATTTAAATAGCGATGACGGCTATTGCAAAAAAACGAATTTGCAAAAATTTCAAGATCCTAGCTCCTTTAGTTTTTGAGTTATCGTGCGGACGGACAGACGGACGGACGGACGGACAGACGGACGGACAGACGGACGGACATACATAGCTAAATCAATTTATTTTTCGATCCTGATCCGATCCATACACTTGAGTCTATATCTACCCCCCCTCCTTCTCTGCGTCACAAACGTAATGGCAAATTTATTATACCCTTTGACTATATAGTCATACGGGTATAATTAAAAGAAATAACATATTATGATATTTGTCCTTTTATAACATATTTGTATAAGACTAACACATAATAGAGAATATTAATATATTATTATTACGTATTTTCACATAACTTACCTGAATAGGTACTAAGTTAGCTAATGAAAGGTACTAAATAAGCTTAACTTGAAATAAACTAGATAACTTGAAACATTTGGAATCCAATCTAATCGAGGTCAAGTAATCTCTATAAAATACCATAAAAAAGATAAATTAAAATTCTCTTCTTCTAGAATAGTTTCCATGAATATTTTTCACTATGTCGCACCATGAATATTTTTCACCATGAATATTCTCTTAAGTCACCAGGCTATATTCTATCCTTAGTTGTCTCTTGATTTAAATTGCATTTTCTTATATCATCATTTACGATTCCCAACTAACTTTTTAGCAAACACGTTGATTTTCTTCTGTCTACTGGATTTTGGATGCCTGCAATACGTTGTTCTTTTTTCCTCATAATGTCTTTCTTTTAAAAGTGCTTTGTGAAATGTCATTTTTATATTTTTATTTCTTATTTTGTTGCTTTTAATCATATGTCAAATATAGATTAGAGAGTAATAGATTATTATAATGGCTATAAAATTCTCACAGTACTCAGGCAGTGGGTCCTCAAAATATGTTGAAAAAACAAAATAAATCCTCATAAACATTATGAAAAGCTGAAAAGGTCCAGAAAAATACTATTGTTAGAAGTTTTATCGATGCGCCATTTAAAATCCAGTTATAAAGTTAAGATAGTAAAATTAGCTAGTAAAGGGTTATTAAAAGGGCTTTAAAACCTTCTCCGTATCTAAGAACTGTGTTCTCGAATTACATAAAAACAAGGAAACATGTTGAAAAACAAGGAAATCTTTGTATAAATTATGAAAGGCTGCAAGGGAACTCCTCGAGACCACAAAAATACTATTGTTAGATGTATTGATGCGCCAGTTATAACCCCAGTTATAAAGTTCAAATAATAAAATTAGATAGTAAGGATGTACTCTAAGGGCTTTAAAACCATCTCAGTATCCAAGCACTATGGTATCGAACTACGTAAAAAACAAGCAAACCCTTATTATCAATTTAAAGTAAAGTAAAGACACTCTCTGGGACCATGAAAATACTATTGTTAGATGTATTATCGATGCGCCTGTTAAAATCCGGTTCTAAAGTTAAGATAGTAAAATTAGATAGTACTGGGTTATTACAAGGGCTTTAAAACCTTCTCCGTATCCAAGCACTGGGTTTTCGAACTACGTAAAAAACAAAGAAATCCCCATTATAAATTATAAAGGATAGAAGGCACTTCCTGAAACCAGAAAAATACTATTATTAGTTGTTTTATCGATGCGCCAGTTAAAATCCACTTATATAGTTAAGATAGTAAAATTAAACGACATAAATTAAATTATTTATAGAAATAAAATTGATAATATTAAACAGAAAAACCATCTATTAAATTAAAATAAAAAATATTAAAGCTAAATTCCTAAATAAAATGAAATAAATCAAAAAAATACCTAAATTATTATATTTCATCTCTAAATCTCATAGTCCATCATAATTTCAAAAAGTTCAACAAAACAGAACATAATTTTATCAAAATATTATTATATTTTTGTATATTATTTTCTATACATTCACATTTTTTATATATTATAATTTTTTTATGTATAAAAAAAATTCATAAAAATTTATTTTCTGTACCTTAATAAATTAATGTTTATCTGTATATAATTTTTTACTTAAATACCTTTAAATGAGAATATAAGAGATCCAATAAACATCCCACCAAAACATTCCAATTATACATGGTATATATATATACATAACATATACCATTATCATTTTATATAATAAAAGCCCATCTCTTTCTATTTATTATCCTTTTATTTTAATTAAAAATAAAAAAAAAATAGGATTTTGTTGTTGAGTACTCCATACGGTAATGTTGAACGGATGGAAAACAGATGTAATAGAGGTTCTTACATACATACATATCTTACATGTCTACATTATACAATATAATACATAATAATCAAAACATGCAAAAAAAAAAAAAAACAAAAAAAACTTTATCTCATGACTTGTAAATATACGATATGAAACCATCATAATATAACAGTTCATACTTCATTCATCATCCACCTATTCAATTAAAAGCTTTTTAATTATGAGTGATCCCATTCAACACAAAAAAAACAAAATACAATCGCATCAGGCAATATAACATGTATATAACACAATCATTTTACAGGTTCAAAATTAAAACTTATACAAATATTTATATACATTTATATATATGTATACACTAAACAAAATATATTAATTCAGAGTCCTGTTAATATGTATATGTATACATAACAAATGAATGTCAGTCAGAAATCATCATTACCATCACTTAAAAACAGATGAAATTATATTATGAAATTAACTTTTTGCCTCCCATTTCATTGAGGAGAGTAGAATGATGTCAGAGTAACATGACATCTATTCGTCAAACATTGTCCTATCATTTTTGTGGTGAAAATGTGTGTCCTTAAATGGATCAAAATAATTTTTCACAAAAGTATAATATATATATATAAATTTTTACATATATGCTTTTCTAATATTATTTATTAATTTTTCATTTTTATATCTGTTTTATTTTTAGGTTTTTTTTTGTTTTTTTTTTATTAAAAGCCATACCGGTATCATATATACCGGCATATTTAACATTTCAATTTTATCATATTATTAATTTTCTACATCTTCACAGTTAGTTATCCTTTTTTTGAAAGTTGTACATAACATTATTAATGTACAGTTATGGCAATAAAATTGTTAATAATATATTATGTATTAACATCAGTAAGTGAAATCCTTTGAAAAATTTCTACCCAGTTTCCAAAATCGTATGCCAAATATTCTGAATACACAGAACATTTAACAGGACCTGTGGCAATTTACCAAGAAGGTGAACATACATCTAGGACAAATAGGAAAGCCTTATGAAGAATATCTCTAATTCTGGAACCTGTTGGAACACTATTTAACAAGAAACCGGCCTAGAATGTCATAATGACAAATTGTGCTAGATCATCAACGCGAATAGAAGTTGTATCTTTTTTAAGCAGAAGTTTTTACAGGGACGATCGCAAAATTTTCAGTTGGAGCGCTATGCTCCCTTGTGGAGTAAAAGATCAAACAAGTTCAAACTAAATACAATTTGTAATTTTTAAGACGGTAAAATTTAAATACTTTTTATTTATTTAAGTTAGATTCTCACTTGTTTCTGATTCTTAGATTTAATTATAATATTGAATACCCTTTAAAACTTTAGTTAAAATAGGATAAAACAAGCTGTTAATTTAAAAATTGGACAAAAAATGACAATAGAATGCAAATTATATTTATTAATTCGCAATCAAATATAACTCCGTTGATATTTTGAAAGTTTCCTTGGTGAAATAATTGACGAACGAAAAGTGTTCTAATT
This sequence comes from Dolichopus griseipennis, assembly GCA_963082915.1. Lineage (NCBI taxonomy): Eukaryota > Metazoa > Arthropoda > Insecta > Diptera > Dolichopodidae > Dolichopus > Dolichopus griseipennis. Next base: position 35,150,160 of record OY720443.1, read on the forward strand.
CTAAAAATAGAATAGGAATAGAATATTATTAATCTATATATATAATTTCTTAAGCTGGATTTTGATTTTTTTCGCGCGGAAAATATAAGCCCTATTTCATAAAAGATACCTTAAATTAAAAATTGAATTGGTCCGGGTTGGGGTTAAGGTTGAAATTGAATTGAGGTACTTGTGTCTATATAGGCAATAGTATCGGAGATATATCAATATAAAACTTTAGCACAGATCATGCATTTGATTTCGCGATTACAACTACAGGTCGATCTAATTGGAATAGAAATCGTCGTCTTTGAAAATACTGATATCCTATGTTACCTAATAATTAATTTTTAATATATTTTAAAAAAAAAAAAAAGAATTCATAGGAAACCAGTGATTACATTTTATTATTGTCTATTGCCTAATTTAATTGGCGCAACTGTTTTTTATATATTTTTATACCATTATATAAAAAACTTTTCTTGTTATCGTATGGTTGTTGCCCTTGTTCTTTACTATCTATACGTAATATTTTATTGTGAAACATATATATATAAATATCACATGGGAATAAAAAAGATGAGTCCTTCAATCCTTAAATTGAAAAATCATTCACAGTAAATAATAAAAAAAAAAAATTACTTAAAAAAATTCCCATATGATTATTGTTGTTTCCTTGGACAAGAAATCGAGCAAAAAATGAAAACTGATTACAACTATTTTCAAAATAGTTTTATATATATAGATTTACAATTTATTAAATATATAATATCTTATGGATTGGTTGTTGAATTGGAACTCATTTCAGAAATTAAAGTATTCCCATTCATAATAAATTTTTCATTTAATGTAACATTGACAAAAGAGATTTTTCAAGGAATCTTTTAAAGGTTCTTTAACATTAATGGTTCGCAAAATTGAACAAAAAAAAAAATATTTTTATAAGAATTTTCAAGACAGCTATAAAATAAAAGTGAATTGTATGATGTTCCTTTTATTGAGTTTTTCTTTTTTGCTTTTACAGAGTTTTTGTTCAAAAAATATTTTAAAGTTATTTTAAAACTTAAATTTTATTTTATTCAAATATATTTTACTTTAAGGCATTTAATTAATTTAAATTTTGCTGGCTTAAATTTAAAGATAAGAGACAAGTATAGTTTAAAATATTTGAATTTTGTTATTGAGGTGAATTAATTTGTTAATTATTATACATAGGTAGTTAAGTAAATATTCGAAAAATTTCAGTTGTGAACTGAGGAATGAATAGGTGTTTGACATAGTGAAAAATGCAGCTTAATGATTTAATTTTCTTTTCAGCTTTATCACTCAGTTTTAAATGTTTTGTAGAAAATGACATTTTTTCTTTTAGCTGAAATCAAAAATGCCTCACTGCAAGTAATTTCAGTGTTACACTAACTTAAATACTATCTGCTACCCTATGGAAATTCTTGAGTAGTTTAGTACTTGGTCTTTGAGTTATCCGCTACAATTTACTCATCACTATTTAATGTTCGGAACCCTGAAAGAAGGTCCATCTTACAGTTTCAACAATTCAAAAAGAACGTACTTTGATTCGCTTCCAATTAGGCTTCGATATATTATCTATCGTACTCTATTCAACTACTCTTCTATTTTTCAAAACTTACAATAACTTTTATTATACATCTCTTCCTATAAAACGTATAAAAACTATTTCTAAATCTATTATTAGATCTTGGTAAAATTAATGAACTTTGCAATTCCTTTGGGAACAAGTAGATGCATAAAAGAAATGACAAGCGTTTTTGATTGAAATGGGGTAAACTGCAAGCATGAAATAAGTACTAGGATTTAAAGGTGCAAACTTTCATAATTAAATACATGACTTCAGGTTATATTATAGATCTTTAGACACTTTGATTATTTCAAAGGTATGTTGTCAAGTTCAAAGGATTGAGTCTCCCACCTTATTATGTTCCCCTGTCCCTAATTTGAAAGTCGTAGAAGAACTTTGATATTATTCGAAAAAAACTTTAAATTATGAAATATTAATTAAAGTTTTACGCCAAATTAGTCAAACGTCTAATAAAACTCAAAATAACTAATATATTCATTCAATTAATCAAATGCTCCTACAAATGAATATCAGACATTTTTATATTTATTTTAAAATTTTAATTTACATATCATTTACTTTAAACTCTACGAATCTTATCTTAAGATCCCACTTTTAATTGGAATTAACGTTTTTTTATTTTGTAACTCTTAAGAAAGGAATTAAGAAAAAACGCAATTTGCCTACTGACCTAAAAACCAGAAAAGTAAAACTGTCAAATCAGTTAATTAAAACAAATAAATCTTTTGGATTGAAAAAATTTTCAGCCAAGGTAATGAAACCGGAATAATCCAACGTTTTTCAATTATTTATAATTTAAAACAAGTTTCAATTACTTGCCGGTATTATTATAGTGTCAAATACAGTTTCATTCACAACTTTCGAATGATTTTTCATTCATTCAGATTTAATCCAAGTCAATGAATTGTTAATGGTATTTTCACAGTATGCAGAGGTTGAATGTGTATTGCGAGCCATTTGTATTATAACAATTTGTTAAAATCACTAAATATAACGCATCCTACGCGCTTAAATTACATTAACATATACCGGCATAGAGTAAATTCAAGTCAAAGAACTTTCAAACACTTTTCTGATAAATAACCAGTCAATATTTTTTATCTAGCAACTAAATCTAAATCTGATTAAAAATTTTTTAACACTTTTTCTAAACAAATAAATCAATTTGTAGAATATTTAATTTTTTTTTGACTTAAGATTTATTTAAACTAATGAATGTAGAATCAATTAACAGAAAGGTAAATTCAGAGTGTACCACGAGTAAAGTATCTAATATAATATTGACTATTGCTTATTCGATTCCAAATGTTAGTGGTTATTACTTAGGAGCAATTCTCCATTCTCAGATTTTTTAGACTTATGATTTTTAATTTCTTTCTATATCACGCCAACGGTGGATTTTGTGAATTATAAAATGTAATACGTAGTATTTGGGATTTCTAATAATTTGACAAAGAATGGAATATGAAGTTTGGGTTATTTAAACGTTTTTATAAACGTATGAACGTATGTTCTAAGGGCTTGACATATTTCCTATTACGTTTGTGATGTAGTAAAGGAGGTAAATATAGATTCAAAGGCTTGAATCGAATAATAATCGAAAAGTAAATCGATGCAGTCATGTTTCTGTCTGTCTTGACGCTTAAGTTTCGTAAAGGAGCTGGGGTTCTTAAATTTTCACAAATTCGTTTTATGAAGATTGAAATGTAGTCAATTTGCTCAATAGGTGCCAGTAGCTGTCATACAACTTCTTATTTTATTTTCTGCTAAAACTATATTCGGTGTAGTGTAAAAGGTTGAAATAGCTGCTGTACAACTTTAATTCACAATTCAAAGTCTATTAAAATGTGTATTTGAAATGTTTCCAATAATTTTTCCAAATTAGCCTGATGATAATATAATGTGGGTATCGTAGAATTAATACAGTCTACTCTACACTCTTCCTCTTTTTTTAATAACATATGATACACCTTGTACAATCAAATACAAAAGGTAATAAAAATTGATATAAATTTTAATTATAAATTGTGGGCTAAGATAGATTTAAAAAAAAAAAATATGAAAGATATATGAGATTGGATATCCAAAAAAAAAAATAAGTGTTTATTTGTGGGTATCTTAAGTTAATTAGGTTTATCGTTAATTAAAAAAAAAAAAACAATCTCATAGATATTTAAATATCAAATTAATTGAAATTCAATACTATTCAATACTAAAAATTTTTATATCTTTTTGTTTCAAAATTTTATAATCCGTGTAAAATTCCTAAAGTAATTTGAGATAGTTATTAAATTTTAATTTATTACCTTTACTATAATTGGTTCATAATAAAATTTTACTATCTATCAATTTGCTACTCTACATTTAGTTAACATTCTAAAGAATGAGTTGCTTTATATATTTTTTCTAAAGTTGGGTTAATTTTGAAAGAGCTATAACTTTATTTTATAAGAAATAATAAATTAATTTATTTTAATTTTAATTGGATAACTATAAAATTTAATGGCAATTAAAAATTTGATTTATTCTAAAAAAAATATAAAATTTGCATAAAAAAATTTATTGAGTTTTTATTAATTATCAAATATCGACAACCAAAGAGTCCAATTACAAGCAATGTAGATCAATAATCAATCTGGATTAATGTTTTTTTTTTTAAAGACACACTGTGTTAATTTTTGTAGAAATTTTACAATTATAAAATATAGTTTCGTTTATAACATTATTAATATATGCTAAAACACTATTATAGATATTGAGTGTTTTTGTAAAGTTAATTAGTTCGTGCGGTCCTAGAATTATTGACGTGTACATTTACATTTACTGGTTTAATAAATTGCCAAATATTTTTTTAATATTCAGCCAATTAATACTTTAATTCATACATTTGTATGAAAAGTCCAAAGTGATTAAATAATGATATTTTTTCATAAATTGTTAAAATAAATTAAATTTCATATTTAAACACCAAAATTATCACCAATTTTATTATTATTAAAATTTGAGAGACAGTAATTTAATAATTACAGTATTTGCTTTAACAAGCTCTAAAAGCTTTGATCAGGGTTGCCAATTAAGTACTTTTTCACTAAATTTAGTGGTTTTTACTTGCATTAAATTAGTGGAATTGAAATATTTTTAACAGACATTTTGTGCATTTTTAAAATTCTAACAGTTTCCGATACAATTGTCTTTAAAATAAATTCGTTAACTTTTAAAAGTATTAACAACATCTTCGCCCACAACATCTATCCTCAATTCAAAATAATCGATTAAGTATCGGTAGCTAGCTTTCGGTAGCTAGGGCTTTCATATTAATATTCCAACTTTTAATTAATACTCAACTCATAGTTGAAGAGTAACATTGATTTAAATCTGAAAATACTGATTTTTTTTCCTATTTTAATTACTGTAATTTTAGCATTAAAAACCGTTATTAATGTACCAATTTTATTTTATTTTTAAAATCACCTATTTTTCAGTTTTAATTTAAGTCTCTAAAAAAAAAATTTCTGGAAACTTCTATAAAACAACTTTCCAACACTGACTCAGATTAAAACTAATAAAATTTTATTTGACGGATCGTGCTCTACACTTTCTGTCAACAATTTGTAAACCATAATTATTATCATTTTCGACTTGGAATACATAATCATTGTAGCCTATCTACAATGACGTATTACGTAATCAACAAAGGAGTGTCCACAATGAAATGTACATGACAGCATTTTTTGACATTGTTCTGTTTACAAATTTCATGAATTAAAAATTATTTAATAGTTAAAAGTTTATTATAAAGCTATTTTGAATAATGATTAGATATTATTTAACCCAAAATAGAAAAAAAATTAATAATTTTACTAATTTTTTTATTCTGATATTAAATTTTTTTATTTTTCAATAAAAAATATTTTTAAAGTTCAATTATTTGACATTTAAATACATAAAGAAAGTGAAAAGGGTAAAAGTTAAACAACTTTTTTAATGACTGCCTAATGGCTGCGAGATGGCTGCGTCTATTGTAGACACTTTTATATAATTCAATACATTTAACTTAGTTTGACAGATAGATACGTGTAGAGAGCGAATCGAGAGCGTTCATTGTTGATAGGCTATTAAACATTTCAGTATCATATTTCAATAAATTTGATTCCAAACTTTTCTTAAAATTTTTAATTTAAATTGATTAAAATTTTTAAAATATTTCTTATAAAAGAAATAAAATCTAAAATAGTATTTTATAATATTATTGATTTTTTGTTCTTGATAAATTTGATGAACATTTCTATTTTTGTATATAATTTTCTTTTGTTATTCCTTTTCCACTCCTTTAAGGAGTATAGGGCATTCACCAAGTTTATTTTAAACTAGGTTCAGTTTCTTTAATCATAATATTCACTAAGCCGTTGATTACTCGGCTGTAGCTATTGTATTACGTGAGTGACATATGAACGCACAAATGTTAATTTGTGAGCCATCTATAATATTACACGAATTATTTATATATTTTTTTATTAAATCTTATTTTATATTACGATATAAACTATTACGATATAATTATACAATTTTACGATGTTTTTATTAGATATGATCTGACCGGGGTTTGAACCCGAGACCTTCCACATGAAAGGCGGCGTCTCTACCACTACGCCATTGGTCAGATTTTGAATATAATTACCTATAAGTAATTTAATTTTTTAACTAATTTCAATAAATAAAACTCTTAATTTAAAAACGAAAATTTTTAATTTTTTTTAAAATTTTAATTTTAATTCCAACTTAAAAATTTTATTATTTCCATTCAGGCTTCCATTCAAAGAAAATTAATCATAATTGGCATTACTTTTATTCTTTATCTTTTCAGTAAAAAACCACTTTAATTAGAATTAATATTTTTATTAAAAAAAAAACTTTTAAATAGAATCGTTATTTCATCTCATTCTAAATATTAAATCATAATTAATAATATTTACAGTGAATCGAATCTAATCATATTTACCTTTAAAAAAATAAAAATTAAATAAAAAACCTTGAATTAAAAAATATATAAAAATAAACCACAATTTTTATAAAATATATACTCATTAATAATAATTTTTTTTTTTTGATATTTATTATATAAAAATATAATAATTAATAAATAAACCTTTGCCATTTTGTTACTGTGTATATAATTTTTTTTTTATTTTCATTATTTTTTAATAATAACCTATAAATATGCAATTAATAAATATTATAATTTAGTATTGTGGTTTTTATAAAATTTGCATAAATGAATATTTATTATAAAATTTTTTTTTTTTATTATTATTATTTATTAGAAAAATTTTTAAAATTCAATCAATGAAATTAGTAAAATTATATTAGTCTAATTGATTCACTATATAAAAGCCTTTGAAAAATATATATATATATATATATATATATATATATATATATATATATATATTGTATATATATAGAGATGAAAAAATATGGTTTTTTAATGCAATCATAAAACGTTATAAACAAATCGATTTTTAACCACAATTTAGCAACTAAAACTAACCCAATGCTGTTTTATTTTTTATATAGTTTTTATTTTAATTCTCTAATCAGTTTTGCAATTTGCAACTGAATACTAAAGTATTATATTATTATGGATTTTTTTTTTTTTTTAAATAATTTTATTATATAATTTTTTAATTATTTGGTTTGTAATCTTTGGTTTTTATTTATTAAATAATTTTTTGAACTGAATAAATTTATTGAAGGTTAGATGAAATTTATAAAATAAAATATATATACATACATATTAAATTTTATTAATTCATTTCAAATAATAATACAAGATAATAGACCTCATCTTCAAAATGTATGATAATAGATTTCATGTTACATATATTGACCCAAAGTTTTTTTAAAACAAGTAATGAAACAACATTTGAAAAATTCAATTAACAGTTACTCGAACCACCATTTGAACACATCTTAGATTTAACGAACATTAAGCAAGCAGGACAGAACTACCTTGTACCGAATTTCAGAAATATAAAAATAATAGGGCAGAAAACTCTTGTACCAAATTTAAAGTTTTTATCCTAATCAATCAAATTTGAAAATTTGCTTATTCGATCTTAGGACGCATGTGATATGTACCCAAACTAAAAAAAATGGAAGTGGTGCAATTTATTTTAAAATTCATGAACATAATGGAAACAGGCAGAACTATTTTTTTACTATATTTCAGAGTTGTAGGGTATTAATTTCGAAAACTACTTCTTAGATCTTGGAAGGTGCATGAGAGATTTGATCAGAAGTTGACCTTAGTTCGATCGAAAGCTTTAAAGAATCCGAACCTATAGTCTAATTTTGATCATTTGCAATCCCGCCTTTCTTTTGTCATTAGTAACTTACAATATAAATTTCATTAAGATCGCAGCATTTTTATTATTTTGATTGCCGACACCGCTAAACCGACTCAGCAGTTGACGCTGATCAAAAAAATATATACTTTTTCACATTTAGCTTCACCCCTTTTGGTGGTTAAAAACCCCATACCAAAGTTAATATCCCCTTTCCCTTTTTTAGGTGTCAGGTATAAAAATTCCTCGCGGTCTTTCATTTTTCACCCAATCTTATGACTTCTGAGCTCAATTATTTCTGCTGCTTTCGATTTTGGACTAGACACTTTTTTTTTTAGTAATTTTAAATTTTTCCATAATTCTTCTCAGGGTTTCAATTTATACTTGAGAGTCCCATTTCATGGTTTGTTGTACGACTAATCTTTGGGAAAAATTGTTTGTGGCGTGTTTTTCATATTACATATCGCAAATATATTTCTTGCTGTGTAATCATTTGTTCTATAACTTTTGCAGTTTCTTTATTCCTGTTGTTATACTTCCAAGGAATCCAAGGAACCTGTGGCTTTCGTGGCTTTGATCTGTGGCTTTCGTTTACTTATTTTGATTTGGATTTAATGTACGACTATTAAATTTTTTTAAAAAATAATCTAAACTTTAAAACAATTTAATGAAGACTACCCAAATCACTTCTTAAATTTATAATTATTACAAATATTTCTTGTAATTTAACAGAATTTACTTGAACTAATTGAATTCATTATTTTCTTTCTCCTGAAATTATTCTTAATCAACAAGAGATTCTTTTGATTAATGCTCTTAGTTAAGAAATTATTAAACTCACTTCCTTAATGTATAACTCTTTAAGTTAAAATCCTACAAACAGTTAATTATAAATTTAAATCTCTTCCTCCTATACAGTTAATCATTGAAAATTGATTATTGCAGTTAAAATTCACTTAACATCTCCCAACACAAATCCTGCTTCATCTTAAAGACTTTAATACGCAAGAAAAAACCAACTGACATTAATAATTATTTAAAAATTGAATTTAAATTTTTTTGTTTTATGATTTCAAATGAAAATTAATGACTTCAATATCTGGTAGTCATTTAATTAGGATGCTGATTCTGTTTTGAAGTTTGGACATAATCTTCTACTACTCATACAATAAATTGTGGAAAGAGTCAGACATTATACATTCATCAAATTGTTATAAATTATTATTGCAAATTACAAAAAAAAAGAAAAACAGAAGTGAAATAAAGAAAGTGATTATTATGGGGATTTTTTTAAATAAAAAACAATGATAATTAATCATAAAAATTGAATAGGTGGAGTTTTTAATTGATTGTGTAGGGCTAGAAAGATTAAATAAATGGTTTTTCCCTCATGTAAATGAAAGAAATACATTTCATAAATTTTTAATTAGTGATGATCCCTCATAAAAAATATGTTATTGTTTAGAGAAACTTGAAGGGTGTAGCAAATCCTTTCAATTAAATATTTTAATAAGTTCAAATATTTTGCAATCTCAACACAAATGAGAAATTTTTAATTAAAAATTTTTACTTCATTTTAATTTATTCTTAATTTGTTGGTTAATTGGACATACGATCAATTTTAATTCCTTAACCTCAGTTCTTGCCGCACTATGAATTACTTTTAAGCTTCTATTTAAAATCAGATGCACATTTTAGTAACTAAAGCTACTCCAAACTTTAATTTTTTTAATACTCTACGTTCAATAGCTATCAGGAAATTACTGAAATCCACGTTTTATCAGGTAAATTTTACCCAAGTATTAATCCTAAGACTCGAACGTTATTTAATAAATTTCGGAACTCTATTGAGATTATTAAAACACGAATTTCGTTGATTTCAAACAGAAACATGAAAATGTTCCGCTGTACTGACTAAATTTATCTGAGTTCTTTGTTATAAAACTTAACTTCTTTTGACAAAATTTCAGATACATTGATTTATTTGACATAGACGTATTTCTCTTTTAAAAAAATTAAGTTGCGTGTCAACTATTCTTCATCTCTGAACATACTTATCAATATCAATCCCCTGTTCAAATTTATTCAACATCATTTGCGATAATGGGATTTTTAAAAAAATTTATTTATTAAAATTTGAGAATTCTGGGTCTTTTCTTTTTAAAGAATCATGCGGACAAATGAACACACGTACCTCCTTTACAGCTTTAAAATCGTTATTACAAATTAAATACAACCTTTAAATCTGCGGATATTATTAAGTTCGATTAGAAGCTACCATAATCCGAACTCATTTTCGAATTTTGCCCATGTGCAATCTCCGCCTTTCTTTTGTCATTAATAACCTGCAGTATAAATTCCATCAAGATAGGATAGCATCATTATTTTATTTGAGTGCTCTATCTTTATTGGTTTTGAAACTATGCTGGTTTTCAAAAAATAAATCACTATTCATATAGTCACTTTAATTTATTACTTTATGAAAACCAAAGTAAATACTTGGATGAATTTTAATATTCAAGTAAATGGGGGTTTTTACACGAGTATTCTGTTGTAGACTTATTTTTGAGCTCAAACTATAGATGATTTCCGCTGTTGTAAAACTAGAGCTTCATTATCTTAAGTTTTTTTTTGGTTACTTTTGAAAATGATGTTTAACACACTCTCAAAATTTAGTATTTAAAAGAATACTCGTGTCAAAGTACAGCTGTTGTGGAGGAGAGTTTTTAATATATTCGTTTAAAAACCCCCAATGATAATTGAACATTTTTTAAAGTTTTAAATATTTTCTAAATTTAAATACAGTATTTCTATTTTCAAAAAAAAATTAAAATCTATAGAAATGGAAAATTAAATAAAAAAAAAAACATAAAACAAAATAACATTAAAAGTAAATTTCCTCAATTTCATTTTGAAAATAATTTCCTAAACAAATAATTCATGTACTTTTAAATTTTATTTTATATATACAAGTACTCTATTATATTAACAAGTACACTTTATACTGGTAGAATATCTTTTTTAATCAATATGTATTAAGTAAATATTTCATATTCTATAGAATACTTTTATAAACCTACAAACATAAAAAAAATACAAAAATTCATTTTGGAAACTATTTTGTTATCAAAGTATCCTGAAAATCATTTAAAACAAAGAAAATACAAATGAATTTAAATTGACTAGACATAATGAAAAATTACCAATGCAAAGAAAATGATGTGAAAATTTTTAATGTAATTACAGTTGAATAAATTATTTCAATTATTAACTTTAATTTTGGATGATATTTGATTAAAAATTATTATAAATTATAATATTCGCTCCTGTAAATATGCAATTAATTGCTTAAAAATTTAATATTAACAACTCAATGGAAATACTTTATCAAACGTTGTCTATCAGTAATAACTTATAACGAACAGAAGTACATTTAAAAGAGATTCTGCTCATGGCTTTAAAGTACTTAAGTATATCATCATTTTAGATCAGAGCTAGTGTATTCAAAACAAAAGTCATGTCCCTATATTATTTCACTGTAGTAGATAGGCTATACCAATAATAACACATATTCCGAGCAACTCTAATGGAGAAAGTATAAGATATAACAGAACCCAATTTTGGGTCTATGGCACTTTTTTCTTTTTTTTTACACACTAGTCAAACTCTAGGAACGAATTCCTTTATACATAGTTAAAACACAGATATGTAGGCTTGGCTATGGGACTAAAGAGTTCGAAGGAAAATAGGATAGAAGAGGAGAGTTGGGAGGTAGGTAGCAAATTGTATAATGATTTCTATCAGAGTGGCACACATTCGGTGGAAGCATGTTCCATATTCTAGCAGTTCTACCAATAAATGAGTTTCCATAACCAGTTTGGAGCCAACTGTGTAGAAGTGGGCACTTGAGGCCTCCCTGGTGTTGCGTTGGAATTGTTTAAAGAGAGGCATTATTAATTTTAATTTAATAGAGCAAATGTCAATACCTACAACAAATTGTTAGGTAATTCGGATTTAAGATTAGGCTAAGTTACGTATTTTTGCTTCAATTTTTAACATTTATCATATTTTTCTACTGCCTTTAAATACAAAAACATAAATTTAGTAGAACAAAGTTTAAAATTTAATTACAGTATTAGTTCATGTTAAAAGCATTAAATTTTGATAGGAAATAAATCAACACTTGGAAAGACAAATAAATGGTGTAAATAATACATAAATTTTTCCAAGTATTATTCTTCAAAAAAAAAAATATTCCAAAAATTTAAAAATGTAAAGATTTATTTATATTTACTTATAAATAAATATTAATGTAAATGTAATAAAAATTCCTGAAAATGAAAATTTTATTCAAAATTTTAATAAAAAGGAAATGTAACTTATTTAAATAATACTTATTTTAATTAAAATACAAAATTTTAAATTAGATTTAAAAAAAAAAAAATAATTAAAATTATATTAAAATTAAAATATAAAAATTTTAAATATATAAAAAAAATTCCAAGGAAATAATGATTTTTAATTTCCTCACAGTATCTAGTAATTTAAAAATACTTTTAAATTTAAAATATATTCACAAAAAAAAAGTGTTAAATACATATTTAACTATTCCAGGAAAAATTTAAGAGAAAACAAGTTTCTTTCAAAAATATAAAATTGTAACAAGATTCGAGGAAATATTTTAATACATTTTCGACTTAGTCTACTAATTACCGGTAGCAGTTCTGAGAAACTGAATTCAACAGAAACAGTCAATTACTCAAACCTTGAACTTTTAATTTATTATTTCATACCTTGTGATATTGCGAATTCTCTTGAAGATTAAGTAATTGCAGAGCTTTACTTGATTTTTTACTTTCACAACAACGTGCAAAAATTGGTTTAAAATTAGAATAAAATAATAAAACTGTTATTCGTTAAAAAAAACGACGGATATTTCTCTGGAAAGGGGTGATCCAAATAAAAAGATCACCAATTGTTTCCTAATTAAATGCACCGCTGTATACCATTGCATATAATTATGAGTAGATAAATTTTGTGTATGGGAGCTGAGATGGGCCTCTCCTGGTTTCCATGATGAAATTTAAATATTTAATGCTTAAATGGCTTAAAGGAGGCTTAAATGAAATTTAATTATTTTTTTTAATTTTCATAATTTTACTACAAACTTTGGTTCTAGACTACTTATGAAAATTTTGTAAAATTTATTCGAAAGCTTAAGATGTCCTCTTTTAATCTTCTATCGTTTTCTATCTTTTAGACTTTCAAAACTTAAAAGCGAACTTTAAAATTTGAAGCACTTTGAAATTTAGTATGAAGGCAGCGGTATATAGCTTCATACTCATACTGGCAGCGGTATATAGCATCGTCCACTTAATTAAGAAACATCCTGTATATATAATCCTAATTTTGTAATTGTCTATAAAATCCTATATTCTAGAAAAAAACAATATTTGGAAATATAGGAAAGGTTTTTTTAGAGACCTATTTAACAGTAAAATAATAAATACATGGTTTCCTTTAAAATTTCACATACATATGAACAATTCGCATTTTTTTTAAGTTTAAATTTTTTGTAAAGTTTTATTTTTTTCAAAAATTCTTACTTTACATTGCTCTACCTCAGAAACGGTAGCGCCAATTAAGTTGAAACACGATCTTAAATCACGGCAATATTATGCTCTACAGTTTCGCAGTGAGTTGTTTTAGTTTATTGTCTAAGGGTTAAAATATAACGGTTTAATAAAAATAGTACAAAATTTTAATTTTTCGGTCACAAGATGCCAGTAGCCGTACTAATAGCATATATATTCAGAAACTTAAAAATGTAAAGTCCCGTTATGTGATGACGTCATTTAAATCTACAATCACCGCTTAACGGAAGTCTATCCAAATAGAAACTTGCAAAAAATCTGCAACCAAAACTGAATTAAAAATTTTGTAAAAAACAGATAAAGTCAATTTTTTAATTTAACCTATTTTTTTTTTAATGAAATTAACTTCCTTATTTGTTAACGATCAAAATGTAAACAAATTTTTTTTTATTCAATTCCAATTAAATTTAAAAAAAACTAATAATAATTTTTTAAAACAATTTTTTTTTATTCAAATACATTAAAAAAGTAAATATTATGAAAAATGATTGCCATTAGCATCACAATGACAAAACACTATGGTTAAAAAAAACAAACAATCTAATAAAAGAATTTATCATCATATTATTACCATGATTTAACAATATTTAATATCTTATAGATATCATATGTTAGATATAGCTATTAATTTAATTTTTTTTTTTATTCGTTTAATATATTTCTATAAATGGTAAACAATAACAAATTCGCGTGCTCAAAAGATTTAAATATGAAATTTGATAAATACTATTTCATTATAAAAAATTTGTATTTCAATTTATTAATAATTTTTGCAGTAAAAAATTAAATTACCATTTTTTTAATCTGAATGAAAACATATTATAAATTAAGAAAAACATTTAAAAAATAAAATTTAAAAAAAAAACATCGTTATATAGCCAATCATGGGATACAATTTATGTGAAATATTTTTAGAGTTTAATTGAATAGAAGAAGACTGTAAAATGCTACTGCTCGGTTCTGCCTTTAAATGACATGGAAAAAAGAAGATTTACACCACAGGCTGATTCAGAAAATCAGTATTATATTTTGTGTATGAAAGAATAAAATGAACTTAATGCCTACTACTTTTCTTTATTATTATTAAAACAAAAGTTAAATATAGTATACGTCTACTGTAGTTTTACTTTTATTGGGGTGCTTTTATATATATTAGAACTTTGGTAGGTGATAGTGATAAGAGCTTTGATACTAGCTCAGAAAATTCAATTAATATTTTGAACTGATGTTGATGTTTTTGATGCTCTCATCGATGCTCTTATCGATTATAGATGCGCCATTTAATACCCACCTTTAGGGCTTCGAACACGCAGAGAGTGAGTGATACCCACACTACGTATTGACACCCTTCGGAAATTCCCATATTTGATGCTCTTCATGTTGTCAAGCCACTTCAATGATAATAGTAAATATATTTGAAATTTTTTCTAAAAAATCGCTTCTTTGCGAAGTATCGCTTCCTTGTATAAAAAATACGTTCCTATTGTCTGCAGTTTAAAGTTACCCTGTAAATAACATTTTTATTATATTTATTCACAAAAAAATAAAAAAAAAACAAAACAGTACACGGGTTTTATGTAAAAAATATTTAAAAAAAATTTTAATGTAAATTTTCATTTATTAATTTTAATTTCAATTAAAAGTTATTGTTAATAAATTTTCAAGAAAAATATTATTAATAAGAGCTTATATACGTTTATTATTTAATATTTGGTTTTGCAGTTAAATAAATGATTCTTAATTAAAAATATAACTGAAAATTACATCAACTTCATATTCAAATTGTTGAGAATATGAAAATACAGTAAAATAATAGTCAATTCAATTTTGGACCTTACAAAAAACAATATAATATTCGAATTATTAATTTTTAATAGTCAAGAAAATAAAGAGCACACTAAATCTGATGTAAAGCTTAAAATTTTTAAAAAAGGCGGGAAAAGTAAAAATTTGACATATTGAATAATTACGAAATTCGCTAAGCTAATAATGTAAATAATGTAACTCGTCATAATTTATTCGAAGTGCATTATAATTTTATTTGACGACATTTTTCAGAATTATATTAACGCTTGGCGTTGTTTGATATTTAATATTTCTTTAATCTTTAACTAGTAGGCTTACAAACTTGTTTCTACCATAGATGATACAACATGTAAAAGCGGGGGGTAATGTTGGAATATATACATATAATATTTTAGGAATATCTGTTAAATTGCAATTCTTATAATTGTATTTGTTTATTATTTACTTTTTATTTGAGCTATAATAGTACATTGAAAAATATTTAAATTTTGGCATTTGTTTATCTGTGAGTTATAAGGGTAAAAAAAATTATTTGTTTATATTTTTTTATTTTTGATATAAAAATGTCAATTATTATTAATACATTATCTTAATCCAAAGTATCTGATTCAAATTGAAAAATATTTCATCACTTAAATAAATCTGAGAACCTCCCTGATATATAAGATATCCCCGACCGCTGCGTCATTTTGTCAAACCTTCGATTTAAGTGTTTAGTTATGACATTTCTTTTATCTGAACATTTTTAACTATTTTTATAAAATAGTTAATATATATAAAAAACAAATTTTGAGTTTTAACCCAATTCTTTATAATAATCGCCTTTTAAATAATTTTAATTGTTTTACAAAAAAAATTTTTCGAAAAACCAACTTACTATAATATTACTTAAATATTATTTTTTACTTACCCCATATTTAAAAATGAATATTTAATTTCCTTTTAATAACTTTTACATAAATAAATATTATTTTTCAATTTTATTATGAACTAGCTAATACCCGGTGCGCGTTGCTGCGCCTCTCAATGGAGGTTTAATTGAATTTGATGTTACTGCAAAAAGTTAACACAAAACTTACACACGGTTTACACATGTAAATTTTAAAATGTGTGAAAGCAATCTTTTTAAAACGATTTTTCTAAGATTATTCTAGTAATTTTTGAAACTTTCTGTAATTCAAAGCAGTACGAACTACTTTCCAAATTTTGACGTAATTTACTTCCAAAAAAATTTTTTTTAAAAATCGCAGGACCGACTGTTAACAGTCTCAACTCCATTTTCAAGTTGCTTCACACATATAAAATTTGAGGTAAACCGGTCAAATCGTTTCTACTTTAAAGTAACGCAAAAATTCGAATAAAAGCCACTGTGCCCCACTGGGTTAACGGAACTACACTTTCTCTTTGGGCTAAGCAGTATTGCGCAAAATTGGACGTAATTTGCTTCCAAATCACTCAACAAAATTTTTTTGAGGCTGTCTTTTTAGCCAAAGCAATATTTCCCAAATTTTGACAATATTAGCTTCCAAAATTATTTTGACCAACCGTCGGGCCGACATGGGTTAACAAATTCCAAATCTGTTAATAGTGTCAACTCAATTCTCACAGGAGAGCACGTATACAAAATTTAAAGAAAATCGGTCAAACCGTTAGAGTTAAGTATTGAAAAAACCTATAAAAAGCTGTTGGCCCCAATGGGTTAATGCAAGTCAATAAAATTTTTTTGTGGGTTTTCTTTTTAGCCAAAGCAGAATTTCATAAAATCGGACAAAATTCGGACCCAAAATTTTTTTGACACCCCGTCGGCCCAACATGGGTTAATAAATTCCAAAACTGTTAATAGTGTCAACTCAATTCTCAAGGAGCATCACGTATACAAAATTTGAAATCAATTGGTCGAACCGTTTCGAATTTAGAGTAAAGTATTGATAAAACCTATAAAAAGCTTTTGGGCCGCAATGGGTTAATGGAACTCAACAAAATTTTTTTTGGGGATTTCTTTAAAGCTAAAGCAGAATTTCGTAAAATCGGACCAAATTTGGACCCAACATTTTTTTTGACCACCCGTCGGCCCGACATGGGTTAACAAATTCCAAAACTGTTAATAGTGTCAACTCAATTCTCAAGGAGAATCACGTGTACAAAATTTGAAGTCAATCGGTCAAACCGTTTCGAATTTAGAGTAAAATATTGAAAAAACCTATAAAAAGCTGTTGGGCCGCAATGGGTTAATGGAACTCAACAAAATTTTTTTTGGGGCTTTCTTTTAAGCCAAAGCAGAATTTCGTAAAATCGGACAAAATTTGGACCCAAAATTTTTTTTGACCACCCGTCGGCCCGACATGGGTTAACAAATTCCAAAACCGTTAATAGTGTCAACTCAATTCTCAAAGAGCATCACGTATACAAAATTTGAAGTCAATCGGTCGAACCGTTTTCATTTTAGAACAAAGAAGTTTAAATACTTGCACCACAGCCCCAACTTGGCGGTCCGTTAGAGCAAAATTTTTGGGCCACGATTTCTTTCCGTACCCAAAAACCCCTATATACAAATTTTCATGAAAATCGGCTGAGAAGTTTAGGAGTCTATTCGCTACATACAAACAAACAAACAAACATACAAACAAACATTCCCTTTTATATATATAGATGTAGTTATAATAAAAGTTATTATTTAACATCATTTATAACTACTATATAGTGTTTACGTTCTTTACTGTACTAAAAAAAATTTTTTAAAAGATAATATACTTTATATTTTTTTTAAATTGTATCAAAAGAACTGCTAACCGGATCTATTACTACTTTATCAAAAACTTATGCAAATAATATAATAATATAAAAAAAAACTCGCGAACAATACACAGAATGATTCAAATAGAATGTGAGCAGAAGAAAAAGCAAATAGGAAAATCATATAAAAATAAGTAAATGTTCTGTTGAAATATATATTTTTTTAATATTAATTGGCTACTAATAACACAAAAACATCTGTTTTAAATATTTTTACACATTGTCTTCCTTTGGAAACGTAGAGCTTGTAAAAAACCAAGGCATCTAACTCATTTTGAACTTTTGATCTGGTCAGTTTTGGCTTAAACATGGGCTCAAACAAATTAAGTCCATGTTTTTCAATCACTTTCAGATGTATGAGTTTTTCTATGGTTCTTCTCAAAGTGTTCTTGGATCTGCCCAATCTTCTTCTTCCCTAGAATTCCAATCTAATGCCTGTTTGACAGTGGAGTGTATGCTTCGTATGTGTCCTATACATTTGAATTTTTTTTTAATCTGTATCCGGATACATTGTCTACCTTTGGGACCATAGAGCTTCTAAAAAGTCCATTACTTTGTAAGACCTTCTATAGTTCTTCTCCAGGTGTTCTCGGGTCTGCACAATCTTCTTTTTCCATGGAGTTCCAATCTAAAGCCTGTTTACCTTAAAAAACATTTTACTGTGATAAGATTCTGTATTATGTCGTAAAAGTGTCCGGGTTCATTTATTATTAAAATATTAATTCAAGATTAATTCTAGTAAATCAAAATTATATTTCTGCTATTAATCCATGGAGGCCTATAATATCTAATTTACCTATGGAGGCTTGTTGGCCTAAAACTTGTACAATTAAAAGATATAATTAGTATTAAAATAATTGTAAATGTATTAATGAACATATTGTAAGATCTATTATGTATTATTATGACCTAATTCAAAAACCGTTCAGGAGTTCTAAAGGCAACCCTTCTCTCTATACTATATTCCATCTTTATTCCATCTATTCTTATTTCTCTCATTCCGGCGGTTTTCTAAAATCTAAAATGCTATATGAACTTGAAGTACTAACGGACTTATTTAATACATACTTTAAAAAAATGTGTTAATGATTATGTGTGAAATTTTTTATTATTTGGTGTTCATAAAAAAATATTCACCAAAATATGATAATTTTATTGTATTTACTTAACTTTTATTCTATCATATATTTACTATATTACTGTTATTATCAAAAATTTATATTTGATGTTAGAAGGATGTTTGAGAGAACAGTTATTTTATAAAAACAGTATTTCATTAACGGTTTCTATTTTTGTTTTTTTTTTTTTTTAAACAAATAATTATGTTAAATTTGCATGGATCTATTTAAACTTTTTTATATTTATATATTCTTAAAAAAAAGTATCAAAAAAATATGGACTAAAATTACAGAACTTTTGAAAATGATTTTTTATTAAAGTAAATATGGTACAAAGTGTTGCCATATCTGATAAACTGAGTACATTGCAGATTTTTTATTGAATTATTCTCAAATTGAATCACAAAATCAGATTCTTTCAGTATTATAGGTGAAAGAGGTTAGCGAGAAAGAGGTTATTATAGGTTAGCGGCTGAAAGAGGTTTTTAAGGAAATTGGCAAACTCAACAAAATGACAAACTCAAAATAACGTTTTTTGAAACTCATAATTTTACAGAAAAGCCATATCTTTGGTAGAATCGTACCCATATCTATCGTAGAATCAGAAAAAAGCATAAATCATGGCTAAGAACATCAGCGAAATTTGAAGTAATTGTGTAATTGCCAACATTCGGAACCGTGACAACTGCACAAGAAGATGAAAAATTTAATTAATTAAAAACATAATCTTAAAAATTACTTAAAATGGATTTGTAGAGGTGTATTTACATCAAAGTATGAGTTTTTCCATGTCATTTCGCAAGGGAGAATAGGGCTTCCATTTGGCATCTCCATCAGTATTTTGCTGCTATTATTTTACTATCTCTCATGTGACCTCAACGTCTTCTAATTTCCTGGAAGTTTGAGTTCTAAGGCCATCCGACTTATTTTGTATTAATCCTTTCTTAGCGTATGGTTTATCCAGTTTCATTTTCTCTTTTTTCGTTGCCTCAGTTTTGGTTCAATATTTCTGTAGTTCTCCATAAATCTTCGTTGCTTATTCTAACAGCCCAGCATATTCTGCATTTGATGTGAAAAGATATTGTTAATTCTTAATTCTATTGTTAATTCTTGCAGCCTCTGGCTGATGATGTTTGTTATCAACCATGTTTTGCTGCCAGTCATACGCACGATCTTTACACAAGCATTTAAGATACTACACTTTGTTTTCCTGAAGATGAGTATTCCATTCTGAGAACAATTCTAATAGAATTACGAACTACGATATTATAGCGGGAAGTTGTATTTTTGTCTAATTGTATTTTCCAAATTCTGCTATTATTGTGAAAAAACCTTCATACACTTTTGACTTGTATTTTTTTTAATTTTCAATAATAGACTTGGTTGAATAGACTGCAAATCCTAGCATCATCTTTGTTTAGCTTTGTAATACCTTTTTAAAAAATGATAACATAACAAATAAAAATATAAGTTTTAAAAAAAAATGTGATGACAAATTTGACGGTCAAGGTTTTTTTACACTTTATTATAATTTTTTTTAATTTTGTTTTATTTGTGAATTTAAATCATTCCACCTTTTTTCATTCTTTCTTTATACCAATTTTTTTTTTATTTTTTTATTACTACATATTCACCTGAGTCAGTCACATATCAAATAATTTAACTAACCGTAATATAGCAAATTATGTGTACATATGTAGGTTGTTGCTCCTATTGATCTTTTCTATTATATTGTTATGCCAATATAAACACGCAACATATTCAATTGTTAGTACAATCAATTATACCGTGTTACCGCATTTAGTGTTAGGCAAAGCTAACTACTATTCATGTGTAATTTAATCAACTGTATACACTCCATAATTCCATATGATGTGTACACATTGTAAAAATTTGTTGTGTATGCATTGCATATACCAAAAACGAAACGAATTGTGTTTTATAAAAGAATAGAAATTAATTTTGATGGAGTTCTAGCGCCAAGCCATAAACAAAAGAAGAAGAAAAATCGTCAAATAATATGTAATATGTATTGGATTCAAATCACAAGGTAAAACCTTTACATACGCTTTATTATAATTTAAGAAATACTAATTTTTTTTTTCTAGCTTCGTCTTTTCAGTTACTTATTTTGATTTAAAGCCTGAAATTGAAATTAAATTACAAATTCAAGTTCGTTAGAAATCCACTAATACCTTTCTTAAAATGTAGTTTTAGTGGCATTTAAGGTGATGATCTAGTGGTCGAATCATCCAAGCGCCACTTCTAGCGCCGTTTTTAAAAATTAATAAAGAGACCCAAAGATAGCGTCGTTTTGTTGTGTATTTGATCAAACGAATTTACATTCTATATGACATACACTATACGATAAATGGAGTTTCAATGATGTAATAACAACTCTACCCTTGCGTCGCGTTGCAGCGATACTTTGTATTTAGCCAAGTCATTATCTTAATTAATGTATTACACTTAAACGTCAATTGAATGTTCAAAGCGAAGAGTGGATTAAATAATAATTCTAATAAAAGTAATCAAATGATATCATTGTCGATTATGAAACATTTAATTTTACCTTTTAAAAAAACTTCTTTCTTTTCCTACACCCTTTGGTTCCACAAAGTCTTTTAATCTGCTTATTTTTGGCAATGACATTTTTTTTCTTACGATGTCTTGTTTGTTTGTGTAATTTCTCGCTCTATTGTTCTGCGCAATGTTATTTTAGATCTTCCACGATTTCTCTTTGTTTGAAGATTCCATTTCATTCCCCGGTTGGCTATGCAGTTTGGAGATCTTCTAAGAATTTTAACTATCCATCTGTACTTCCTTCTCTCGATTTCTATTTCTATTGGTTCTTGATCAGTAGCATTTCAGAGGTCTTCTTTGCTTATCTTCTAGCTTCGCCAATACATCCTACATATAATTCGATGACATTTGTTTATGAGTACCTGTAATTTGTATGTTTCCTTCTTGTTAACCAGTCAAATTTCACGACCATATATAAGAGGATAGATTATATGTATGCTTGGAATATTCTTAGCCTGGTTTTACTGGCAATTTGCAATGATCTCCATAGCATTTTCCACATTTTTCTTGAAGTCCCTCTAGCTTTCGTCAAATTGTTATCAATATCTTCCTTTTCAGCACATTCATTGGCCTAGGTAATTGGATTTTAAAAAATTAAAATATTGCCTACAAAAATTAAGCTTTAATCGAAATTTAAAGGTAATTTTAATATTAACATTCAAGTTATACTAATAATAATCTACCTGTATTATAATAACGATAAAATTCTAATTATTTTGTCACGGTTATATTGCTGTTGTGTTGACATAACAATTTTCTGGTAGATAACTTTTTTTTTAAATATAGGGGATCCCAAAAAAAAAATTTGATGATTGAAAAAGAAACCTATAATAATAATGATTAGAGTAATAACACAAGATTATTAAGATACAACGGTAATAAAAGAGTCTAACAAAGGACGTTAACCAAAATAATATTTTATTAATAAATTTTTTTATGTATATGTTGAAATTTAATAAATGTAATTATTTTGAGGAATTTTTATTATTTGTTTTTTTTTTGGAAAAAAATAATTGAAGTATAGATATTAATTCTAACATTCATTGTCATCTGGTATTGTATAATGTTTAAAAATGAAATTATAAAAAAAAAAAGTAAAAAATAAAATCAAAAATTAAATTTTCACGGTTTCTGACCCTGGAGTTTTGGAAGATTTTAACAATTAGATTTGAATTATTACTTTTAAATGTGTTAATTTTTTATGTCTGTCTGGGTATTCGTTTATGGTGTCTGCAGTTTATTGGGTATCACGAAACTTCATTTTGAAATACTAAATTCATTTTATTAAATTGAATGAAGGCGAAGATTTCAAATATTTTTAAACCTTTTTTGGATCTGAGTAACTCTTGATCATGTAAATGTAATGTAAAGATAGTATGATTATTAAAAAATACATTCAAATAAAAAAGATATCATTAAAAGAACAGATCGGATTAAGCGGCTAATATCTTAACAGTTAATATTAAAAAAAGGACATCAAGTTATAGAATAAGTAACTTAGCCCAGCAAACTACTGGAGAATTTGCATTACAATTTAACAGAAATTTTTACTATTAAACTTTATCATTTTTATCATTTTATGAACAGAGATCCAGTTATAATCGAACATTATGATTGTTCTTGTTCAATTTTTAAAGTTGTAATGTCTACATTGTATTAAATGAATTAGTGATTCTAGTTTAAGGTAAAAAGCCTTTTACTAGTTAAGATATTATGCGAACTTTTCAATTCTAATCCGATCAATACAATTCAATATATACACTTTCCACATGAAAAGTTCTAAAAATGGCACTTGATTTTTTTTTGGGCCAGGTTTAAGAAACGAACTTTTTTATTTTGCTTGCTTTTTTTAGATTCCACTATAAATTTGGGGAGTATTTTTTATCAAAAATATTGATCCGACAGCTGCATCCCAAGAAACTGGGCTGATTAAAAAAGACCAATTTAATTACAAAATCTAGGATTACATATTAGGAAATTAGGAAAAAAAAGTTCGGAAACACATTCTGAAAATTTAAAAAAAAATGTTTTTTTTTTTTTTTTTTTTATTTCACGTGGTTTGGTGGGAATCTTCGAATACAAACTGTCCCGTAGCAGAAGTGTATGCCAGATTCTTACCGAGCTAAACCACAACCTTCCCTTATTACAACTAGTCGAACTGTCTAACCATCCATTTTTTGCTATCTTTGGTTTGAGTATAGGTTTTGTGTACTTTCCCTTAGGAAATCTGTACTTAATAATATATTATTTAAATGTCTTTTTCTTTTAAGCTTTCCTGTAATAATCCGATTATTTATTAACTGAGCAGCTTCAATATTTATTTGCCTTTCTAGACGAGCTTTATGCTTTATGTCATATCTTTAATCTATGTGATACTTAAAACTTCTCCCAATTCTTATGTAGTTATTACAGTCAACTCAATCTGACAATTAAATTTTTGTTATTTTAGTTTTAAATACCTGAATTTAAATTCAAAATGTTGTAATTCTAATTTATTTATTGTTTTTTGTTTTTTTTTGTTTAAAACTTAAAAATTATCATAATTCGTACAGAATAGAAGACATAACATAACATAAAATAACAACAACAAAAAAAAAGTAACTAATCTTGTACTGATTACTGATTACAATTTTGTATTTTTTTTATAAAAATAAAATCAAAAAAAATTATAAAAATTCAGAAATTAATTCTCATATTTAAAAATATTCAAATTAATGAGAATTTATTAGAATTTAACATGGAATTACATGAATAAAAATTAGATTATGGTACATGTAACATTTTAATAGAGTGATTTAAAAAGAATAATGTTAATACATACTTACATACTTCCATATAATATGTATGTATATAAAAGAGAAAAATAATATTGTTGTTTAGCATTGTTTGATTATTTTGTTATATAGTATTTAGTGTATACACATCCGGTTGATGTGTTAATAAATAATTACCAAAAAATTTATATATCTTTGCCTCCTGCTGCCTTTTATTCATCTCTAATTTGATATTTAAATGAAAACTTCTTTTAATATTTAATGGCATCAACAATGTGATTGATGTGATAATATCTAATGAGATTTGATATCTAATTTTTTTCATTATTTAAATTTTAACACATTAATGTTGTTTTTTCTTATTCCTATTGTATGTCAGGGTATTTTTTTTTTGTTAACATTTTAATTAAAAAATAACAATAAAATTAAATATTTTAAATAAAATGGAATATTAATTTGTTTTTATAAGGAATGAATGGGTTTTTCTTAGAAAATGGAAAAAAATAAATTAGCTGGAAAAACTTATTTAAGTTTGGAAATTAGAATATTTTAATTGTTTAATTGCTAATAAGTTAAATTTTAATTAAGATTTAGATTGATGTAATATTAATATACTAATCGTAATATTCTATGTGTTGCCTAGACTTTAGCTGTAGGAGCAAGTTTATATTTTTAACACCTTAATGATTCTTTCAAAAACCATTATTGTGGAGTAAACCAAGGTTTTTGGGTACGAAGAGTGTTCCTTAACTAAATATTTAATCTAACTTGAGACTGTTGTGCTGGTGGAGTATTTAAACTTTTGTGTTCTAAAATTGTAACGTTTTAATCAAATGACTTCAAATTTTCAATACGTGATGCTCCTTGAGAATTAAGTTGACTCTATTGACAGACTTGGAATTTGTTAACCCATATCGGACAAAAAAAATTTTGGCAAAACAAATTGCGTTCAATTTTGCGAAGCACTACTTTGGCCAAAAAGAAAATCTTACCAATTTTTTGTCAATTTCACTTAACCTATTACAACAAAACTATTTTTTTAAGATTTTTGCGTTATTTCTAGTTCTATTAACCTATGAGAAACTGTTTAAAATTTTTTTTTTCTAAAATGGTTAGAACGGTTAACTTTGAATTTTCTTTACGTGTTGGTCTTTGACTGTGGGGTTGATGCAACATAAAATATTAATCATGTTTAAAACAAGTGAAATTTAATAAATTTGTTAAAAAATTGATAGAAAAATAAAATCTAGAAAAAACGTTTTAAAAATTTAATTCAACATTCCCATTAGGAGACGCACCGTAACGCATTGAACGCTAGTTTTAATAAAGATTTTAATTCAGTAAGCTGAATCTCAAAAAGCAATGCTTTACTTAATTTCCAATTATTTTTAAAAGAAATTCTAATTTAAATTGATTTATCTTAAGAATTAATCCGCATAACCAAAATTCTCAAAATTAAAATCATCAAATCCAAAATACAAACCAAATCCCTAAGCCGAGGGGTGTTTTTTTTTGGGATTTTGTCTTAGTGGGTATTTTGTACTTGGGAATTTTCGTTTTCGGTAATTTTTATTTTTTAAGATTTGAGATTTTGGGCCGTTCCATTATGTCAAAGCCTTTACATCTTTGAGAAAAGTAATTAAGATTTAGTAAAAAGGATTATAAAAGAAATTAAGCTTGTTCTAAGTGACTGAATTAACTCCTTATATGCTTCTTATTAATTTTTCATATAGAAGAAAAAATGGAAACTAACATAGTAACTTATCAAACCAACTAAAATTTCTGAGTAATAATGTTAACAATATAATCTATCTTCACTTTAGATACTTCTATCTCTAAGTTTAAAGATAGAAAAAACTTCTAAATTCTATTTGAATTAAATTATAATCAAATTTAAGAAAACCATTTTTAATTTAATAGAAATTTAAAAGCTGATTTAAAAACTGATTTAAAAACTGACTGTTAATAAGGAGATTAGAATATAAAAACCAATTTTAAGAATTTCATTTCAAATTTATTTGAAATGGTTAAGTCTTACTAACAGTATTTTACTAACTCATATACTTATATACTTCATTCCGCAAGCACTAATATTTCTACACGTACTAATATAATTGATTTAATTTTGTAATGTGCTTTTCAAATTAATCTGCGGTTTATAAAAATGTTAATTAGAATTTTAAAACTAAAAGTTTAATAACTATATTTTTAATTAAATTTTCATTTTTATTTAATTAGAAATATTTTCGTATTAACAATACAATTCCTCACTTTTAATAACATGCAATTTTCATAAATTTTACATCTTCTGAAAATATATTTCACTTTTAAAACTCATTACTTTGACAAGAATTAAGAAATTTTCTAAAAATGTCAAGTATTATTAAAATAATAATTAAAACAAATTGTTGCAATCTTAACTTTTAATGGTAAACTTTTCTTGAAATATTTTAAACAATATATTATAAATATCTTAATTAAATTATTAATGAATTAATACAAATTTTATACACTTATATGTTACTAATTGAAGTATAATTTACAGTTAAAAAGTCAATCAACTTTTTATATTAGCATACATATACATATATTCTTATTTTAATTTATTCTGATTTTCTCCTTGAAATTAATGAAAATATCTAATTTCAGTATCTGGAGATGTGATAATTTAGATGTTCTCAAAATACACAACCAAAAATTTTTGTGTAAAAATATACAGTAAGGGGCTTTTAGAAATGAATGCGGATTAACCTTAGAATCAATAAAACAAAAAATGTCAAAATTTTCATTAAATAAATTTGGATGCATTTCGATAAGATTTTCGATACATTAGCACATTACACAACTGGGTGGCACAGTGGTTGAGTGTTCGAATTCTAGTGAAAGTAAAAAAACTTTTCTGGTTTTCGACTGACTCAGCTACCATTCGCTATTGGGTTCAACTTAATGGCATAACCAATAATTAATTATTATATATCTTTAATAAAAAATACATTAATACAACAATATAAACAAATGCAAAATATTAATGCTATAAAAATATGTTATAAAACCCTTTCTAATTTAAATCATATATACATAAATATACATATTCTTGAAATTGGGAATATCCTTATTTTGCATCCAACTATGAAATTTTAATGATTCACTTTAATTAGTTACTAAATTTTTATATCTTCATGAAATTCACTTTCATTTACTGACGATAAGTCTTTATTTTAGGAGGGTATCCTAAGTTAGGAGGATTTGATATTTTAGTGGCCTATCTCATTTTAGTGGACATTTCCACCTAATTTAAAAGCATTATGACTCACAGCCATTGGGACATAATTCTAAAACAGATTTTGGTGACTATGACTAATTATTGGTGAAACACAATCCCAAAGAGGTGGTATGACACGTCCCCTTTATGAGAAATTAAAAATTTCTTAACTAGATCTTGTAGAACAATTTATTCTTCCCTTATACTTATTAAATATATAAAATTGACATTGAATGCTATTAATAGCATCTTACTGTATACGAATATTTTAACTAAAAATATAATTAACACATCCTGGAAAATATATATATATAAACTTAACACATATCATTTAGTATTAAATATATATGTATACGTATTATACAAAAATAAAGTCAATTTATTCTTATATATATTCGTATCTATGAATAAATTGACTGACTAGGTAGCAAAGAAGCTGTTCTGTTTTTAATATTGATTCCCGCATGTTTTTTTAATAAACTTTCACGTTGATTCGTTATTTTCATTTTGATCCCAAATATATTTTCACTGAAAAATCAGTACAAAGTAAAAAAAAAAAAAACCAAAACAAAAACATAAATCTAGAAGAAGAAAAAGATTTTCTAAATCATTTTTTTTTTTTGTTTTTTTTTTTTTATTAATCTTATAAATCTTATGCAGAACGATGTTTTCCCCCTGTTTTGTTTCTAGAAAGTAGAAATTCATAATTTCACAAATCCTTGGAATAAAAATAAGACAAAAAAAGCTTTGATCTTTTCTTGTTTGTTATGTTTTTTATGTTTTTGTTGTTGTTACTGTTTATAAGACGGAGGATTTAACTTTCATTTTTTTTTTGTTCTGTTTTTTTTTTTGTTTTTTTTTTTAATAATGGGAAATGATATAATAATGTTCATCGAAATGTTAAATTAGAATTGACAGTTAAAATTTCTTGTTCTTAGACATCATGTTAAAAGAAAGTTATATTTTGTTTATATATACATATATATGTATAATATATGTATATATAAATATGTCTTCTTAAAAATGTTGATGTTAATTTTACCAGGGAAATACCTAAAGTATAAAATTACATTTTATGTAAGAATTTAATTCAAAAAATTCTGAAAACTATTACTTCAATTTAATTTATTTTAAAGAATGAGGGTGTTGTCAATTTCAATACGTCAACTTTTTAAAATTTTTTGATTGGAACGGTGCAACAGATGACGTAATTTTTTGATTTGAACGATGCAACAGATGACGCGACTTAAAAGTTTTAATAACAATCATTCACAATAGTACTAAAATGTCAACAGATATATTATCATTCACAATGATACTTTAATGTACTAGAAATATAATTACATTTACAATTTAAGTAGAATGATAACCAGTTTAGCAGTATTTTGAGAATAACTTTTGTTTAGCAAAAGACTAAAGTGACTGTAATAGAGTTATACGTGTGTATACTTTAGGTGACAGGTTAAAATAGGGCTTTATTCCCAATTTTCGGATTTTGTTTGATATTTTATATTTGTTTTGTTTTTCGAATGAATTTGTAGATTCCCTAAACTTTTCTTGGTTAAAATCAGAACATGTCTCCAATTAGTTTCCATTTTAATTTTTAATAGTTTTTGCATAAATTTTAAACTATTAATTGACGATAGAGTTGGATTAATCTAGACAAGTTAATATCAAGCAATTTTATACAATTTCAAATTGTTATGACTTTTGAAAGTCAATGTCAATGCTTTTATACCTATTATTAAAACTAATTATCTTACAATTTTGATATTAAAATTAGTCAAGTAAAGTTGGAGCAATAAATGTAGTTGCCATGGAGACCTTTGGATCTGCGATAAATGTAATATGGAGTTAACCAGAAGAAATACAAATTAGAAATAAGTAATTAATATTATAGAGTAAGAAATTTTATTTTATTCAGAATCTATTACTAGTATAAAGTCTACTTTAAACCTTAGTAAAGTTAAAAAATGTTTAGATCATATTTTTGGGCAGTTTTTAACTATATTGCTTGGAAGTAATCGTTCTACAAAATGAAAATGGAGGAGTAAAATAAATTAATAATAAAGGGTATAATCCAAGAACCCTTCATGAAATTACATTCAATTAATATTTCGTAAATTTTTCAATTAATTCTCGTAAATTAAACTAATAATTATAATATAATCAAAAAATACTTTAAGAAAATAAAGTGAAAATCTAATTCTCATTAAAATAATTTTACATCGTTGAATGGAGGCAAATTCAAATATTTTCGCGATTTTAAATATCGATATGAAAGATTTTTTATTAGATGATTTAATTTTTTTTTTATTTATTTTTTGAATCTTTTAATTAGATTTTGATGGAAAATTCAAATAATTCAAATTCATATAATTAAAATAGAAAATTTTTTAATAACAGAGAGTATATTAATATGATATTGAATTTTTGAAAGGTTAATTTTGATTTCAGTATATATATATATATATATATAATAAACAATGTCAATCTAATATCTAATTTTGTATATTAATATCTTATTTTCAGTTCATTTATTTGGAAAACGAGCATCTTGTTTTTTTCATAATTTTCTTTATTTTTTTTTTTTTTTTTAAAAAATTCATTTTTCATTATAAAAAAAATGTTTTTTTTACAAATTTTATATGAATTTCCCAAAAAATAAAACTCAATTTCTTTATATTTTTCAAAAGACTTTATTAAATTCAAGGACTTTATTAGGTTTAATGTAGATTAAATTGAACAAAATATTTTAAATGAAATTTTTTTTTTTGTAAAATAATAAAGTAAATTTAAATTTAAATTTTGTTTTTTTTTTTTTTTTATGAAATTTTATTAAAAAGAGGGGAAAAGGTTTAAAATAAACTCTATACGAGTAATAGGTTCTAAATACAATAAATAATATTTTTAAATATTACATTACATATTTTACGTAGGATGAAATCATTCAAATGTTATCCTGGAACTGGTTAATTCTATATTGTAATATTTAAAGACTAAAAATAAGATATACTTATCCTTTTCTGAAAAGAAAACTTCCAATATAACTGTAAAGGATATTAATAAATCATACAACATAATATCTGTAGGAGTTTTAATTTCTTTAAGAGGTGGTTATTTAAATTGATGATTATAATAGTAGTTCAAACAAGAGTGATTTTTCTATGAGTAGGTTCAGTTTATTTATATTCTGAATGCGTCTTGTTATAGGGAAAATCGATTATTGAAAGTATTGATACAAGAGTTTTTTTATTTTAATAGAAAATATATTGGAATAAATATTTAAATTAAATTTAATTAAATTTTATTATTTTATATATTTCGTATATTTAAATAAGATTGAAGGATTTTATTACCATAGTCAAGTGTTGTGCTATTTATTAATTTTAAAACAAAAAATTTAATTTAATAAACTATAAATATTAATCAAATGCAAGATTATAATCAAGAAGCTCGATGTTATGACTAACTCAGATATCTCCATTTTAAAGATCCTTGAGTTTAAATTAAACAGATCTTTCTCATGTTTTATTGCATTTGACTGTATTTCATTTGCCTCTTTTATCATTTAAGTGCTTACTATGTAGTACTTCTTTCATAAAAAAATTTTCGCATTCAGTTGTTTTTTACCATGTAACTCGAAACTCGTACAAAATTCGCAAATACAATGCGCAAACAAAATTTTGCTAGCTTGATTGTGTTTGTTCTTACCGCGTAATGCTAGTTTCGCATATTTTTTGACAAATTTCATTCGATACCCATTTAATGTACGATTAGGTTGGTATTAATATTTTAATAAACCCTAATTTTTGAAGGTTTTTGGAAATTTTTTAAAATTTTTTGAAATTTAAGTAAATTAAATATAATATGTGAAATATTCGTGTTATTAGAATTGATCTTAATGAATTCCACATACAAGTTGAACATGAGATAGTACTAGGTCTTATAACATATAAAAACGTCTTAGATTTTCAATAGAAGCAATTAAATTATTTGTTTATATTTTGTACTTGTTTATTATCTAATATTAATGTATTTTTGAATTTATTATATATAATTATTTATTATTAATTAAGCCATTAATTTGAACCAAATGGTAGCTGAGTCGAGTCGAAAATCAAAAAAGTTTTTCACTTTAACTGGGATTCGAACCTAGGTCTTTCGTATGAAAGGTCGGCACTCTAACCACTGTGTCACCCAGTCGTTAAATAACTATACTTGAAATAGCAGCTGTAAATTCACAAACTTACAACGAATCTCTAGCAACGTTGTTGATAAAGGTTAAGGTTGCGAATTTATTACGCGTTACGGACGAATTTCATTTCCGCTTCTCAAATTATGCAAATCCTAATATGTTGCATATTAAGGGCAAAGGCAATAAATATTACCAATAAATACAGTAAAATAAAACAACTGACACGCTTCCAAAAAAACAGACTTTCTATTAGATGGTTTAAATTTAACATACAATATATTTAATATCGCATACTTAAATTAAAAATAAATAATGTTGGGGATTCGAGAATGGGGAAGAAATATTTTACACGTGTAATATGAAAATGATTACTGTTATTTTGCAGATTGTTGGAAAACTAATTCCTTAGTGGCTCAAATTGTTTATTTCTGAGTTAAATTATTATTGGATTATAACCCACTCAATAAGAAATACTATCATTCAATTTCTTTCAGGATTTATACTATGTTTTTAATTTACTTCTTAATATATTTTCTATATGTTTACAAAAAAGAGCTATACGAATTCCTAAGTATATTCAGGCATATGTTTTTATTAAATATTATATAATTGTTTTCTTTTAACATAATTTCTTTTAATTTTCATTTACACTATAGTTCTCTTCTAATTACTGAGCTCTAATCTAATTTATTACATCAAAATCTAAACTATCAAATTTTTATATTAATTACTTAATACTAATTAATATGTTTTTAAATTAAATGTTAAAATTATATTTAATCCCTCTAGTGACTTAATGTTAATCCTTTGATAAATTCTTCCTTTTTTTTCAAAATTCCTTTTATTCAATTAAATTATTAAACGGAAACCCCCCTTGATAATTACTTTTATTATTTTTTCTATTTACTTATGAAAAAATTTGATTGAAAATTGAATTGAAAATTAAAAAAATAAAAAATACAAAACACTTTTAAGTTATTAAAATGCTCGTGTTACATTAAAGTCTTCCTATGTCCCTACACAACATTTCAATAAAAAACGAGGAAAAGTGTAGTAGAGTAGACTGTGTCAACTCTGGGATACTCTTATGACCGTAACATATACATTATAACATCCGGTTAATTACTTTTGGCAAACTTTCAAACATACAGCTTTATAAAGTGTAATGG
>OY720443.1:35183654-35372465 GCA_963082915.1 Dolichopus griseipennis
GTTATCACCCCCTTAATATGGTGAAGTAAATAGCATATTTACATTTTCTTTTTATTTTTAGATAGATTTTTACAAAAATATATATATTTATTGTATGGTACTTTGGACTATGAACAAATGATTTTGCATTTAGTTTTAATCTATTAAACTTCAGAGAATATTTTTCCAGAACGAAGAGGGTTTGTTAATGTGCATTCTTATGGCACTCTTATGTGCACTATTTCTAATGTTGTTCCTGCTAATGCCTTTAAAGAAATTAGCTTAGTTCAGTACCCTTTCGACGGTCCTATAGCACGTTTTTAAAGCTAATTTATTTTGTAGTTTTGGATTTAGATTTTTTTCGAAGATTTAAATAGATCTTGTTTCCTTTTTTGAACTATAACTCTTTCGATTAAGTCATTAAAATTTTTGTTTTGATCCTATCCTATTTATATTCTGATTCAAATAATTTGTTTGGAGGAAAACTTTCAAATCCCCTTACCCACGGTAAAAACCTTCCGTTTTAGACTGAATAATGGGATAAGCAAGAGTATAATGACTGAAACGTTGAGACCTAATTGTTAAAAATTCAATTTTATGTTATAAAATTCAATTTTATGTTATAAAATTTAAGCCCAATAGTTAAATTAATGCATCATTTAAGTAACTGGATAAAAATTTAATTTTAAATGTAGTAACTACTATTCTACATTTATTCAAACAAATATGTAGGGAAAAATAAATTTTTTAACTTTATCAAAAGGCCTTAACTATAATTCAACAATGCTTATTTACCATAATATTAATAATAAACAATTATAAATTGTAATTATAAACTATTAATCATCAATTCCGTGAATTTCATTATAATAAAATTAACAAGTAATAATAAAAGCCAATATACTTTACAATAGATTTAGTTACTAATATAAATATGAATGAAAATTATATATTAGAAAAATGGAAATATATTCAAAATCAATTATTATAACGTCTAATTTACAGACAAAAGCAATGATGTTTTTAATTTGTTAAGCAATCGATTACCAAATACATTTGTTTAATAACTAATATGAAACAATTAATCAACGAATAAACACCTAATTATAGATGAATTGAAATTAATGCTTTCTTTAACTTCTCAATTCTAAACTATACTTATTTAATTATATTAATAGACTAATATTTCAATAAATTATAATAAAATAATAATATTTTCATTCTATTATTAAAATTCTCAAATGGATTAAGTTTTTCATTAAATATTGAAATCGGTGGAACTATTATATCTAAATATAATAAGTATATCAAATCAATAAAATTCTATTATATCTTAAAATAAAATGATTTCTCAAAATTACTTTGAATTTAAATTAATATACAATTATGGCAGTTTAATTTCACATTAATTTAATCGTTCTATTAATCAATTTTATAAAATTTCTTAATTAAGATTCATTTATATCAAATCCACGAAAATTTAAATCCCAGAAATACAAAAATAAAGACATTTTAAAGTAATATTAAAATCCGTAAGAAATAAAGCTCTGAATCTATTAGGAAATCTATTGACTTTAAAAAATATAAATTCCAAAAAGTTTTTTTAATAGAAAAATTATACTACTTAAATTAAATTTAAATTAGCAGTTATATCAAACACATTAATTTTTTTGCTTAAAAATAAAAAATACTCAACAGTTCAGCAAAAATGAGTGACTTTTTTATTAAATTTAATAAATTTTTTTGACATTTATAAAAAAATTTCCATTAAGTAGAAAAAAAAAATTGTAATTTACATCTTTTAATTAACTTTTTAATCTTATTACCAAATATTTCAAAAAAACATTTTTCGTAAAATTTAATAACAATTTAAAAATTAAAAAAAAAATATTCAAAATTTAATTTTATCAATAATAAATATTTAAATCTTTAAATTATAACTAAATTTAAATCAACAAAAAACGATATAAAATTTATAAAAAATTTAAAAAAAAAAAAAAACAATAAAAAATTAAAAAAATTTATTGTCAACACTTTTTTTATTAAAGGCAACATAACCACAAAAAAAAAAAATTAAAATTAAATTATTTTATCTAGTATAATATTTCCTGATAGGTTATAAAATGTGGAACTCTACTGTTAACAGAGGAGTTAAAAACTGACAAGACTTGACGTTTAAAGCATATAGCGATTTCTCTGCACTGTTTTTCTTTATTTAAGAAATTATTTGCAGTTAAATGTCAAAAACGAATTATATTAAATATCGAATACCTGATTTCTATACGTTCTTTAGATTATGGGATCTTTAATAAATTGCCTTACAAAAGTTCTAGATAGAATTGTGGCAAGTAAATCAATTTGATATTTAATATAAGGTATTATGATATAAATTACAAATTATATATTTTGATATTAGATATTAGATATTATAATCTAACCAGTATTTTGACCCAAGACACTTCAGTTAAAAGAACAACGTCTTATAATTAATTTATTTTATTCAATATGATTTTCAATAATTATTATTTCAGTTTTGACAGTTTCAATTCATGTTAAAGAATTGCCAAACGTCATACTGTGATATATCATTCTTAGAAATTTAGTATCGCTAAAAAGCATTGCCAGGTTGACATAGTTGTGCTGATTTTTACACAAATATCCATGTTGACATTTAAAAATCAATTATTTTTTTCGACTTTATCTTACCTATAAATCAAAATGTCAAAATTAAAAAATAAAAAAAATCTATTATTATTCAAAATAAATCATTTTTTTATCAAAATAATATCTAAATTATTAAACATTTCCATTTATCATTTTTAAATCATTTCAAATTACTTATCAGTCATGACTTTTACAAAAAAAAAAACAAAACCACCGTAACTTTTTGATTTTGAACAAACCAAAGAAAAAACTAAAAAATAATTGGTCGAACGCATTATATAGGAGAGTATATTTACCGTTGTACTGCCACTAAAACAGTTATAACAAACACTATACTCTAATAGTATTTAAATATAAATATAAAAAAAAAACAAAAGAAACAATACCACAAATTATATAACGGTAGAGCTGACCCCACGCATTCCCACATATTTTAGAGCAAAAAAAAAAAAACAAAAAAACAGTTAACGCAAAATACAAACGTTCTTTTATCGCACATTTTTACGGTTCAAAAAACAAAAAATTATATTCAAACATATATAGATAAAAAGTACACAAAACATATTTTATAATATTATTAAATTTTTTTTATTTAAATTTTGGAATATATTATTTAAAAAATATGTATTTTGATTACCTAAATTATTTGATCATAACATAACCACGATAATTTGTGTCTATTTATTTTTTTTTTTTGTCAAATATAATCTTAATTATTATTATCATAAATTATTAAAATAAAATTTTATATTATTATATATATTATTGCTTTTGTTTTTAATGGGTTTTTTTAAAAAATGAGTTTTTAAAAGTTTTAAATTGAATCTTGACTTGTTTTATGGTATTTTAGAAATTAAATCAAAATATGTGATAAAAATCTATCGTTATTTTATTAACAGTAGATTAGTTGAAGATTTGTCATTTGAATTTATTTATACGGTAACTAATTAAATCCAATTAATCATATGATCAAGTTAAAGTAGCATTAGTTATTCACAATTACTAGTACCTTTAGGGATGCGGATCAACATAAAAAAAATATTCGTGGTAAAAGAAATTAGAATTTATTCTGGGACCTTAAAGAGTTGAAATAGTTTTTAAAAATTAAGTTTTAAAATAGAATGCACTATTAACACAAATCATATATTGATTAATATTTTTAAATATAACCACCGTTATATGACTAATAATCCAAGGAGATTCTACGATTCATTAAGTCACCAGTCATAGCTTCCATTTACATAGATACGAAAAAAACCTGCCATTGTATACTTACATATGCTAACGTATGTTCGATTGTAGAAATGAGTGAAACGAGACGAAATGAAACATATTTAATTGAAACAATTTTATTTCATTATGCAAAATACTGATCAACTGTTTCAGGAAAATAATTATCAATTCGGAAAATTTTTAAAATTGTTTTTATTTTTTACAATTTTATTTATTCAATAGTTCCTTTTTATATTATTAATAATTTTACTAATTTTTTATTCTGACAATATATTTTTTTAATTTTGACATTATACCGTTCAATTATTTGACAATTGAATACGTAAAGAAAAAGTTAATAGTTAAACAGCTGTATTGTAGACACTTTCATATAATTCAATACATTTAACTTAGTTTGAGAGATAGCTATGTAGAGAGCAAAACGAGAGCGTTCATTGTAGATAGGGTATTAATATAAAAATTAAATTCAAAAAAATTTGTGATAATCAAAAGAAAATTTGGACAGTCCAAAAACATCCACTAAACACCTTTTTAAAAAAATTTAAACCAGAAAAACTGATTATAAGTATTTTACATAAATAATCCATAATTTAAAATTTTTTGGTTTCTTTTTTATTTATTTAAGTCAACTTTTTTTATTTTTTATTGTTTTTTTAATTTTTAATCTTTGAATCTATCATCATATTCACCTTTTACATTAATTAAGCTTTAAATAATGAATTTTGACTGCCATAAATAATAGCGTTAAGATAAATAAATTAAATAATTTTTTTTTACTCTTTTTATTTTACTAAAGACTTCTAAAACATTATTTAATATAAATAAAGTTGGTTATTTTATTAATTGGAACGGAGATAATTAAAAACTAATAATGATGATAATGAATTGCCACCCAAGATCAAAGAAACAATAAAAAAAAAAAATCTAATTCGAGAAATCCATTTATTAAAACCTTAATTTATAATAAAATGCAATGACAGTTAAAAGAATTTATGTCTTTTGAAGTCTAATTTAGAATTACCAGAATATGTTAAGGGTTATATAAATAGTTTAAACTCAAATTTTATTGAAAATATTACAAATTTATTTATTGATGGTATTTAATACAAAATTCTAAAATTGCACTAATCATATCATTATAATTATCATATTATCATTATAATTTATTAATAATTGTGCTATAAAATGAATTACCATAATTCATTACAATGATCTTAATTAATTTATGCAAATTTGCTTTTCAAACTTTTTTAAACATTACCATACAAAATTTACCATTATATGAACCACAATACCACAATGCAAAAAACACGATATGCTTGAATTTTAATGAAGTACAAGCTTAAACATTTGAAAAAAAATTGTTATAACCCCACAATTAATAGAATTGAATAGAAAAAACAACTAAACTATTTTCACGCCTAGTTAATTTAATAACTATAAATATTTATAAGTTATAAATTAAATATAATATTCCTCCACATCCATCATAGTTTAAAATTCCTAAATATTTACCGCTAATTTAAGTGAATAGAAGAATAACGATGATGTACAGTTTGTAATTAACAAAAAAATCAGTGATATATAAACATCAACTGAAATTATTTATGAATTATCTTTATTTTTTTGTACAGGTTTTGGGCTCCATATTTACAAATGATGAAACCAATTGAATAGGGTTTTTCCTAAGTTAAATTTTCTGCTCAATTATTGTGTACTGATTGTGTAAATGCTGAATTTTCTAAATGAAATTGAACAATCTATAGCACCTGGAACCCCTGTAGATTGCAATAATTACTGTACACATAAATGCAGTTGCCAATATTAATATTATAATTTTCTTTTATTAATCACACTATAATTTATAATTGTTTTATTTATTTGAAAGTAAATAAAAAATTCTAATTCGGTTTTGCAATTTCAATATATTCAATCATGATTCACGCGTAGATTATTTATAATCATCACAAATTCATTTTACCATAAGTTATATAAAAGGTTGAATTTAATTAACAGAAGGTTGAAGGAAAATTTCATTAGCAGAAAGTTTCAATTTTAATTGCAAAAAGTTAAATTTGATTTTCAAAAGGTTGAATTTGTAATGCAAAATCTGTTTTATTTAAAAGCATTAGCTGCCAGGGCTATCGACTTAAATTTATTTTATATTACGATGTAAACTATTATAGCCTGTCTACAATAAACGCACTCGTTTCACTCTCTACACGTAGCCATCTTTCAAACTAAGTTAAATGTATTGAATTATATTAAGGTGTCTACAATAGACGCAGCCATGACGCAGCTTTTACGCAGCCATTAAAAAAGTTTTTTAACTTTTAACTTTTTCACATTCTCTACGTATTCAACTGTCAAATAATTGAACGGTATAGTGTTAAAAAATATAAAAATAAACTATTGAATATTTTTTAATTCATGAAATTTGTAGTAAACAGAGCAATGCCAAAAAACGCTGTCATACACATTTCATTGTAGACACTCCTTTGTAGGCTACGTTATGATAACGAAACGAGAGCGTCATATATAGATATAAATTAAAAATTATATTATTTTTTTATTTGATTTGATCGGACCAGGACTTAAACCCGAGACATATCGATTGAAAACCGCCACTCTAACCACTAAGTTATCGGTCACGTCGGTTACAAGTAGTTTATCCATTATCTAATACTAATAAAAATTTATATTAAGTCTTAAATCCCTGTTCCCAACAATTAAACTTGCGAAAAGTAAATAATTACAAAACTAACTTACACTGATCTCTAAAAACACCAAAAATAACAGTTTTTCATTTATTATACGTAAAAATTAAACTTAAACCATTAATTTTTAAAATTTAAAATTCTGAAAAAAAAACAGAAGTATCTGATAAACCGTTTTATATGTTTCTATATTTATTTTCACACTATTAAAATACTCAGTTTATTTTTTATTTTACAACTTTTTATTTTTTACCATTCACATAAAACGGAAATTTCCTAAACACACCACAATCTAATCTTTATTTTATCTAATATAGAATGGTTTAAAAATGACTATGGTAATGCAGTTAAACAATAAGTTTTACATTTTTATTACTTACCAACATGTATATGTAATGGTAATATGACGATGAAGTTTAAAATCAAATCACCATAGAAAAAAAACAGACCAAATCTATAAAAAAAAAAAAAAACTGGCGCTGTAAAAACTATAAAATAATCGTTTTTTACACTCGAATTTATTCATGAATATTGAAGTGTAATAAAAAAAAAATACAAAAAAAAAAACAAAGCACAAATCCGTGCATTTGAAAAATTGTCTAAACGCACTCATATACGAATATATATACGATAATTATATATTTTATTCCGTTTTTTTTTTTTACACAATATTTAATTTTTAATGGATTGTTAATTTTTTTTAGAGGTAAACCATGATTTAGAATATCAGTTAAATTTAAATACAATACAAAAAAATTAAAATAAAAATTTGCAATTCAATAACTTTACCATTTAAAAAAAAACTACCATTCAATTTTTTTTTTTCCTATTCATATTTGAAAGGAAAATTTTAATTTTTTAATTTAATTTTATATAATATATATTTTTTTTTTTTGTATAAATTTAAATAATACGTTGTTTTGCATAAATTGTGGCGCTTAATTTTTTTTCCCCTTGCATTTAAAAAAAAAATTATATAAATAAATTAAAAACGCTTTTAAATAATTAGAAAGAAAGACAGAGCATCAAAACACTTTATTTATGATGAAAATGAAAATATAGTTTTAATAATTAAAATATAGGACAATGTTTTTTTTGTATAATTATTATTGCATACAATACAAAATTAGTTGATTTTAAGTCGGTGTATGTTTTTGATGAAATATGGAGATGATATGAGTTACAGTTATTTTAAGAACGTCATAAAAATTTTGAGTGAGTTTTTAGAACTTTGACGCGGCGCCATAAAATATAAAGTAATAAAATAATTCTTAATTGTTAGAGTAATATTTCCTTAGTCTGAAATTGCATTTTGCCGGAAATTTATTAAATTTGATTTTGACTTTAACTTAAATTAAAGAACACTTTCAATTAGGACTTCAAATAATGCGTTTTTTAGCTAAAAATTAAATTTGTTTGTTACATTTTACATTACATTTTGCGCCAGAATCTTTTCAGAATCAAAGCTTTTCTCCAAAATTTACTAGGACCTCGTCGTTAATTTAACTATTAAAGCTAGATTTGGTTTCGAGTACTAACGTAAAAAGATGGTAGGTATGTGAATAGGGATGCTGCCTAGTTTTTACTAAAAATAATCTCCATTAATTCCGAATCTCACATTTGCATATATAATAAATATTCTGAAAAAAACGGCAACCCTGCCTTTGAATCGATTTCTTCATAATCATATTAAAAATATAAAAATAAAAGTAATTCATTTTATTTTACATATTAAAGGTAACCAAACCAATTATTGAAAAATTTTTGATTTATTAAATGACAATTTTTGATCTATTTATTACAACTAACAGATGGTGTTTACAACTTTTTATATAAAGGCATTTGTCAAATCAAAATTTATTTCTAAATGTTAGAGTGGTACAACACTATTATAATCTACGTCCAATAGTGTTGAATGTGTTGGTTCACTTCAAATTGACTTTCATTTTTTAAGTCAAAATAAAAGAATGCTGGTGTTGACATGTAATTCATGTTTAAATGCATTCGCCAATAAATGCTATTTATATTTCATTAATTGTTTTTGTAACATATTTAATATATTCAATAATACGCTTAACTTATAAAAATATTCTATAGTTTGTTTTAGCATTATTATGAATCCCATTTCTAACAACATTCGATGTTTTTCAAACTTCTAAAAAAATATCTAATTAACAGCTTTTTATTAATTATATTATTTGAAAAATTCAAATTATTTGCAATATGTTTTATTTGAATTTATTTGAAATTGCATATTTATAATGATTTGTTAAAAAACCCAATTAAGTATAATTTATCATACTAATCCGTTAATGAATATTTAATTTTCAAACTAAATGTCACAAAAATTTTTACAATATTTAAATTTAAAAATATTACACTACAGTCTTAAAATTCATTTGATTTAGAAGGAAATACAAAATATTTTCACTATCTGAAAAATGAAAAAATTGACATGAAAAGCTGAAAACATTAATTATTAATAATAAATTTGCAACCAGACCAAAATCCAAAAGGAAATATTTATGATTAAAACGGAAGGCCCAGAAAAAAAAAAAAAAAAAATATACAAAAATTTCAGATGAATAAAAATATTTTGAAAAATAAAATTATGAGAATTTTTTTTTTTTTATTTTATATTAAAACCCATTCAGGAAATAGAAAACAGTAAAAAAATATCTAAATTTAGAATAAATGTCATCTTTTTACAAAATAAAATAGCGTTCAGTTTCACGTGTCTACTGGTATAGTGTTCTACGTGCTTTTTATTATTGTTTTTGTGTTTTTGCAGACTATGTTTTGTCTACGTGTCCGCCAACATAAGCACTTTTTTCATATTCTTTCTCTTTCTATCCTTTTCTGGTTATTGTACTCTAATAATTTATAGAAGTACATTTTCAAAAATACCTTTTATGACTACTTCTAAAAATGGCGGTGGGTTATCATATTTTTTTCTTCTATATTTTTAAAATGATTA
Organism: Dolichopus griseipennis; assembly: GCA_963082915.1. Taxonomy (NCBI): domain Eukaryota; kingdom Metazoa; phylum Arthropoda; class Insecta; order Diptera; family Dolichopodidae; genus Dolichopus; species Dolichopus griseipennis. The sequence continues at coordinate 35,193,225 of OY720443.1, forward strand.
TGCAAAAGCTTTTTTTTTAATATTAAGCGAGTTCACTACAAGAATTTTAATTCGGTTTTTTTTTTGGGAAATATTTTTATTTTGTATACCTTAAAATTCATTGTTCCTTGCATAGAGACTGTCTATAAAATTCTATTATTACAATGAAACGAATATTTTTTAGTACAGGTGTTCGTCCTGCAATGCGGTAATTTTATAAGATGGTTCAACTATACAAGATTAGTAAAATAGTTTTTTTATTTTAATAATGTAAATATTCATACATATTTATATACAAAACGAGTCAAAGATCTAAACTAGATGGCACTTTAGTTTAAATTTCATATCATCTTTGGCGTGCGTTATAGCATACGGTAAAAAAGGTTTCAACTTTTATTTAAAACTTAAATTTACTTACATTTTAATCAAAGTAATGTGTCAGTAAGATTAGCTGTCATTCACAATATAAAATAAAGTAATTTTTCAACAAGGTGGAATGGACAGAAATGAAATATATGTCATATGTTAATGTCAACTACATTTTTGTTCCAATTATGAAGAAATTTTAAACAAACAAATTTCAAAAATAAACAAATTTCGAACTCATTTAGATTTAGTTATTTTTTTTTTTTTAAGTGTTAGATTGATAAGCCGCTTTAAACATAGCTATATCTTGGAACAGGGAGGACAAATTATATTCTTATTATTAGAATTGATCTTAATGAATTCCACATAAAATTTAAACGTCAGATAGTACTAAGTCTAATAACATGTAGAAACGTCTTAGATTTTCAATACATACAAATCTTTTTGTTTATATTGTAATAATTTTTGTATTTGAGTTATATGGCATTCTGTATCTGTGAATTATATTATTCAATTAAATTATTTCCTTATATTTAGTATTAATTAAAGCTTTAATTGACGCCTTTGATCTGCTATTGGAGTTGTGTATTAAATATACGTTCTTTTACCACTCTTTAAATTTTAAAGTGGTTCAAATAATTTCAAAACTAAATAAGAATACACTGATACAATCCATATCTTGAAATTTCTGCTTTAAATTAAATTTCACGAACAAATTCTAGTTTCTGAACTCAACTTCCTAATACATAATTTATAAAAAAAAAAAAAATTTAAAAATCTAAACTTTTAAATGTTACAAATTTTACTCAATAATAAAATACTAAAAAAAGTCATTTAATTTTCTTTCAAATTAACTGTAAATTTATTCTAAAGCTTATTAAAAAAACAACATTTTTTATTTTCTTCTGTCATTTCATATTCAAGTCCAATTATTTGCAAATTCCTTTTACAAATATTCTGGAAAATTTTTTACAAATTTTTATATATTTATGTTTCAAATCACATATACAAAATCAATGTATTAAAATAAATTTATTTTAAGAATTAAGTAAATTTTTTTTTTTTTTTATTTTTGGATTTAGAAGGATAATGATCCTTCTAAAATGTATATCCTGTTTGTTCTATAACTATAAAGAGTATAATAAACTTTTGTATATATATATATATTATATATACAATGTATATCTTAATATTAAAACCAAATTTACAGAATAATTTGTGGTCAAAATAACAAAATACTGAAATAAATTTACTCAATCATCAAATTAACACACACATATATGCACAAATGTTTTGATACATATGCAAGTATCCTTGAAAAATCAAAAAAATCTGTAATATAAAAAAAAAAAAAAAATTCTTTAACTTGGGAAATAAAAACGAAAAATATAAAATTGCAAATTTAAGCTATTTTCAGAAAAATAAATAATGAATAAATTAGAAGTTCAGAAAAGTTTTTTTTTTTGTAATGACAGTTGCTCATGTTTTATTAAATAAAACTTTTTTTTAATTTTAAACCCAAAAGTATGCTAAAGAATTTTTTTCAATATTTAAAGATTTTAATAAATATTTAATGGATTTAATTTAATTTAGTTAGTTAATGAATCACTCTTTATTTAATACCTAGTTAAAACAACATATAAAACGAAACAACTAAATTTTTCAGCCTAAAGTTATGTAATTATTTTGCAAGGTTGAATGGAATTAATTGTAAGTCACCTAGAGTACATCACAACTCAACTCACTCTTATGCCTAGAGTATATAAACACAAGGTTCCTCTTGAATCTATGAAACTTTAGCATAACATTCCGTTTTTTAATCAAACTTAGGAACAGCTTAAATATACAAAAATTTTATTTTTAATATAAGGGGTAAGGAGGAAAAGTCGTAAGAATTTGGGATGTACATGTAGGGATACATGTAGGTTATGTGAGACATTATAAAGACAGATATTACCAGTTTTCTTTAACTGTTTTAAGGGAGATATGTTAAAACTAACTTGTAAGCTTGGCTTTGTAATTTGGTTCGAAAAAATTAAATTTGAGTTCAAGTTCAGTTCTATGAATTCGAACATTTATGTTAGCTAAACCTAATTTTGAAAATCCAATTAAATATTAATTAGGAATCAAATCTAAGGTTTATCAGTATCCTTTTTTTGGGAGTGCTTAAATAAACTGACAAATATTCCAACAATATTTCATTTTTTTAAGAAAAATTCCAAACAGAATTAAAGCTAAACCAAAATACTTTTTTCTTAATTTTGCGTAAAGAATTCATCTCCACAAAAGATTAAGATACGAGGCTGTTAGAAGATAAATATTGTACAAAAGAAAACAAAAAATCTAGTAAAAGACACATATGAATGAATTACAAATTCATTGAGTACTTAACCAGAATAAAATAAAAAATAACTGAATACCATATAATATAAATTGAAATGAGTACATTTATGATTTAATAATGATAAGATTACATTTTATTAAACGAATAATAAAGTGTTCTTTATTTCACACAATTTTTATTATATGAACAATTTAGTGTTAATTCTAAAATAAATTTTTACTAGACCGAAGCTAGTTTTTCTAAAAATAACTCAACCAGTGTTTTTATTATCAAAAAACATTTTTTACAAATATATAAACAAACATAAAAACATTTATATGATTCTTTTGTTAATTTAAACAAAAGTTCTAACACCCCTCTGTAACCAACAATCTAAGAAATTGAAATCCTTGAAAATACTTTAAATAAGATAAGTTGAAAATGGTTTATTCAAGGACTCTTTGTTTTCTTTTACATGAATTGAATATCAATTATTTTCAATATAGGAATGAATGTCAATGTAAATATATTTATGCACGTATGCGTATACTTGGAAATTTGGATATTGATTCCTTTGCAAATTTTTTTTTTCCAAAAATTTCCGATACAATAGTGTCAACAGATATAAAATATCTTGAATTTGAGTTTAGTATACTGATACTTAGAAAGTGATGACTTGTAGTTATTAGATACAAACCTAGAAATTTAGCATTTTTATCTTCAATTACAAATTTTTATATTTTTTAATTTATTTAACTACATCGTTCTGCCACCCTCCCTGATTTCCCTTATTTACCTATTCTTAAAAGAATAGTTCTAGAATGTAGATTTTTTTATTTTTAAGCTCTAACTGTTAAACTGTTGGGCTAATAAGCCTGTCTATACAATAGGTACATGTTGAAACAGGGGTCTTATTATATTCGTGTTATTAGAATTAATCTTAATGAATTCCACATACAATTTAATCATGAGATAGTACTGGGCCTTAAACATATGTAGAAACGTTTTAGATTTTCACTAGATACAATTCTATTTTTTATTTACATTGTAATATTTTGTATTTGAGTTTTATGGTATTCTATATCTGTGAGTTATATTATTCAATAACATTATTAGTTTATGCCATTAATTTGAACCCAATGGCAAATAGTAGCTGAGTCGAGTCGAAAACCAGAAAAGTTTTTTCACTTTCACTAGGATTCGAACCCGGGCCTTTCGTATTAAAGTTCGGCACTCAACCGCTGTGCCATCCAGCCGATGATTCTTTATCTCAATTCAGGTTCAACTCATTACTTCCCTTAAGTTTTGACAACGCATGAATAATCAATATCTGGCAACATAAGAATATATTATAATAGGTTACTGACTTCCATATTATTTGACTCAAACACTCTTATGGCATTCTAACTTCCTTAATTTATAAATTTTTTAAAAGAGTATTTTTAAATGGCTATGCTTTAATTAAAATTAAACTCGAAATTCTGAAAAGTTTTAATATGACATCAACAATAAACATCTGGCAACACTACAATACCAAAGAATATTATTATAAATTGTCTCTGCCTTCCTCAAATATTCTATTGTATTATATCTTCATTTCTTTTATAATTTATTATGAAGTGATACTTAAAATATTTTTTAATCTGTTGAGATTATATTAAAAGTAAAAGTAAAAAAATTTAGAAGACCTTGACGCATATCTGAAATTCTAAAGTCGGAATTGCTTTCAACCAAAGAAAAAAAAATTAAGAGTTCTGAGTAAAAAATTCGATTAAAATTTATCAATAAAACATAACAAACCGATGCATTATTTTTTATAAATTTTTTTATTTTATGCTTTTTGTTGACCTTGCTAAAATCCTGATTTTTTAATGTATTCCTTTTAAGAAACAATACAATAATCAGGAGGGAATTTAGAATAAGATTTAGAAATCAATTTTCGAAACGTTTATTAATTTTTCATTTAGAAGATGTGTGTATTTGAATAATAAGTTACGAATAAAACTTATCAAGGTTTCTATTATTTAAGACATTTTTTTTGTATTATAATACCATTTCTAAGAGCTTCATTTCGTTGATCGTTAAAATTTGAAGAGTGGTCCAAATTAAAAAAAAAAAAAAAATTGTATTAATTTTTAAGAAGGCACATTTGGAAAAATTTTTGTGTTTTTTGTACCCAAAGAAGTGAAGAAGCAGGAGAATTAGAATTGAAAAAAATTAAAGCAGAAGTACATGACCAAAATTAAAAATGAATCCATTAATATTAATTCCCAAATTCCAACAATATTTTTACTTTTGCAGAATGAGGTAGGAAAATTTTTTTTAAAAATACTGTTTGTGGTAATTGGTTCTGTAATTTTGGAGTTCCTTAGAGAAAGGATCAAAGTTTTTATTGATGTATTGGTTTTAAACTCTAATGTAAAAATAAGCACTTGAAACTCCTTGGAGCACTGAAACAGTTTACTAAAATTATCCAAAAGAAGTAATAAATTTAAAGGAAATATTGTTCGTTGTTGTTTGTTTTGAAAGCATGTGCCATTCTAACACGTAGACCTTGCGGTCCGTTTTGCATCCACTTTCAATACTTTCTACCAATTTGTAAGTAATACTATTTATTTAGTTTATATTATATATTTGTATATTTTAATTTATATCTGGTCACCATGGAGATTTGTAAAGAAAAATAAAAAATGATCAACTATCAATTATAAATGGATGACACGTACGGGAATCCAACCTCCACCCCTACTGTTAGTAAGCCAAATGCTTACTCACAAACCCACTGAGGCCCCAATGAAAATATTACTTATTTTATTTTGGAAAGGCAAAAATGGCTTTAATCAATTATTTTTTTTATAAAACTTAGCCTCCTACATGGCTTTAAGCGGTTAATTAAGAAAAACAATTTTCAATTGCTTATTTATAAAAATTTAAACCTTTTTTATTAAAATACTTAAGATTCTTAATATATTAAGATTCTATTTAATAAAAAATATAAAACCAACATTTTCCAAAATAGAATGCAACAATACATCGCACAATGGTATACTATGCTTGACAGTTGATTTTTTAATGATAACACCAAAAGTAAATGATAGATTCACAAAATGTGAATGATTAAAGCAAACTTTCTACTACATCGATAAATTAAAATAGAAAAGTTTTAAATGAATTCTTTCTGAAGAACCAATTTGAGTCGACAAACATAAAATTAATATAAAACTATATCAACTACACAAGATTACTTAAAGTAACTTATTCTAAAAGAATCACTACAAAAAATTTTCATATTAATGAATTTTTCATAAAGTTTTTTATTCTCTATATATAATATCTTATACTCATACATTAACATATTCATTTACTACAATGATTGTAAATCTATAATCAATGTTCATATTAACTTTCTATAAAAGACAAAAGTTAATAGCATAGGATAATATATATATGTATAATCAGTTCATAAGTTAAAATAAGAACGTTAGTATATCTACATGTACTTATTTTAAAACTATGGTGACTTAATTTAATGCAGAAACGATAAGATATATTATACTTGTAGAAACGAAAAATAAGTATTCTCTTGGATATTATTAAACTTTCTATATAAACTTACTTGAATATAAGATAATATGTATTATCTACAAAGAGAACAAAATGCAAAGAAAATTACTTTGAAAAAGATAAAACAAATCATGGATTCTTTAATCTTAACTACAAGAAAAAAAGATAATTTAATGAACCTGCATTATACAATATTTTCTAATACTGATAAACTATGTCAGTTGCAATATTCATAGTACTCATTTAATTTTCTTTTATCTGCTTTGCTCTAATACTAATGATATAATTCTTCAAAAATTATAATACATAGTATCTTGAAAATTATTTAAAATTTAAGCTGAATATAAATTTTTGGGCTATTTGTTAGTCTTGAATTAAAGTTTTATGATTTAACTAAGCAAGTTGATATAAAGTCTCAAGACATTTGACGACCTCTGCTCAGGAGGGGTTCTAGGATCCAGTAAGTAGGTAAAACATGTGATAAAATAAACACAAATTATTTTAAAATTTAATTAATAGATTTAATTTCAAAATCTTCTGAGTCAACAATGGTTAGAGTGCCGACCTTTCGAGAGGTCTGTATTAAAATCCTAGAAATGGGATTGAATAAACTTTTATCAGGTTTTCGATTCTACTCAGCTACCATTCCCCATTGGATACAAATTAAAGGCTTAAACAATAACTAATAATTATATATACCTTTAATACAAAATACATTAATGTAACAATATAAACAAATAATTTAATTGAATAATGTAACTCACAGATATAAAATACCATATAACTCAAATACAAAATTATTACGACATAATCAAAAAGAATTGTATAAGACTTTTCTACATGTTAAAATGTCTAGTACTATTTCATATTTAAATTGTATGTGGAATTGATTAAGATCAATTCTAATAACATGAATATGACCCCCTGTTCCAACATATATCTTAGTATAGACAAACTTATTAGCCTAATATTTGAACAGTTAGCATTTAAATAAAAATAGACTTATAGGTTATTACTATCTACATTTTTGTACAAGCGCATATTTAATTATTGACCTAAAGTAAGCTCTTAAATATCAACTTATCCCAATTGATGCACAAGATTTTTAACATATTAGCGATTTATTTTAAAGTACTTGCACTTTTCTAAAACATTTGTATTCCAATAGTAGAACAAATTGCATAGAATAAAATTTTCAAAATGAAAGTGTACAATCATAACAACGATAAAATTTTGAAATAAAATTCATTAGATCATAAATTTCTTCTAAATCAATACAATCTCTTATGACTTTAATCTTGACCAAATGAACCTGAAGACATATTGTGATAACAAGTAATTCTTAATTTAAAAATTATATTATTTTCTCTATAGATTTTTTTAAGACAAAGAGTTCTTAATTCTTAAAGGTATTCTGAACTTTTGTTGAACACATATTTTCAGATTTTTTTGATCAGAATCATTGAATCAATGAAAACAAGTTAAAAAAAATATTTCAAATATCTACATTTTTAAATTTTAAATCAAATACTAAATGTTGCAAATTTAATTTAAATATTAGAGAATGAAAACAAAAGAAATTGTGCAAAGAACTATCAGAAGTTTTGAAAAATGTTATTATTAATAAGAAAATTTTGTAATCTTTTGATACTCCATTCAAAAAAACAAGAATATTAATTGAATTTTTTATTCAATAGAATATCAATGAATCCAAATTTATCTAGTATATCAAAAGATTTTAAATATACATGGGTTTTAAATATATCTACAGATTTTTTCATTTAAATTTAAAATTAAAAACAAATTTTTTTTTGGAAAAGTTTTCTAATTATTTTAATCATTTCTTTGAAATATTTTTATAAACCAAATCTAAGAAAATACGGATTTTCGAAAAAATTTAAATAAGAGACTTACAATTCATAATTGAACTGCAAAGAAAGAGATTCGTTATAAATAGAAAATTCTTCAGTTATAATTTTAAACTGAAAGGTTCTACAGAATATTGTAAGTGACTAATTGTTTTAATATTAAATTCGACTTTTCGCATTTCTGTCCTACACTTACTTCCCCGCCTTTACTGCCTAAAATATATATTTCATCTATAATTACTATAGTAATCTCTTTAAATTTACAAGAAATAAGGAAATAGTCAGTTTTTTTAGACAGTAAAAATATTTCATAATTTCAATATGGGTTATTGTTTTATTAGTAGATTACCAATTCCATTAGAAGAGAAGATGATGATAATTAACATAGGGAACTATAAAGGTGATGTCCCAATGCTTTCTTTGCACTTTTTTTACTGTATTCAAAAACTTTGACATTTTCTCTTTTGACACTTGAATTAACGCACAAAATATTAAAAATTTTTAAACAAAGCAAAGGAACGAATTTACGAATTCTTATTTAAATACTTTGCTGTGTTAGTTTTGAAAGACTTTACATTTCATTTTATTCAAGAGATATATTTTATTTTTTTTATATGAAATGGTTGTTAGTTATTCTAGTGTTACTATTAGCGTTGCTTCTAGCATCGCATTCTAAATAAAGTAAAGATCAAATGCTATCATCGCTTAGTTATTGTTTATCTTTCAAACTGAATTATTTACTTGTTTACATGATAAATTATAAAATAAATCTAAAGTTTATTAAAATTAAAAATAAAAATTAATAAAAAGAATCCAAAAAATTTAGTATCAACTCCATAAAAAATACAAAATGTTTTTTACTCTAGCATAGCTTTGCTATTTGGTCAAGTTTAATTAAGATCAATGTACTTTACTTAAGCGTTGAACTTTCCAAACTTTTATTTACAAAATTTTAATTAAATTGACAAATGTTAAATTAACTTGACAATGTTTCATTAAATCTACAATTACTTTTGTTTCAATAAATTAATTTAATGAAGTGAAAGAATTTAACGAACCAAAGGCTATATTTAAAATTAAATTTATCAGGAATTTTTGAAAATGGCATGGCATATTAAATATGCTTTTAATAAAATAATAATTAATCAGACATTATACATCTTATTTAATATTTATTTATTTATTTGTAGTACCAAGCAATAGTAAATATTACCTGATAATAATCCTTTGCCTTTTCGACATTTGGACATCTTATTAAATTATTTTAATATACAATACATTTTTATATTAGATATGATCCGACCAGGATTTAAACCCGAGATTTTTCGATTGAAAGGCCGGCACTTTACCACTGAGCTATCAGTCAGATCTTATTTAATATATATTTATATTAAATATAATATAATTATTACGTATAATTAGAAATTTAAATTATGTTTATATTAATTTTTAATTACAAATTAAATCATTTTCTTATAGTTTTATTATACCTAATAATATTTTACAATTAAATCTTCTTTTATACTTTTCGTTAACTTTATTTATTGAAAAATTTCTATTTTAAATATAATATTTCAATTATAAAATAATTACTATATATTATGAACAGGTTATAAATATTTATTACATCTCAATAAAAAACTAAATACTTAATTAATTATAATGTAAAATATTTAATTTAAAATTAACAAAAGAAAATTGACTATTTAATTAATCTTTTACCTATTTATTTTTTACAGGTAACTTATTGACAAAGGAATATTTAAGTATTGGTTTGTATAATTAATTAATTAATATTCTTTTTTATTAAATTTTTTGATAAAATATTTTATAATTTAGTTTTAATTAAAATTACTTTAAATTTATTTATGTAATGATTTTTTTTTCTTATTTTAATACGAAGAATTCAAAAAATTTCAACTCAACCCAGTGAATTTCGGAAAATATTTTCCATTATTTTAAAATAACAAATTTTAACCCTATTTTATCAACACTTATGACTAATCAAAAACTAACTTTTTAACAAATATTACATTTAAAATTCAATTAATATTTTGCATAACACTAGGAATTTAATATTTAATTAAATATTACAACAAATTTATTCTAATATCAGCTTACATCTCATTAAATTTCCAATAATCTATCAATTTCCATTTAAATTCAGTTTTTCACTTTAAATTTTCAAAATTCAAAAAATTTTCAATAGAAAATTTCCATATAATGTTTAAAATTTTACATGACCTTTAACATTTATAAAAATCAATAATCTATTTATTAATAATCAATATCTATCTATTTTTTTGTGGAATTCCATTCATATAAATATTAAATAAATATTTCCGGAAATATTTATGAAAAAATTTTCTAAATATTTAATTGAAAAATATCTCACTATTGTTTTGGTTTTTTTATTGTTCTTTCTTTAAAATAATCTATAATTAATTTAATTATTATTATAAATTATATAATTCCTTTTTGATTATTTAATTAAATAATATTCCATTTTCTAATGTTTGGTAAACCAATTATTTTTAAAAAATAAGCCTAAAAGTATACTATTTTTAAAAGTAAGCCTAAAAGTATTCTTTAAACAAAAAAAAAAATTTATAAAATATTTCTCAGATATCGTATGAATAATTCAAGGTAAAATTAAACTAGATATTGATGAATACCTTTAACATTCAATCTATAGATTCATTCTATAGATACCTATACATTCTATAGATTATTTTAAAGAATGATAAAAAATAATATTTCCATAAATTTATTATTTTATAAAGTGCGTTTATGAACAAAATGAAATATATTTTAAAAAGAATTCAACTATTTACCATTCAACAGTATCTCTTTTTTTTCCCAAAATTTTAAATTTATTGAAAATTCTAGTATTTTTATAATTTTTTTTAAAAAAAAAAAAAACTAAAACATTTTCTAAATATTTCAATTTAATTTTTTACCTATGCATACACAGTATTATTGTATTGATTATATGATATACAAAAAAGTTTATCTATAGAACTATAAATTTATAAATTTTATGTACATATATGCATATTAAATAAATTTATTTATTATGAGACGTGTATGTATATACAGTTTTGACAAATTTATTGGAAACAGTAAAGTTATTACCAATTTAATAAGGATTGTATTAAATGGATTACTCAACCAATTTTATTTTAACCAATTTCCTCTAAATCAATCAATCATCATTTCAATACAGATTTATTAACGTCATAATCATTTTCGAAAATATTACTTAAAAATTAATATAATAATTTGGATTACTAATAATAATTGGATTCATAATCAAATCATTATTCAAAATATATTCAAATATATATATTGTCTTATTATATTATCAAAAAGCTTAATTTTTCAAATATTGAAAAATAATTTCTAATACCAAATGTAATCAGACAATAATTTTGAGCATTTTTAATTTTAATTTCTTATAACCTTCTAATAACCTTAATAATTTCTAATAACTTTTTAATTTATAATAAGTTTGAATTTAATTTCTAATAAAATTTCTAATAATTTTAATTTAATAATTTAATTTAAAAGTATGAATTATTAGTATTTGTAATCTAAACTTTTTTTTATTAAATAATCAGAATCTAAACGTAATCGTTATTAATATTTTATATATCTGAAGTCGATTCCAACCTTTTCAATAATGTATTTCTATAATATAAGAATTTATTTATTTCGCAGAGAATTATTGCCTATAGGGCTTCCAAAGAATTCAATATTCAATAAATTAGATTTGAATAAAAAAGAGTATAAAATATACCCAGCAAATATTGTAACATCATAATTACATATTTAGTCTCCAAGGTATCTCAAACTTTTTTCAAAATAACTAAGTAAAATTAACATTACTGTGCTTTAAATAAAAAATATTAACTACCATTAAATAAATATCATAATTTAGATTCGATATAGATTCGATTTTAAACATACGAAAAAATTATAAATCGATTTATTTTATCATGACCATTTTTTTTTGCCCATTACTGTACTTATATCAATAAAATTTTTCATATTTAGATATTTTCTATACAATTCCTATATTGTATTTACCTAAAGATCCTTTTAAATCTATATTCACCTCAATAATGGTGTATACAAGTTATTAAATATTTATTCATCCTAACATAAATACTTTATGTATATATACACTACAAAATATAATATAAACGTATATATATATAATGTTTTAAATAAATTTTTTGAACACTAATATTATATTAAAAATAAATATTTAAATATTAAATATATTATGCGTATACGTATATATTTGTTTATGAATTTTTAAACTCTTCCGGTTAAATACATCAGAATTTCAGAATTATTATGTTGAAAAAAAAAATTATTTTTATGTTAAATTTTGTATATTTGGAATTTTTTTTATCTTATATTTACTCTCACCTCAATTAATATGATTTGGTTAAAGTTGGTATAAAAAATATCATATATATTTTTATATTAAAATTATTGAAAATAAATGTTAGTGGTGATTAGTAGGCCATGAAATTAATTGGGAAACTTTGGAATGTTGGATACTAATATTTTTGAAAAAAGTTAATTTTAAATTTTATGGCACAAGGTCGTATTTAGCTTCAACCCACTGTGTTTAAAAAGAAAATGATTTATTTTATTCAATTTTCTGATGTACTAGTTTAATTATACGTTCGAGATACGGGTATGAAAATGAAAAACATCAAACTATTTTAAGAATTCAGCTAAATACACTAATCATTATGATAGAAAAATGCCTCGCCTGTAATTATGCAATCTCATTTTTTATATTCTCTGCCTTTTCGTTTAAGTGTAAATTGAAAGCCCTCCCATTTCAAAACATTCTCTAGTGACGTAGGCAAAACTGCAAAAAGCAAAAAACATCCCCCCTCCCCTTTTTCGAACGAATACAATAGAATAAATATAGTAAAAAATATTGGTAAAATCTAATAAAAATGCTTCAAACTATAATGGTCTGAATGACCAATGGTTTTAAAATATTACAGTATCATTTATGATTTGTAATATTAGAAAATAAGCAAATAATTATTGATTTTAAGGAATTTTTTCATACAGTCATACAAATTGCATTTATTAGTATATAGTATTATGTTACAATTTATTATTAAAAATCAGCCTTGAAACATCTCAGTTTAGCATACAGTTTTAAATTAATATTTTTAAATATTCCTTAAGGACTTTCAAAAACAGTTTCTAATTTTTGATTTCTTTATTTACTTCTGACTTAACTTTTAAAAAATTTTTCATTTAAAAAATATCCATTCATTTTAACAATCAGATTTTCGGTTACATAATATTTAAAAGAAAATATATCTATCAATTTTAAATTTTCATTTATGCCTGAAAGTATATAATATGTATATATATATAAAAATTAAATAAATTCATTTTATATGGGTCTATATAAACTTAAATTGTGCTTCTTTATGTAAATTTAAAGAAAAATTTAAAAAAAAAAATAATTTAAATATTCGATTTCCGGATTTCAACAAATAAATTCCTAGGGTTCCATATGTTTAAATTCATAATCAATATTAATTTAAATGAATCATTTATTTTATAAGGGTATATTTATAATTTAAATTATAAATGAATAATTTTAATAGTTTCTAATAAAAAAAATTATAATTATTGATTAAAGAAATTTTGAAATTGTTTATGAAAGAACTATTTATTAAAAAATTTTTTCAAAATAAAACGTTTATTTAAAAAAAAATGTTACTATGCATCTTATGTATAAAATTTGAGAAAGAACATAAGAAAGGACTCTTTATTCTTTCTCAATTTATATTTTAGAAAAATTATTTTTATCTTATTGTTCTTAACTCTCGTAAAGTTTTTCAAGCCTTGGTCTTAAAAATGCAATTTGAAGCATTTATTGCAGAACTCTATTGTTAGATCACAGTTTCTTTCCAACTTTTCGTTTTTTCTTTCTAATAATTTCAGATCACATGAAATATTTCAAGAGCCTATGCTAATTGCTTCTGAATTTTCATTTATTTTGTTAAGCCTCTGCTCAAAATTCAATTAAATACAAAATTTGTTCCTCTATTTGGTTTATTAGCTTTATTTTTCTAAATCGAACACATAGATTACTATTATAGTTCGGTAAATCTATTCATTAATACATTCTTAAAGTAAGTTTTTATAATAATTAATGTTATTAAATTAAAAATATGTATTTTTCATGTTTTTTTATTTATTTTACCACTCTTAAACGAAACACTTAAAGTCTTGTCCTTCAAAAATTACTGTATAAACTTAAACCCCTCTATTGATTCATCAAGATGTATTTCCAATACGAATCTTATAAATTTATTAGATAACATTTTTCAAGAACGCCTTTATTAAGTTATCAATCTAATTTATAATTAAAGAAAATTGATATTGAATTATATTGAAAATATTTTATAAATGAAATAAAAAATTAAATACTTATAAATTTGTTATATTTTTCAACTTCTTCAACATTCTTATCAGGATTATTATATATTTTACCTTATCCGATTTCATATATATCAGATTCTTTTATTAATATTAGATCTTAAAGATACATTTAGTTAGTATTCAACATGAACACAAGATTTATTTGTAATTAAGCAATTTTTATTATTAAATTTAATAATTTGATATTAAATTCAAGTAATTACATTTCTAGCAACAATATATTTAAAAAAGAATAATTTTTATTAAAAGTAAGTTAAAACTTATAAAAAGTACCAAAATGTCTTTGAAATAATGATATTATAATATTTTATTATTGATTATTTGATTACGAATTTAAAGTACTCAATAAAAAAATTTTATAATTTAATTTCATCTAGTATGTGCAAGCACCGAATTGATTATTAAATAACAAACTTATATATTACAACTCGCAAGATACAATATTTTAATATATAAAAAAATATAAAAGATATAAAAAATATACAAATTAAAATATAAAATTTTTATTTGTAATTCAATTGGAAAAATTTTTGCCAAAATATAAAGGAAGTTTTTATTTTAATTCTAAAATTTAAATATGAACATATGAATTTATTTATGTATGAACATATGAGTATTAAGCAAACGGATGTTAAATCACTATTTTACATTTTCAAACATTATTATTAAATATATATTAATATATACAAATTTCATATATATATCATAATTATTAAATATATATAATATGAAAATAACACAATATTATGAACGTTTTTTTTTTTTAATAATTTTCAATTTAATGTAATTTTTTTAAATAATTGAATAGAATACCGTATTTGAATACCATAAGTGGATTTAATTATAATTTTATACAAAAGTTTATTTTTTACTTTTTCAAAATTTAAACAGGAATTACTAAAATTCAAATTCAAATTAGTTATCTCGTTAAAATCTAGGGGAACTGCAATTTAAGTATTTCCATAACTCTATGACAATGCAAAGCATCTTAGACATAACAGCATATAAATAAAAACATGGGGTTTAATTAGACTGAACAACACTCAATATAATTCGCAAATTTTTTTGTTTTCTGTACTTGCACTTTAATCGTCTACTCCTTGAAAATAATATAAAGGCTGAATCAAGGTGAGTCTCCGTTAACCTAATATCTGGTTTTATATAAGAATCTAAGATACAATATTATAAAAATCTCTAAATGATGCTCTTAATTTATTAGAATTTGGTTTTGGGCGAGATTAAAAGTAAAACTTTATAAATTTTCTTATTTTTTTTAACCCCGCTACTAAAGCGACTAGTACGGGTTTTACTAAAGTCTGGCTCTAGAATTTTGATGGTATAAAAACAACAAAACCATGTTATTTAAAAACAAACTTGAAGTCAAATAATCTTGCAGTCAATTCGAACATCCTTTTTGAAATTAATAAGAGATTTTTTTAAAAATATATACTTTTTCACATTTAATAAAATAATAAAATTTTACTATTTTACTATACTTATTATTTATACATACGTTACTTAAACTAGGGTATAGTTTATATAACGTATGTAACTAATTTAAATATAATTCTATGGTATATTAAATGCATATTAAATATTTTGTTGTAATTAAATGAATTAAATAATTTTGTAAAATTTAATTCAAATATACAGTGTATATTAATCACTATAATACACATAAATATGTATTAATATAACAATTTTCTAATTATATACATTTATTATAAGTTTTTTAAATTTTCATTTAATAAAATTAATTTATAATAAAATTATTTGTTAATATTCCATTTATAAACTAATAATTATATTAAATTCAAAATTTACCAATTTTCATATAACAATAATAACCTAGTTAAAAATTAATTTACATTAATATTAAGGTCCGTATAAATTTACATTAGAAAGTTCATAGAGAATACTATCAATTTTAGACTAACAATTTTTTTTATTTTAAACATATATATTTATACAAATATACCAGATATCTTTAAAGTGCTATAATATTACCAAATTTTAAGATTTAAGCAATAGCAACAGAATTAACAAGGTTTGAAGCATCGATGCAGGAGCATTGTATGTATAAATTGGTTTATATTTGACACTTCTCCTTGCGGATATGTCTAATTTTCAATCTAATAAAAATTTTATAAAAATTTAAGTGGTCTAAGGAAGCATACAAAGTGCTTTTCATATCTAATCATTACCAAATAATGCTGAATACATGGAAACAAAAATAACCATCTTTAAAGCCAATAAGTGCGAAATATGGCAGTGTTATTAAATTGACATTTCGTTTTTAATGTTCGGATGGCGCTCTTTTCAAATTTAAATTACACGACAACACCATATTGCAGAGCTGATATTTGAGCGAAAAGTATTATCAATTTCACTTAACTTTTCAAAAGCTTGTTTTATAATTTATAATTTATTAACTCTTACACAATTCTCTGATTATTCGACGTCAAGGATATAAATTTTTGAGTTCTATTATGTAAATAACACCTTTCCGTACCCGGTATGTAATTAAATAAGTACCGGTAAAGCTCAGTCAGTACAGCATTACACTTTTAGTCCAAAGTGAGTACATATATTTAAACTTAAAAATATCTATCAAAAAACTTGAATATTCAAGTGTTACTTTTATAAACACTTATTCCTCCAAACTTTTAAATAGTATTTCCATGCATTTCCATTCTACATCCTGAACCCATGTACAAAATATTTTACCTTCCATAGTACAAACTCCACGTGCTAAATCAAATATTTCATCATAGGGTAGACTGTAAAACTTCACAAGGATTCAAATTCCCCATTGATTTAATTCCAGGAACAAAAAGTTACAAAAAATCCAAGGACAATTTCTTTTAAGTTTATTTTACGTTTTGGTTTTTTTCAAAATTTTATTTTTTTACACATCATGCTGTGCTACATTTTCTTTCGTCCAGTTAAAAATTAATGGAAATTTTTGACTACCTTTATTTTTTGAGTTTTTTTTTTTTTTGGTTAAACAAAAGCTACAGGATATAAAGCAGGTGTTGACATTACATTTAAAACTGCCTCATCCCCATAACTGTTAAATAAAAACTTATAAAAAATACCGAATTCTTTAAACAGAATAAACCCAGTATGCCATTGGGTATTATATCTTATATAATCAAATATTTATTGGATATATGACTTAAAAATTATATTTTGTAGTAAAGGAAGAAAACTTAAAACTACAAAGTTTGTTATAAAACTTTGAAGTTCAGTCTTTACCCAATGTTACATACCTTTTGTGAAAATTTTCATAGTTCTTTACAAGTAAAATTTAAAAAAAAAAACAAAAACAAAAATCACAACTTAAAATTTTCTTAAAATATTAAAATACTATAAAACAATTTTTTAATGCTCTTCTTATACTAACAAGTATCTGTAAATTGGTGGTTGTCCTTTTTTTTTTACTTCTGAGAATAAATTGTAATTTTAAGATACTTTAAAATACCGTTATATTAAAAATGAAATTTCATTGCATACGGGCACGGCACCACCACAAAATAAAAAATTAAATTATAAGAAAATTTTAAATTATGCATTTTTATATACAAAAACTTTAAATGGTAATCTTTTGAATCTCAAATGTTTTAAAATGGTTTACTTTTTCAAAAATTTTTAATTAATTTATGTAAATTTCATTCAGATTCTTAATGAAATTTAAAAAGAAAATTGGTTAAAAAGAAAATTCTACTCTATACTATGTATAAAAGTTTTATCATAATTTTTAAATTTAATAAATGATATGAAAAAGTTTCAAATTACAAAAAGAGATAAGTTTTCTAATTAAATGATAACTAAATGAAACAATGATATAATAGCGATCCAAGTACTTTAAAATATTGTAAAAGTAATTCATTAATTAATAATTCATAGAAAGTTATATGTAAATGTAAGAACTTTTAAAGTACAGAATAATATATTTTAATACGATAGTGATAGCTTAATTTTATTTTAAAATATTTTATAAAAGTTAAATTTAACAACTTAATTAACAATTTCATTTCAATAACTAACTATTAAACTAAAAAGTTTGTAAAATTTAATATTATAAAAGTACAAGTAAGATTTTTGGAATAATGATGATTTAATGTATAGATATATAGTTAATTTGAAAATTTATATGTAATACAATTTATTAAACTTCTTTAGATTAATTACCATTTTCATATAAACTTTTAATTATTTTTTATCAAATTTCATTTATTAAATAATTATATTTTGTTCAAGTAAGAGTTTTGGACAGTTACATAATCTGTGTTATAGTTTATTTTATAAGTTTTATAAAACTGTATCCTTTTATATGAACTGATACTCGAGAGTTTTGCAAGCTGTAGCAGAAGATTTTTAATGTGACAACTTTATTGGAATTGGAAAAATCGATTATTTTGCACTGCGTTATGTAGGAACAGCTCTTTATTTTTATCAAACGTTGTAAGAAACCTAAACCAATGCTTAAAACTATTTTACATCATAACTAAAGATATCTTGCAAAAATTTTAATAAAGTTGTCATAGCAACAAGATTCTTTGAAGATCAGTTTTCTGTTATTTATTTATTTATTTATTTATAAACAGTCCCCTGCCACATACAATGTGATGAGCGAGTGATTCAGCCTTTCCTTTCCAAGTTTGGCAGGTATTATATTTTTTTATTTGATATGACCCGACCAGGTTTGGAACCCGAGACCGTTATGTTGAAAATTCAATTAATCAATAAAGGCAGACATTTCTTTAATAGGAAGGTTTTAAGTACGGTGTGGTCCGATAGTTTCGTTATTGTTTCATATCGTAACGGGGAGTGTTCCATAATCTCGGTTTAGTAAATTTTTATTTTTAAATCTCGTTTTTAGGAAATTTCGTTTTAGAAAATCTAGTTTTTTATTGAAAAATCTCAATTTTTAAGAAAATCTCTTAATGAAAAATCTGGTTTTTTAGAGGTTTTTGGTTGGATACAAATATAATAGATTTTCTAAAAACGAGATTTTCTAAACGAGATTTTCTAAAACGAGATTTTTTGAAAACTTTACTAAACCAAAATTTCGGACCCAACCCATCGTAACGTCTTTTTAAATAAATAATAAATCATTTGTTGTATTTCAGATGATAGATAACAAACGACTTTGTGGAGCTTCATTCTATCCATTTATAGAATATCTTATGAGTTTTCTTTTTTTTTGCTGAATTAATAAATTATACAAAGTAGTTAAACTAAACAAGACCTTCTCCTTATGATATGATATAATGAATCCACATTTTTAACTTGACTATAATGTCCATATTGGAATTTCATTAAATATCTAAGACAAAATAGTTATTTTGCTTCATCAAGGAGGAAGAAAGTCTTGAAATTGATGTGCTCCTGCAGTAATTGTTGATGACTTTCAGTATTTAAGTTTTAATTATCAGTCAAAATAGTTATATTTTCCAATAATTAATTGAATGTATAATTAAGCGTAATATTCATTACAATTATTTGATTTACACTAGACCATTTTGAAGCGCCATTCTAACACACACTTTACTCAAGTACATTTTTCTTCCCTTAGAATTGTTCTCATGACTTTATTTTGAAAGGTCTTGCTTTATTAGAATTGTTTTCCACATTACAATACAGAAGAATATTTACGGTGTAACTTTATAATTGATATGTATACTATAATTACAATTAAAATATTAAATATAATGCCATCGCCTTAATTTAATACAAGAATTGAAAACTTTTCAGAACTTTAAAAACCTTAATATATTTATTATATTTCTTCTTTTTCTTGACAACTCACATTATTACTTTGACAGAACACATGTGTTATAATTTTTTGTAGATATGTATATGTTTTATTTCTTCATCAAAAAACAAAAACGTAAACCAAAATAAAGTAATTAATTCTTTCGTCCTTACATTTCTTTTTTCACTATCTAATATCAACATATATATTTCCTTCATAAGTGAAACAACCACACAAACATTTTAATGAACTTTCATTTCCCATTTATCTTTTAATTTTTAAAATTAAAATTAAAATTAAAAAAAAAAAAAATGTTCACTTCAACTTTCAACATTTTAACAAATTGACTACAATTAAAAAAATATTTTTTTTTTTTGTATTTTTTTTCACCACCTTACCACCACACAACGTTACACCATAATTCAACATATGTGTTGTTTCTAAAAAACAAAATTGTCATTAATCCCACTGAATAATATAATTAAAATTAAAAATAAAAAAATTTAAAAGCTTAAAGTTTTCAAAATTTCAAAAAAAGAAAATTGCGAAACCACACACAAAATACATATATATAAATTTCATCTGATCTTTAAAAATACTTTTGAATTCATTTCTTTTAACACAAATACCAACACAATTTTATTTTTTTCTTGGAAAACTCAAAGAATTATAAAAAAAAAAAAAAAATAAAAAAAAAACCCAAGTAAAGCATTTACTAACATCAGTTACACAATTCTTTTTGACGAATTTCAATTTTTTTTATTGTTTTTGTTGTTGTTTTTTTTTAATTCAAAATATTTTACATATTTTGTTTAATGAAATAAAACCTTTGAAGCCAACCATCTCTTAACCCCTTTGAACCTCTCCAAAAAAAAAAATTGTATTTTGTTTTATTTTTAATTTTTTTTATTAAATAAAACCAAAAAAACAACAGTCAAATTAAATTCATTTCTTTTTAAACTATTCTTCCACACATTTTATTTAATTTGAAAATTATTTTCATACCAAAAGAAAACGGAAGTATACGAAAATCCATGTTGTCAAAAAAAAAAAATGGAAATACAAAATAAAGTAACTAATCACCCAACCAACACCCATCATTCAACCTACCCAATACACAAAAAAAAAGTAACTTTAATTCCAAAAAAAAACACTGTTTGGTTTTTGTTTCAATTCCAATTTCATATTTTAAGTTATATTTTACTTTAACTGATATCCAAAAAAACCAAAACGAAAAGAAAAACAAATGAATGAAAGAGTGAGATATAATTCCCACTCTCTCTTTGGTGAAAATTAAAATTAAAAACAAAAACAAGGAAGAGGGTAGTAGAGTAGATTGTGTCAACTCTATAGGATACCAGCATAAGCATAATATAAACATTATTTGGTTAATTACTTTCGGTAAAATTTCATGGACACAACTTATTAGGCTTTCAGTTATGAACAAAACAAAATATAAGTTAAAAGGCAGCTCTTCGAATCTCTACCACTACACCTAACTTTATTTTATTCAGGCTGTGGCCACTATAGTTAACTGCTATTGGCATAGAGTAATGCTCAAATAAAAAAAGAAGTTGTATGAAGTTGTAAAATTTCAAATACACAACTTATCTGTTTTGGATTAGGTATAAAGTTGTATGACTGAAATTCGAACCTCTTATACTAGGCCAATTTATATTTTGTTCTGATATTGGCCATTAAAGTTAACTAATTTTGGGCAAAATTTCAGATACTTAGCTTCATCAAGTTATGCTAATATTTAAAAAAAGAAGTTATAGGGTAGCTAATAGAACCCAAATTTACTTCAGATTTCCGCTTTATTATAGAGTTATACTCAAAGTAGCGACTCCTTGAGTTATGTAAAATTACAATCTTTCAATTGCATTGACAGCTTTTGTACAAAAAAGTATTTGGAAAAATTTCAGAATCTAATTCCTTAATTTTTTGAATTATCGTGCGACAAACACACGTAGATCGATATAGATCAACTTGTCGATGCTAATCCTATCCATACGATTCATAACTATGGATAGTAGTTTATGTTCATCCCCCTCCCCCTTTTTACTGCGTCACAAACGTAAAGGTAAATTTAGTATATCCTTTGACTTACTTTCATACGGATAATATAAAAAAAAAAAATTAATATATACAGTCGTTTATGCATACACAATATGCATATGAAAATTCCATCATATGTTACTTTACCATCATATGATAAAGGATTTTTCCTTTTATTATTATTGTTGTTGTTTTTACTTTTTTTTTATTCATGTAAAGAAAATTTATCTCATTCGTTATATGTATGTATACAGTTAATAGTACGTTCATTTTCACCACGGCTTTCACATCAAGTGATAAATGAGTTTCAAATTTTTTTATTATTTTTATTTTTTTTTTACTTTTTCAACTTGGAAAAAAAAATTGTATAATTTTTTTTTTATTATTTTGCAGTTTTGTTGTGGATATATTTTTTGATTGTCGTTTGTTTTATTTTTCAGCAATGTGTGTGTATAAGTATGTATGTGTACAACATATTTGTTATAAAAAAAGTCTCTCATATGTTTTCACATTTAAAGTAGTTAACATTCAATTCCGCATCACAATAAAAAAGTTTGGGCTTTTTTATTTTAATATAATTTTTTTTGTTGTCATTCGTAATTTACAAGTATGGACGATTGTGTAATCGTATTTCGTTTTTAACGTTTTTTTAATTTATAAATAAAAGCACATAATGAAATTTAATTTGATTATATAAAAATTTTATTTTACGTGCATAAAGTACTGTTTTGCAAATTTTCTTCCTACCTGGCTACTCCTTGTCAACGGAATTAAACTGTAAATTTGTTTTAAAAGTCTGATTTTATATGGTTTGATTTTAAAAGTGAAGTGGTTTTGATTAGATAAAATGGTTTTGGCAGGTTGGGTGGCATAGTGGTTACAGTGACTATATTTCATGGGAAAGCCCTGGTTCGAAACCCAGTGGAAGTGAAAAATTTTTATCTGGTTTTCGACTCAATTCTGCAACCATTCGCCATTGAGTTCAAAATAATGGCTTAATCAATAATTAATAATTATATATCTTTAATAAAAATATATTAATATTGAAATATAAATAAATACAAAATATAAACAAATAATTTATTTGAATAATGTAACTTTAGAATACACAGATTTAGAATACCATTTAACTCAAATACCAAAATTATTACAATATAAACAAAATAGAATTGTATTTATTGAAAATCTAAGAAATTTCCACATGTTATAAGGCTAATTACCATTTCATGTTTGAATTGTATGTAGAATTCAGTAATTTCACTTCTAATAACACGAATATAATATGACCCCCTTTTCCTACATATACCTATACAACCTATGGAAAATAGACAAGGTTATTAGCCTAAGAGTTGAGAAGAACTAAAAATATATATTATTGGACAGCTGGCAACATCAATATCCCTCAGAAATAGTCATTTAGTTCTACGCGGTTACAACATTTTCAGTAGAATCCCCAATAAAAGTATAAAAAACTGGTACACTTTATTAGATAAATTTTCAGTGCAATTATCACGGATCACACCTGTAATACACTGTAAAATTGGGGTTCCCCGAACGGGATAGCGATGCGTATTATGTTGTTGCTTCCTGTTAACAACACTCAGCCTCTCGCTATTCAATTCCTACTCTCACCTTCACGTGGTGGAACCTGTTAACCTGAGTAACCAGTATGAAAGATTGGGTAACCAACCCCAGTGTAGTAACCTGGTCAGGGACCGACGAGAGAGGAAGAAGGTGCTGCCTTGTATCTTTTACTATGGGATTGGTTTCCCAAAGGCTAGAAGACGAAAACTTCGATATCTAATGACCTGGTCCTCCAGGTTGGGGGTCGATCGTTGGTTTAACAGGCCACATCGTAAAGCAACATTGTTACGAGAAACACAACTCAGCCTCGGATAACAGAATTTGAACAAACGGCACGAATCTCGGCACGAAAAAGGAAAAACGATTTGATACTAGGCACATGGAATATTAGAACTATGTTACGGGCAGGTATGATGCACGAAATCGCTCAGCAACAGCATGACTATAAAATTGACATCTTGGCGCTGCAAGAAATTAGATGGAAAGGAAATGGTGCTATACATAAGAGAAATTTCTCTTTATACTTTAGTGGAAACGTCAATAGAAGTGGTCTATATGGAACAGGCTTTATGATTACAAAGCGCCTAAAAGAAACGGTACTAGGTTTTACACCAGTTACTGACCGTATATGCCTTCTAAGAATTAAGGGAAAATTCAATAATATTACTTTAATATCCGCATACGCACCAACAGAAGAAGCGGATGAAACAGAGAAAGATATATTTTACAACGACTTAGAACAAATATGTAGCAGCGTCGGTAGTTATGATACAACGATCATTCTTGGGGATTTCAACGCCAAAATAGGTAAAGAAACGTTCACAGAAAACATAGCAGGAAAACACTCTCTGCATCATGTCACATCACAAAATGGATTAAAATTATGCGAATTTGCAAATAGCACAAATATGTATATAAGTAGTACACATTTTCCACACAAAGACATACACAAAGGTACGTGGAAAGTACCAGGATCACAAAGGGTTAACCAAATTGACCATATACTTATAAATAAAAGAAGGCTCTCAACCATAATTGACTCGCACACATGCAGAGGGGCAAATGTCGATAGCGATCATTATCTGGTTAAAACAATCCTACGCCAGAGGATCTCCAACGTTGCAAAAAACCGAGGATTAAAAAGAATAAAGTGGAACGATGAAAAATTAAAAGACATAGGAAATCTAGCGGCATACCAACGCAAAATCGCATCAGTAATAAGAGAAAGCCAGGCAGAACAAACGACGAACAGTATTGAGAGCAATTGGCAAATTTTAGAAAAGGCAATAACACAAGCAGCAACCGAATGTATTGGTCAAAAGCAAGTTGCTAGAAATGCGGAATGGTTTGACGAAGATTGTAAAAGAGCGATTGAAAGAAAGAATAACGCAAGGCAAAAATGTCTAGAAAGAAACACTAGGAGTAATAGAAATGCTTACATTGAATTAAGAAAAGAAGCCACAAAACTCTGCAGAAGGAAGAAAAAATTACACCTTAAAGCTAAAGTGGAGAGCATAGCTGAGAACTTTCATCGAAATGATATGAGGAAATTCTTTAACGGCATTAAACAGCAAAAAAACGGCTTCCAACCGAAACTAATAAACTGCAAAGATAAAACCGGCGCCACCCTTGCAGAAGCAGAATCAATAGTCACTCGTTGGAGAGAATATTTTTCAGAGCTACTTAATACGCAGGAAGGGGATACAAGCAATATTGTAACACCAAGAAACATCAGTGAGCAAACTGAGCAACAACGTTACTTAATTGAAGCTCCATCGTTAGATGAAGTAAAAGACGCCATACAAAATCTTAAAAACTATAAAGCCCCCGGCGAAGATGGAATAACAGCCGAATTGATAAAAAAAATTGGTGAGGAAAACATTCTAACGCTGCACCAGCTGATGGAACAAATATGGCAGGAGGAATGTATGCCAACAGGATGGCTTACGGGCTTAATAGTACCCATCCATAAAAAAGGTGACAAACTGAATTGTGAGAACTACCGCGGAATTACATTACTGAATGTATGCTACAAGGTGCTTTCAATTATTCTCTCGAAAAAATTAAAGGAAAAAGCTGAGCTAATATTGGATGAATATCAGTGTGGATTTAGACCAAACCGGTCAACAACTGATCAAGTGTTCCTACTAAAGCAAACTATAGATAAATGCTATGAATTCAACACAGATTTACACCTACTGTTTTTGGATTTTAAACAGGCGTTCGACTGCATTGAAAGAAGCAAAATTCCAAACTCTTTGCATAACTTGGGTATACCGACGAAACTAATAAATCTCACCATGATGACACTAAACAATACCATGGGTAAGGTCTTATTACAGCGAAATATATCCGAGTCTTTTAGAATTAAATCAGGAGTAAGACAGGGAGATACACTATCGACAACAATCTTCAACTTGATGCTACATCATGCGGTCAGAGATCTATATAGAGGAGGTAAAAAAACAAGAACGATATGATGCGCATGTTCACATCCATAGAAGGAGCTGCAAAAGCTATTGGACTGCGAATAAACCAACCAAAAACACAATATCTGAAGGTATCAAGAAGAGAAAGCAGAAGACAACCCGAAAGCATTACCATCGGGGATTACAAATTTCAAGGTACTGCAAGTTTTAAGTATTTGGGTGTGATAATAAAGAATGACAACAGTATGCAAGATTGTATAACTGACAGATTAGTGGCTGCAAACAAATGCTACTACGCACATCTCAAATTATTTAAATCTAGATTACTCACCAGAAAATCCAAGCTCAGCATATACAAAACAACCGTACGACCAGTACTTACTTACGGTTGTGAAGCTTGGACCCCTACGGTCACTGAAGAGAAAAGTTTGCGAGTATTTGAACGCAAAATATTAAGAAAAATCTACGGGCCTAGAATAACAGAGGACGGGGAATATTTTCAAAGGTCAAATGAAGAGCTGGACCGTATAATCGAGGGGAAAGATGTAGTCAGGTTCTACAAAGCGCAACGCATTCGGTGGGCTGGACATATAATGAGGATGGAAGAAACACGGCCCCAGAAACAAATACTTCAGTATCGCCCACTTATAAATCGACCACAGGGAAGACCTCGTCTGAGATGGCTGGACAGTGTAGAAAAGGATTTACTAACACTAAATGTACAAAACTGGAAGATAAAAGCAAGAGACAGAAATATCTGGAGACTAGTTGTGCAAGAGGCTCAAGCTCACCCCGAGCTGTAACGCCAGTTGATGATGATGAATACACTGTAAAATTATAAGCATATCCTGAAATTATATTATTTACCAGTTTTTTAAAATTTAATCAGTGACATATTGAACAACAAATTAAATTGATCAAATTATTTTAATTAAATACTACTCAAACAAACAACCATACAAACGGATCGTGCCAACTTAGTATCCTACAAAACCAGGAACTAAAATAATTTACTTTTGTTTTAACTATATATATTATTTTCAAAAATTTATACTATAAATATAATTACATATATACACAATTTTATACTATATGAATTCATATACATAGAAACATATATATTCAACATATTTATGTGCGCTCATGTTCATTTATTCTTCTTAGGCACTCAAAGGCTCATGTTCAAGCCGTCATCATAATTCCTTCAAAACTGTTATAGAAATTACATAAAACAAAAACAAAAAAACAAAAACAACAAAAAAAAAAATTAAATTGAAAAAAAAAAAACGAAAAATAAAACAAAAAATAAAAATATCAAATAAAATATATTTGATATATGCGAAATTATAACGCGAAAAATGTTGATTTCTCTTGACACATACTCGTGCAAGGGTAACATATACAAAAACAACAACAACAACACAAAAACAATAACATGAAAACAAAATATAATTGAAAACAAAAAATATACAAAAACAACAAAAAAAATCTTGACGAAATAAAAAAAAAAAAACAAAAATAAAAAATACATGAAAATTATTAATACATTTTCCTTTAAAATATAGAAATGAAAGGATTTCCTTTTTGTTTCACCTTTTTCAACCTTTAAATAATATTCTACACATATAATACTTATAATATGTGTATACACACACATGTGTGTAATATACAAGTATATAAAGGTGAAAAAAACAGACATTAAATTAATAACATTACATTGAACTGAAATTTAAGCAAAATGAAACTTTTTAGTATAATTTCATAACAAGTCCTACACTATACAAAAAAAAAAAATTCACACCAAATATTCATAAAATATTTTACACACACATATTTTACAAATAAATATATTTATATATATATATATATGTTACGTGGAAAAGAAATTTTCATTTTACCAATACAATTAAGAGGAAATTACAGTAATTACCTTGGATGTATTATTTATTTTTTTTTTTTTGCTTTTGATTTGATTTTTTTATTTCATTTCTTACTTTTGTTAATATTTTTGTGCGTTTCTAATGGAATTATATTTTATATGTAAGGTACTTTAATTCCAAAATTTATACTTAAAATCGATTCAAAATGAAAAAAAAAAAATATCTAATTAGAAATCGAATATGATTACATGTTTTTTTTAAAAGTGATCAGTAAATATTTAATATGATTTATTAAAATTTTATAAAATGAAAGAATGAAACGAACCATAAATATTTTTAATGACTATATATATATATATATATACACTAATTAAATATAAAAAAATTTTGTATAGTACTTGAAATTTAATATAATATATGTACTTGTGTAAGAAATGTATTCAATTAATGGAGATTTTTTTTTTTATTTCAAAATTAATTAGAAGTGATTCTTTGTTTTATTAAATTTTATTAGGAGTGTTGACTGAGTAATAAGAAAATGTCTTTAGATAATACGATTTTTTTTTTTTCAATTGTAAGTGTGTATTTAACAAATTGGAATGAAATTGATATGATTTCTTTCATAAGTGTGTTTGCCAATTTGACATTTGGACGTATTATTAAATTATTTTAATATACACTATATTTTATTTTTTTTTTTTTTTTGCGAGGTAATGAAACGCTCAAAAGCCACCCATTGAAACTGTGCGGTATTTCGTTGGGTAGTGTGCGACTTTAACGCACCAAAACCACACCCTTTTTGAACCAAACTTTAGGAAGGAACCTGTGATACAAATGTACAGTTTGGTTACAGGGATGGGATATGAAAGGATTTGGATTGTCGGAGGTTATTTGGGAATTTTGGATTATGGTGGATGGGGAGAATTTGAAGGGATATTAAGGAGAAAGATGTTAATATTCTTCTTAAATTATTAGATATGATCCGACCACAGTTTGAAATCGAGAATTTTCGATTGAAAAGTCGCTACATTTCCACTAAGCTATCGGTCAGATTAGAAGTTTAAAGTAGAAAATTTCAGATACCTTTTTTGACAAGGACGAGAAGTGAGAGTAATATAGAAATAAGCAATGTATACAAACAATGACTCATAACATCAATTTGAAAGAACACATATGAGATGAAAAGCTGAATTATTCTGAATTTTGTATTAGAACATTTATAAACCATATAACAAATTATTATTTTCAACTCTGGTTTTAAAATGATGAGGACTATTATAAGGACAGTAAAATACTACAATAAAGTTGTTATGTATCTTATTTATTGACGCTATCTTAAATCATATTTTGTTATTATCAATATTATGAATATTTTAATAATTATTATTAATAATAGCAAGAAAAGCGTATTTCTGGTAACAATTAAAATTTAATAATAGTATCTAAAAAAAAAAAATTAATTTTTTTAAGAAATTGCATTAACTCTACATTTTGAAAAATACTTTAAATTTATATTACAACTAACAGATTATATATAAGAGCATTTTTTTCCTGTTTTACCTCCTGGAGGTGCATAGGGCTTCCATAAAGCTCCTCTTCGAGGCTCTGTCTCATCGTTTTGTTCACTCATGTTCATCTCATGTCTTGATTTATTTGGAGCTGTCAAGATAATCCAACACTAATATAACTTAGAGTGAGGAGTCCAATAGTGTTGAATATTAATTATAAACAATATGTCATAGTGTTCATATGTATTTGCTCCATCTCAAAGATTTATTTAATAAAATTGAAACCATAAATATATTTAATAATTTTATTTTAAAAATTGGTATTGCCAACCGTTCAGGATCTACCAAATCAAAAAAAAAATCCATTCTCCTTAAATAAAGAGTTATGTAAACTTGTATTATTGTTGAATCTGAAGATTTGAAATTTTGAAACGATTGCAATAAATAAAATTACATTATTTTAATTTATAATTTTATTAAATGAATTTTATCAGAGTAGAACACCCACTCCACATAATCTATAGCTTGTTCTTAATTTAAATTGTGAAGTAAGTAACGTAACACAAAAGCTTTAAAACAAATATATATATATATAATATAGAACTTATATATATATATATAGATTTGTTTTAAAAAATAAATTGAGATATAAATAAAAATATTTTCTAATATAAATTTCCAGAAAAAATATTTCCAATCTAAAAGATAACAATTATTATTCCATGAAAAATTTCTTTTTTATAAAAAAAAAAACAAAAACAAATACAAAACTCTAGTCACTTTATTATTTCATTCTTTCCGATTCTAATTGTAATTTATACATCCGTTTCTATGTTTAACATTTAAAAAAAAAAAACGGAAAAAATACATTAGCTGATTCTCGTTTACAAAAATTGAAACTCTGTCTTGTAAATGGCAGATCAGATCATCAGAGGAAATGTATAGAAAAATTTTTGTTAAAGAAAAAACAAACAAGTAATGAAAAACACCAAGGGTTCTTAAAAAAGCACATTTTCAAAATTAAACAATGTCCCATAATAATTTTTGGATAAGAAATTTATTGAAAAAAGTTCATAATTTTTTTTTTTTATAATCTTTTTTAGAAATTTCTTACACCTATTAGAAAAACTGTAACAAATCGACCATTTTTATCAGCTCTCAAACGGAAGGCCATATTAAAAAGTTTTCCTAAAAAATCATAGTTATTTTTTCAAAATTTCAAGTCTCTAGCTTAAGCAATTTTGAAGATATAAGGGGTCAAGATTTTTTTAAAAATTAAGTTTTGCATAACGGTAAATTAAAGAACCGTATGGCAACTTTATATAATTGTGTAACATCCAAGTACATAAAAACAGCAATCATTTGACTTTTGTAAATATTTTTATTTATTTATTTAAGTACAACCCCCTACCACATACAGTGTGATAAGTGAGTGATTCAGCCTTTCCTTTTCAGATGGGGCAGGTGTTTGTTTAATGTGATGATATAAGCTATTGTGATATAAATTACAGTACTACATGATCTAACTTTGGTTTCATCCCGGGACCCTTCGATTGATAACCGACTTACCAAGCATTACGCCATCACTCGAATACTTTTGAAAACATCCAAAATGAAAATATTCTTCATAGAACTTTTGTTATTCCAGTTCAAAAATAGCGCTTTCCCAGATTTTGGGGTGCAACAGTTTAAAATTCCTTTCTTTATTTTAAAGGCTGTAACAGTTTTATTAACAACCGGTGGAAGGGCTGACTGAGCGAATCTTTAATAGTCACATTTTTTTCAAACCGATTGTTCAAAATGTGCTAAAGAATGAAAAATTAAAACAAAATAAATTTTGGTGGAAAATGTAAAGGTAAATACATAGAAATGAAAAAACCAAAAAAAGAACGTAACCTATTACCTATTATCTATTATCTCTTACCTGATTGATATCCTAGATTGGATTTTAACAGGAAAATTTTTTATTTTGATATTTTTCGATTTAATTTTTCTTTTTCAACCCTTTATCAATCGAATCCTAAC
The DNA here is from genome assembly GCA_963082915.1 of Dolichopus griseipennis. Taxonomy (NCBI): domain Eukaryota; kingdom Metazoa; phylum Arthropoda; class Insecta; order Diptera; family Dolichopodidae; genus Dolichopus; species Dolichopus griseipennis. The sequence continues at coordinate 35,225,065 of OY720443.1, forward strand.
AATTTTTTTTTTCCTGTTAAAATGTATTTTGTAATTCGATTTGGTATCAAATATCTATTATCTATAGATATTTTTATTGGAAGATTTTCTTTTTTAGAAGGGAAGAACAAAATTTTGAAATTTGTGAATTTAATTTTTTTTTTTCTTTGTATTTCGTATTTATTTTAAATCAAACAAATTCACTTTAGGCATCAAGAAATGAATTATCCGGAGGATTTATTATATATAATAAAAAAAAATATCTCTGGGGTGTTGTTGAATTACAGAAAATCTTACATTGGAAACAAAAAAAAAATTGGAATAGAAAAAACAAAAATTTTATAAAAAAAAAAAAAAAATAAAATAAAAATTGTGTGTTTCCTTTTGAAACAAAAAATCCCAATAAATTCCAAAAGTAGAGTTTAGAAATTTTATTTCGGAAAAATGATAAAAAAAAAAATTCAAGAGAACAAAAATTTAAATTGAAAATACAAAAAAAAATTACAAATATATTTATTTCATTGGTTGATATTTTGTTTAAAGTATTTATAAAGTATAAGTACACGTTATTTTTTTCATTTCAACTGTGATTTAAACACACTTAATTTCCTTTTAAAAAAACAAAAAGAATATTTGAAGAAATTTACCTTTGCATCTTTTACAATTTCACCAGCTTGAAGATATTTTTGAAATTTAATAGATTGTTTTATTTTATTACACGCTTACTGTGCAAAAAAAAATATTGTAATTTTTGGAAAATTTTTTACATAATTTTTTGTTCTGAACACGTTTTAAACCTACGCAGACATTTTTCAGCGTTTCATTTTTGTATATTTCTTTTTAAAACCATATGTTATATTTATATGGTATTTATTAGACGCAAGTCATGACTTATGATTAATAGTGAAGATATAACTTTAAACTCTGGGGAACACAAAAAAACAATTCATTTTGCATTTATAAATTTTTTTGGTTATGAATTTATTATAAAAATGAAAATTATAAGATTAAATCGATTTAAACGTATAGAAATTGAAACTGATTCAAACTTTTACAAATAAATTTTAACCAACTTTTAATTATCTAGCTACACTTGAAATTTGTTTAAATTCGTTTTTTGATTTTAAAACAAACTGACATTTATTAAGTGTAATCAATTGAAATTGGTCGAATTCATCTGGTTCCTGCAATTTTTTTTTAACTTACTACTGAACCAGTTTACATCTAAACATATCTTTGAATTATCGCAAAACTTATAGTAATCATCTAACTTCAGTCAAATCTATCAAAATAATAAAAATGTATGACCTAATGTATGTAAATGTATGGCTAACAAACAAAGGAATTGACTAATGTTGATATTAGTATTGAGAGAGTTGTTTAAAAAATTCCAAATCAACCTTGTGTAAAATACCTCTCAACTCAGAATATTGCATATAAAATATACATTGGTAAAATAGCTTATCCTGATTTTGTATCCAATTCTAAGATCCTTTTTAGTATACAAATATGTTATATGTATACATGGCTGGTTGGCGCAGTGGTTAGAGTGTCGACCTTTGATGCAAAAGACCAGACTAAAATCCCAGTAAAAGTGAAAAAAAAAAACTTTCATTTGGTTTTCTACCCAGCTGCCATTCATCTTTATGTTTAAATTAATTGATTAATCAATTATTAATAATTATATATCTTAAATAAAAAATACATTAATATAGCAATATAAACAAATACAAAATATAAACAGATAATTTAATTTAATAATTTAGCTCCCAGATAAAAATACCATATAACTCAAATACAAAATTATTACAATATAAACAAAATAGAATTGTATCTATTGAAAATCAAAGACGTTTCTACATGTTATAATGTCCGGTACTAACTTATGTTTGAATCGAATGTGGAATTAATTAAGATAAATTCTAATAATAAGAATATAATATATTCTATCTGTTCCAATCTGTACCTATAGTGCCTGCACCTATTTAAACAGGCTTATTAGCCTCACAGTTGAACAATTTGCACTTAAAAAAAAAAACAAAATATCAAAAGCCCTATTGCACCAACAATTAATTACTTAGTTTGTTATTAGTTAATAGTTTGATTATTAAAAATTATTTCCTTATATCATAACTCTCATTATGAAAAAAATTATTATTTAATTAGTGATTAGTGTTGGTACAATAATAAGCCCTATATTCGCCCTAATTATAAGCCCTAATTTCAAGGAATAAAGCCCTAATTTCGATAAATTATCAAAATATATTATTTAACATATTGGATATTTTTCCTTTGACACTTTTTTAAGGCTTGGCGGTTCAACGAAATTTGAACACACAAAATAATACATCACGTAATTTTATAAAAATATTATAGATTCTGTAGAAGTTTTTGCAACGTTGTTGTAACATTAGTAAATTTAAATTATAACAACCATTGCATATATTTCAGTATTTCAATCATAAATTACACAAAAAAATGTTTACCAAATATAATTTAAATTATACATAATTATTTTTAGTCATTTGTCATTTTACTAATTACTTTAAAGTATATTTACATAATTATTACAATGTAATTAAATATTTAAAATTTTTTAGTAATATTTTGCTCTTTAAAATTATTTCATTTAAAAATAATTAAAATAAACCATACAGTGCCTACTTAATAATTTAAAATTTTTAAAGAAAAATTTGTAATTCATTTATTTCTAATATAAAATTTATAATGTAACCTAATTTATTTGACCTAATAAAATGCAATAATATTTAATTTTTAATATATATATATATATATATATATAATATAATAATTTAATACAATATAAAAAACTTAAAAGTTTTCCAATTAAAATAATATTCACATTTATTAAATTCCAATAAAAGAATATGTACGAGTATATACGTAAATAAATTTAATTTTCACTGATCTTAAAAGCATTTCATCCAAGTCAAAAACCAAAATTAAAATACATATACATACATACATATAATAATAATTTATCACATCAATAAATCGTCTTATATGTCCTCGATTTCATCCATAAATCTTTGTGATAGGTTCACTTCTTTATTTAAAAAAATACAACAACAGCAAAAAAAAAAACAAGAACAAGAAAAAAAAATAATTCTGCATTATATATATATATGTATCACCAGCATCATCAACTTATCAAGTATAGCAACATAGCAACATATTACAATATAAAACATTTTTACAACTATTCTGAATATCCTTGTAAAAATTCAGAAATGACCAAAAATAATTCAATTTTTGATAAAATCAAATTTACATTTTTTTTTTTTGATTTTTTTCTTTTTTTTTTCTTATATGTATTAAAAGTGTAAACGGTTCCATAATTTTTCTTCTTTTGTATATATGTGTTTGTATAATAAAATTCATTTTGAAACATATTTTATATTATCACCCCAAATAAATTTATTGAAGAATTTTTTTTTTAAGTAATTTCATGAGAATAAAATGGATAATAAAAAAAAAAAATTGAAAATACAGGACATCCATCACTAAATCAGTAATATATTTCTTTTAAAGAAATACATATTATAAGAGTACTTAAAGTGACCAGATTATTTAAATATTAAAGACAGCTAATTCATTCGGAGTTTATTTAGAGATAGAGATATTTAATTAAAATAAAGCTTTTCCTATTTCATCCCGTATGAAGCATTGCAGTGTGAAAATTCATGGAATCCACATAAATGCTCAAACTAAATATTAAAAAAATCGCTTGAAGATGTAAAAATACGATATAGTGTGTCCATTACAGAATCAACCGCTATTACAGGAAAAGCGTAATAGACACAATAATTTTGTATAGACACAAAATTTATTACCGATCAGTTAAACGTTCATTTTTTAAGGTTCAATTTTTGCAATGTATTATCAACAAGGGTAAATCCAAAAAATTTTTGAATTTCAGGAATTTTGGATATTTTTAGGACACTGAAGTTCATCGGATCAAAAAACTTTTTACAGTATTTCTTTTTTTGTATAACAACTTTTACTAAATATTTACACAATATTTATATTTATGAAATAATAATTTTTCTAATAAGTCAGTGTTTCTTACTATTTAAACTTCATATGGTTGTAAAATATGGTGTGAGTGCAACAAAAATGTTGATAATTTGTTTATTTCATTAGTTATAAGTTGTTGGTGCCCAGGTTTATGTTTTTTCTGCTAATTGTTCAACTGTTAGGCAAATAATCCTTTTTATACAGGTTAGGAATAGGGAAACATATTATATTCTTATTATTCTTATTATACATTAGTTTTTGAAATATTCGCAAAATCCCCAAAGCTTACCTTCGAAAATTCACCATTACGATAACCTCACTTTCTTCAATAGCTTATCAATTCAAGATATGCAATTGAAGAAAGCATATTCGCAATATATGAAATTTTAAAATATTCTGATTACCTGTTTAGACTGTAAACGTATGCATAGGCAGACAAACTTACAAGCTGACATCGCAAAACACTATCTTTTTCGAGTTTCTGCGCACTGGAGTAGTGGTATTTCAGGTCCGAATTGTTAGTGCGAAAACTTACTATATTTCGTATATATATAGCGGTTAATAAAACAGTCTTTACTTCTACTTCAGCAATTAAATTTATTAAATACAAAAGCAAAAACACGTTAACATTTGTCATTTATCATAAAACTTAAAATCATAGATTTATTGAAAAGAGATTGATTTTGCTTTTAAACATATTTTAAATTAATTTAAGTTTTCTACTTCTTATAGTATTGTAGATCAAATTAAATATAATGTGTAGCTGGTCACTCTAATTTAACTAATTCTATTTCTGAGTTGAATTTGCTGTCATTCCTCAAAGTGTTGCGGATACTAAAAAATAATATTCTTTAATGAAATAAAAATAAAAGTCATTAAATTTTTAAGTATTATATAGAATTGGTTAATTTTTATACTTTGACAATGACCATTCAAACACAAAAATTTATCTATTAAAGGACAATTCTAAAGGACATTATTAGAAAAGTAAGAGAAATTCAAAAAAAAAAATAAATTCTTTTATTATAAAACATGTGGGTCATGATAAAAAAAAAAATTTAATTTTTTTCCTACATATAAAATAAAATATCATGAAGTGTAAAGTTGTTTTGTGGTTTAAGTTATAAATACATTGTCATTTCAAGATGAACACAAAAATTTCAAAGTCCAAAAAAAAAATAACTGAGTAAATATTAAAGGGAATAAAATTGAAAGGATTTCAAGTATAAAATCGAAATAACCCAAAAAGAAAGAGTAAGAATCACATATATATATATATATACAAAGATATATAAAAATACAAAGGAAATCAAAATTAAGACATTATATCATGTCATCTTGTTATACTATGACTTTGTCTTGTTTTATCTTATCTAACTTTTTGATATATATATATATTTCTTTATGTGATTAATGAATAGAGTTAATCTAAGATTCTGATGGAGCCATATTTTTTTCAAGATTGTTTCTATAATGAAATTCTGATTTTTTTTTGGTTTTTTTCCAGGTTTTTCCTTGTTCTTTGTCAATTTTTTGGATTTTTTTTTTGTTTTTTTTTTTTTGATTCAGGAAGGAAATCCAAAAAAAAAAAATTTCATTCTATTCAGAACAATTTTGATTAATTCAACTTGATATTCATATAACTGGAAAATTTCGATTCTGATGATGAAAAATAATTTTTAAGATATCTTAATTCAATTCAGTGTATGGGTAAAACACATATTTCACGTTTCAGTTATTTTCTATTTTATCAAAAAAAAAAAAAAAACCAAAGAAAGAAAAAGACAAATATGTTTTTTTAATAAGAATTTGAAGTTTTTCTTAAATGTGACAGTTAACAAACAATATACTGTGGAAGGTTCATGTAAAATGTTCATAATATTAATTAAAGATTTGTTTTTTTTAATTTTAGATAAATTCATAATATATAATATTAATTAAGTTGAACTCTTTTATTAATTAATAGCATCCAAATAAACATTGTATGTCTTAAAATAATTAATAATACCTAAAAGTATGCAATGTTTTTATGTGTTAGCATTCAAATAAACATTGTATGTCTTAAAATAATTAATAATACCTAAAAGTATGCAATGTGTGCGCTTATATGTAATAGAATTCAAATAAAAGTTATATGTATGGCTTTAAATAATTAATAATACCTAAAAGTATGCAATGTATGTTTTAAATGAAGGGGAAATAAATGCTTAATTACTAGAAGGGCTTAAGTTTTTCAGGAGTCAAGTCCAATGTACAAATTTATAATTTGGATAGTAAGAAATGAACATTTTAATAAAATTTTAAAATAAATGTATAGGTTACGCTAAAAAGTATGCAATGTTTTTATTTCTTTAGATATTCGTAGTTACTTTAAATTTTATCAAATTAAAATAAATATTTGATAATGCAGCTAAGTAGCTGAGTGAATGTGAATTCTAAATCTCTCATTAATTTTCAAGAAATTATATTTACGATCAAGTGTAATATAATAATTATAAAATATATATATTAAATAAAATAAATGTTATTTCTTTTAAATTAATAATAATAATGAACCTATAATGGCTTTTATTAATATTGTAAAGCCCTATGGTTTGAGATATTGAATTATATAAATAAATAAATTAGTTAATGGTGATTGTTATTATGAGATATTGTTGTTAAAACCAAATTTCATACTCAAATATTTAGAAGAATAATAAAAGTAATTTATTTTAAAAATTTATTATCAATTGTATAAAAATACATTATAAGGAAAAATAAATTTTAAAAAAAAATATTGCAAAATAAATTTCTATCATAAATTTTACAAAAATATCAATTTACTTTAAAACAATACTAAGAAAATATCAAAGAAAATATATTCAATTTAACTATTTATTATTTATTTATTTATAATCAAATATTTTTTTTATTATTTTACGTATTAGAAAACTTTTGATAGATATTATAACCTTCAGATAAAATTTACAATATATTTCGAATATGAGAATTTTGAAGCTTATAAAAGTGTCTTGAAAAGAAAACCAATCAAAACAAATGAATGGAAATTAACAATTAAAAGATATTCTTATATACAAAAAAGTTTTCAAACCAAATTAATTAGCATTGTCCGGTTAATACATCATAGTAATTAAAAGGACGTTTTAAATGAGCTTCAATAATTACTGTGACACATTATAAATAGTTTGGGATAAAACGGTGTTAACAATTTTATTTTGATGACTTTTTTGAATACCAGAAAATGATTTAATTTTTAACTCCCATTGAATTCTAGTTTGATCTTTTTTGAAGAACCTTTTTTAAGTTACAAAACTTTCATATTCAAAACATATTGTAATTTTTTATATATAATTGAAGACTAAAAGAGCCAAATCAATCCTATCATTTAATCATCGTGCAACTTGAATAACCTAATATTTATAAAAGTAATTCTAATAAAATTATATCTTATGTTTAATAAAGAAAATTGACAACCACTTCTAAAACCATATTTTTAATATTATTCTTTATCACCATTTAAAAACACATAAATTTAGAAATATTAAATATATTGTTTAAATAGTTATTTATATGTATGAAAATATTATTTTATTAAAAATAAAGTTTGCATCAAACAAAAATTCCAATTTCTTTTTTAAACAAGGAAAATTATAGTTGCCCTTGTCAACTTTTAGATAGAAGCCCATCTCACTTCATGATCTTTTTAACAAAAACAAAAAAAAAAATTTTGACCAACCCCCAAAATAGATCTGATTAATGTTCGCAACTTTGTCAATGAACTTGATTTTCAATTTTATCGTCGTATCATAAGGGGTTTAATTTTAAACTATCTAGTCTTGTTATGTGACAAGGTACATTCTCTGATTCGATTAATATCTATGGCAGATACTCTTAGTTTTGTCTAAAGAAATCTCAAAATTTGATTATGAACTTGCAATATTATTTCACTTGTTTACTTTTAATTTCAACTTTATATTGTAAATAATTCTGAAGATATATAAGCAAGGTTCGAAAGCTTGTTTCACAGCTGCATTAAAATGAAGCCTTAAGATTTTGAAACCTCATACAAGTGCTAACTCTATTATAGAAATTACTATATTGAACCGTGTGCAATCTCTGACAGGCGAACGGACAAAAGACACATCTATCCAGATTGATTTATTTTTCGATGCTGATGAAATCCATATACTTTGAAGTCTATATCTATCATGTCTAGATAAATGCGTTACAAACGGAGGAGCAATTTTAATGTACTCGTGACACGTGTATAAAAAAAGTATGAAAAATAATATAGAAATGCTAATTTTTTTTTTTTTATATCTAAATATATAAAATTTGATAAATGTTTTTTCCCCGGAAAATTGTTGAATACAATATTTTTTTGTATTGTAAATAAATATTATATTTATTTTAAATTTCATTTGAATCCTTTGAACCAAAAGAAAAAGAACAGGAAAAATTATTTGTATACATTTTCACATTTTCACCTTAAAAGAAAAATAAATTCGACATAAATGTCACAAAAATTTAAAAATCATATTTATTATAAAAAAAAAATGTAATATATGTTTATTTATTTTATTATTAAACATAGATGGGTTTCGAAAGTTGCGTAATATTTCAATTAAATTAAATTATATAATTTCCTTACAAATAGGTTATTTCCTTAGAAAATCGTAATTGAGGAATTTTAAAATAAAAGACATGACATCCAGCTTTTCAATCACAATTATTATTAACCAAAAGGTCAGCATTAAAATGTAGAGAAACCCAATAACAACTATTTCTTTGGAAGTTTACATGGAAGCAATTTAAAAATTGCTTTTTACAAAATATAAAGCATGTAATGATATTTTATTAAACTCTTTTAATAGATTTAGTAGTGTAGAGTGTTTTAGAGTGTTCAGTATACTTTATGTCATTGCTGCACTAATATTAAATTCTTTCAAAATTTTTATAATTACTAGCACATTTTTGTGAATCTGTCATTCACTTTTAGTGTCACCTTAAAAAAATTTCAAGGTTAAAAAAAATTTGCTGTGTCCACCACAGAATCAACCACTATTACAGGAAAAGCAAAGCAATATAACATTTAATAATTATAAAAAATTTTTACCAATTCAAGATACAATGACTCGTTATTGTGTTAATAATTTTCAATAAGATTTTTGAAAGATTCCACAGGATACACAGAAAAATTTTATAATCTTTCAGTAACTTAACTTAAAGTTTCAGTGTATTTATAACAAGTGATGAAAAAAAACCAAGGGTTTTTAAAAAAGCACATTTTCAAAATTATATTGTATTACATACTGAGTTTAACTTTGGAAATATTTAGTTGGAAATAGTTACTACTGACTTATAAAATTTACTGCTAACAGTAAATTTTTTATTTAAAAGTTGTTATAGCCCTTTAATGGGGAAGGTTGCCAAATTTCTCAAGAATCTAACTTCAACTCCCCCCCCCCTCATCCTCTAATTTTTTAGGTTCTAGGAATTAAATTGTGAATTATACAAAAATTTGGAATTTTACTTAGAATTTTATTATCTAAGCAAAAATGGGTAAAACTGAGAGACACTTTCTTCAATTTAAGGAACCCCTTTTAAATTTAAGAAAAACCTTTAACATATGTTAAAATATAATGTTGGACCTTTAAATTTTGGAAAATAAAAAAAAAAAAATTGGACAGGTATTCAAGTTACAGGTGCTTAAAAATAACATAATTTCAATTTTCGGGCCCTTATAGCTCCTAAACAGGGGGCTTGACAAAAAAATTTTGTTAACTGACTCCTAATATTTTTTTAGGATCTAACTTCTCCCAAAATTTCAAGATCCTAGCTTGAACCGTTTAGAAGATATGTGGGGCTAAAAATTTTGCAAAAATTGAGTTTTATATAATGGTAAATTTTAGTACCGGATGGCAACCCTATACATTTAAGTGACATATTTTTGTAAAGTTTGTGACATATTAAATAAAAGCAGCTCTCTAATACCGTTTTTCGATTGAAAATAAACTTAACAGAACTCTTGTTATGTTTATTTAAATATAGGGCTTTTTTGGAATTTGCAGGGGCTGTAACTTCGTCACCCTTCAAAATTAAGAAAAACCTTTGACACATGTTGAAATATAATTATAGGGCTTTGAATTTTGTCTATCACTAAAAAAAAATTTGGACAGGTATTAAAGTTACAGGTGTTTAAAAATAGCAAAATTTCAATTTTCGAGCCCTTATAGCTCCTAAATAGGGGGCTTGACAAAAAAAATTTGTTAACCGACTCCTACTAATTTTTGAGTATCTAACTTGTCCCAAAATTTCAAAACCGTAGCTTGAACCGTTCAGAAGATATGTGTGGCCAAAAATTTTGCGAAAATTGAGTTTTGCGTAATGGTAAATTTTGGTACCGTATGGCAACCCTAAACATTTGCCTTGTAAAAGTTTATAAAGTTTATGAAACCAGCTATCATTTGCCGTTTTCAGATTGAAAATATATGTAACAGAACTCTTGTTATAACAATTTAAATATAGGGCTTTTTCCAACTTTGGGGGGCTGTAGCCCCGTAACAGGTGGGGCTACAGAAAAAAATTCTTCTACGAAATTATTTTTTTTGCAAAAACTATCCATGGTTAAAATCTCTTTTCTCTATTTCAAACGGTGTAAAAGTTTTTGTAAACATACGGACGGACGGACGGACGGACGGACGGACGGACAGAGTGAAGCTATATAGGCACATTTTTACAACATTTTTTGAAAATGTGCTAAAAAGAATTCCGAAAAATTTTCAATATATGTATTGGGAAAGCTCCATAATCTCGGTTTAGTAAATTTTTATACCCGTATGACTATATAGTCCAAGGGTATAATAAATTTGCCATTACGTTTGTGACGCAGAGAAGGAGGGGGGGTAGATATAGACTCAAGTGTATGGATCGGATCAGAATCGAAAAATAAATCGATTTAGCTATGTATGTCCGTCCGTCCGTCCGTCCGTCTCTCCGTCCGTCTGTCCGTCCGTCACCACGATAACTCAAAAACTAAAGGAGCTAGGATCTTGAAATTTTCGCAAATTCGTTTTTTTGCAATAGCCGTCATCGCTATTTAAATCCAGCCATTTTGGTCCATTGGTTCGGGTAGCTGCCATACAACTTCGGTTTTTATATAAGTATTACTCTGTTCCTATTACAGCTGCGTATCTGAAATTTGGTCAAAAGTAGTTTAGTTTTATGGCCAAAGTTACTGCAAAATTTGGTTGGTCTACTGCAGTGGGTTCGAGTAGATGCCATACAACTTCTCAGTTTATATGGGCATTGCTCTATACCTATTAAAGTTGGGTGTCTGAAATTTTGCCAAAAATAGTTTAGTGTAATGGCCAAAGTTACTGCAAAATTTGGTTGGTCTACTGCAGAGGGTTCGAGTAGCTGCCACACAACTCCTTCTTTTATATAAGCATTACACTACACCTAATAAAGCTGGTATGTTTGAAATTTTGCCAAAAGTAATTAATATTTAAAATAATAATGATATAATGTTTATATAACGGTCATACGGGTATCCCAGAGTTGACACAGTCTACTCTACCACACTCTTCCTCGTTTTTTCTAAATTTCGTTTTTTATTGAAAAATCAAAATATCTTTTTTAACTGAAAAATCTCGCTTTTTAATGATTTTTGAGTTGGATACAAAACCAGAATTATAAGCTTTTTCCAGAATATAAAAAAATGGGATTTCTAAAACACAAATTTTCTAAAACACGATTTTCTAAAAACGAGATTTTCTAAAACGAGATTTTATGAAAACGAGATGTACTAAATCGAGATTTCAGACCCAACCCATATGTATTAATAAAAATAAGGGTTTAATATTAAAAACATAGCGACTTATTAAAAAATTTTAATATTAAATATAAACATCTTTAACTTATAACTCTTAAAACACCACCATTCATTCGTTCAAAATTAAATTAAAGGTTTCTCTTTCATATCTTTTTCATTAATTTTTGCTTTTATCTACTTTTTAGTGATGATGGACTAATAACCATCGTTTTTTCCATTTACAGTAAATTCTTCCATTTACTTTAACCTCAATTCTGGAACTGTTTCAATTAAATATTTTAAATGAATAATATGTAAATAATTGTGTTCATAACTTTTATATTAGGAATTCTGCGACATCTTCAGAACACATGATATTTCAATGATTCTTCTATCCATAGCTCATCCTCTTTACTATTCTTCGATACTAGTTCGATACATACACTCGAGTTTATACAATTATGACTAAATAGATTCAATATAAAAATATATAGCCTCCTTTTGATAATTTATCAAAGCCAAATCTCATAATCATAATCTTATAATTATAATCTTCTATAATAAGACCTTAATCTACTTTTTTAACAACAAATTGTAAAGATTTTAATCTTTTAACTTATAAAATTACTTTACATTTTATATTTGTTATTAATTATTTTATAACTTCAATCAAATGAAAAAAAATAAATTGTTAAATAATATTTAATAATAATAATGTTATAGTTTGTTTATTTTTACATTTTTATTAAATTATATTTTTTTTTTTCGTTTTTTGTACTTTTAATCAAATATCGGATTTCATATATTTGAACTTTCCTTTAATTAAAAAGATGAATTCAATTTTCTCAAATTAACCTTTTCTATATTGTATTTCTTTACTTTTCTTTTAAGTTTGTTTTCATCTATAATTTTCTTTTAAAACAAGTTAGTTTAGTTGCTTTTAATTTAACTTATTCTATATATATACACTTTTATATATATATACTTGATTATATTCCAGAATATTGCTTGTTATAATATTTTCTTTTCATAACAACAGATTGTTCACTTATATTACCGTATTTTTTTTTTTAAATTGTTTCCTTCTTCTTTTGTTTATAAAATTTTACTTTATATTATTATTTGAAAATAAATAGTTCTACTTCTAATAGGATTCTATGAATTATTTTACAGTTTGTCCTTCTATTTATTTTATCTTTATGACAAAGAGTTTTAAAAAACTAAAAAATATTATTATAAAAACGAGGAAGAGTGTAGTAGAGTAGACTGTGTCAACTCTGGGATACCCGTATGACCGTTATATAAACATTATATCATTTTAATTTTTGGCAAAATTTATCATTAAACATTAATTACTTTTTGCAAAATTTCAAACATACCAGCTTTATTAGGTAAAATATAATGCTCATATAAAAGAAGGAGTTGTATGGCAGCTACTCGAACCCTCTGCAGTAGACCAACCAAATTGTGCAGTAACTTTGGCCATTACACTAAACTATTTTTGGCAAAATTTCAGACACCCAACTTTAATAGGTATAGAGTAAGGCTCATATAAAAGAAGGAGTTGTATGGCAGCTACTCGAACTCACTTCAACAGACCAACCAAATTTTGCAGAAACTTTGGCCATAAAACTAAACTACTTTTGCAAAAATTTCAGACACGTAGCTGTAATAGGTACAGAGAAATACTCATATAAAAAAAGAAGTTGTATGGCAGCCATCCGAACCCATGGACCAAAATGGCTGGATTTAAATAGCGATGACGGCTATTGCAAAAAAACGAATTTGCGAAAATTTCAAGATCCTAGCTCCTTTAGTTTTTGAGTTATCGTGCGGACGGACGGACGGACAGACGGACGGACGGACAGACGGACGGACGGACGGACGGACATACATAGCTAAATCGATTTTTTTTTCGATTCTGATCCGATCCATACACTTGAGTCTATATCTACCCCCCCTCCTTCTCTGCGTCACAAACGTAATGGCAAATTTATTATACCCTTTGACTATATAGTCATCGGGTATAATAAGAGAACTTGTATTTAAAAAATAAGCAAAAAGCTTAAACCAAAATATAATTTTTAAAATATACAATAAACCTTAGTTATTGTTATAAATTAATAGAAAGTATTTAATGTAAGAAGTCCAAAGCCACATAGGCAAAGGAGTATTATAATATCAGGCAATATTTACTAATGTTTGGTATATTAAATAGACATAATAAATAATATAAATAAATAATATAATTAATTTTATATATTTATATAAATTTATTTTCTAAATAAATTTATTAATATATTTTTTTATTCAGATAAGAAAACAATATCACATTTTGACGATTCATAAAAATTAAAAATTCATATGTCAGTTGTCACAACTTTTTCTTACATGAACTTTTTTTACTCCTTAAAGCATGTTTGCAGAGGATGCTTTTTCTGACATACAGTACAACATTAAATTTCGTTCACATGGGATATTTCTTTTGACTTTGCCAAATAAAATTTTAATAAAATTATTTGAGTTAAGAAAAAATTTTGAAACTATTTTATTTTGGCTATTCTACGGTTTAACTAGTATCCGCGTAGGACCAAATAACTATATATAAAACATAGCTGGTGTTGCCAGCTTTCAAAAAATATATAGCTTTAACGGCGCATATTATCCTTTAAGGACGAAAAGGACATTTAAAAGTATCCTTGTTATTTTAGTCTATTTTACAAAAACCGTTATAACTAGCAATCTGTTCAGTATATATATATACAATCAAAGCTATTAATTAAGATGACGGTCTGGAGAATATTTTAACGTTTATTTGATGACGATAGGTGCTGCCGTTTTGGAGATATTGCAATTTCAAGTGGAAATTTAAAACAAAAAAAAAAAAAATTTTGAACTTTCAAAAAAACCACTATAACTATGAAATTTTCAAAAACACCCTGTATTTTTTATTGTACTGTTAGAAAGGTCTTTTGACACTCTTTCCAACGGTATATAATAAGTATGGTATATGTTGATAAATAGCCCCACCAGGGAACATGAATGAAAAACTGACACAACAATTTTATTAAAAAATACATTTTCATACTTTATTTCTCATAAATTTATTTTGCCTTTTTGTTGGGATGGTGTCATAATTCCAAAAAAAAAAATCCAAATTTACAAAATTCCAAAGGAAGAAAAAAAATAATTCAAAAAAAAAATCCAAAAAATATTTCCATAGCTTTAGCGAGCAAGAATTTTAGAGTTTGTTACAAAATCAGGATTATACGCTTTTTCCAGAATATTTATATATTTGTATACGTGAGATTCTGAATTAGGAGGGATTTTAGAGTTGGATTCAAAATCAGGGTTTCAATAATTTGTTTAGCCGGGGTTTGGGGGCGGCAGCCCCCACTATTTTTAAATTTTTATTTGCTGAAATATGCATGTAAAAAATAATTAGGAGAGATTTTATAGTTGGCTACAATTACAGGATTAAACGCTTTTTCCAGAATATTTATAAATTTGTATACGTGAGATTCTGAATTAGGAGGGATTTTAGAGTTGGATTCAAAATCAGGGTTTCAATAATTTGTTTAGCGGGGGTTTGGGGGCGGCAGCCCCCACTATTTTTAAATTTTTATTTGCTGAAATATGCATGTAAAAAATAATTAGGAGAGATTTTATAGTTGGCTACAATTACAGGATTAAACGCTTTTTCCAGAATATTTATAAATTTGTATACGTGAGATTCTGAATTAGGAGGTATTTTAGAGTTGGATTCAAAATCAGGGTTTCAATAATTTGTTTAGCGGGGGTTTGGAGGCGGCAGCCCCCTCTATTTTTAAATTTTTATTTGTTGAAATATGTATGTAAAAAATTACTGTTTTTAAAAAATAGTTTGTCATTAAATTTTGATTTTTGGAATTTTTTTTTGGAATTATTTTTTTTGGAATTATTTTTTTTGGAATTATTTTTTTTTCTTTCTTTGGAATTTTGTAAATTTGAAATTTTTTTTTTGGAATTATGACACCATCCCAACAAAAAGGCAAAATAAATTTATGAGAAATAAAGTATGAAAATGTATTTTTTAATAAAATTGTTGTGTCAGTTTTTCATTCATGTTCTCCGGTGGGGCTGTTTGCCAACATATACCATACTTATTATATACTGTTGGAAAGAGTGTCAAAAGATCTCTCTAACAGTATAATAAAAAATACATGGTGTTTTTGAAAATTTCATAGTTATAGTGGTTTTTTTGAAAGTTCAAAATTTTTTTTTTTTTTGTTTTAAAATTCCACTTGAAATTGCAATATCGCCAAAACGGCAGCACCTATCGTCATCAAATAAACGTTTAAATATTCTCCAGACCGTCATCTTAACTAATAGCTTTGATTAAATATATATATATTGAACAGATTGCTAGTTATAACGGTTTTTGTAAAATAGACTAAAATAACAAGGATACTTTTAAATGTCCTTTTCTTCCTTAAAGGATAATATGCGCCATTAAAGCTATATATTTTTTGAAAGCTGGCAACACCAGCTATCTTTTATATTTAGTCATTTGGTCCTACGCGGATACTAGTTAAACCTTAGAATCCCCTTTATTTTAATTAATATACTTGTACACTGGCCAATAGCGTAAACATTTAGTAATTACAAAATTAGTTTTAAAAAGGGGAAAAAAGCCCAAATAAACAGTGTGAAATATAAATTCAGATTAAACTTGAAATCTTTTATCACTTTTTTTTCAAAAATTTCCTAAAAAATTTACAAGATCAAAAATAAATGAGTGACTGAGTATTTAGAATGACAACTGACTATGATATTATTCAGAACTTCAATATTGTCTAAACTACTACTATTGTTACAACGTTATAATTTCAATTTATTATTTATTTCATATTTTTTTTGTTTATTTTCAAATAATGTAATGTTTTTGTTCAGTCAATATTCAAAGAAAACATTTTCTTATAATTAAAGGAGAAAATATAGAAAAAACATAGTAGCAAACAAGTAGGGAAAAATATTAAACTAAAATTTTCCTTTAAATAACACACAGAGAAGAAAAAATTAAAAATATATATTTACATGTATTGGAATATATATAGCAAAGTATAAAACAGTTTTCTGTTTTGTACCAAACCCCAAACAATTTCAATTAATTCTATATTTCCTTTACACGTGAAGTTTCCGTTTTCTTTTAAAAAAAAAAAACTTTCCTATAAATTTTCTTTTTGATTTTAAGGAAATTTTTCTTTTATGTGCAATTTTAAAACAAGGTGCAATTTTTAATATACCCATATTACATATTATGTATACAAAAAAAAATACAATATGGGGATGTTGCAATAAAGTGAACACACATATGAATGATACTAAGTATTAACTTTACAAATAACGTGAGGAATTATTTCAATTTTATTTTACTTTTATTTTTAAGTTTCATCCCCCTTTTTAAAATTCTGAAATTAGTATTTGAAAATGAAAAGATTATTATTATTCGGCAAAAAGTAATTGAGGATCACAGAGTCTTCTTTTCAATAAATACACCACAGAGCAAAGAAGAGATTTTATCTTTACGCGTTCGTACAAATTTATTTGAAATATAACTTAAAAAAAACATGGTTAAAGATTTAATTAGTACTAAAAACTAGACACTTGTGATAGAGTATCTTACCTTTTGATTAAATATTTATTGCACTACAAGCAGTTTAACCCGGAGAAATTTTGTTTACTAGATTATTATAGTATATATAAAAAAATATGAAATAATTTTTTCTAGTCCATGTTTAACTGCAATTTTATTTGAATAGTTATAAATGAACATTAATTAATAGTTTTGAGATATGCAGTTCGACTAATGAGGGACATAGGAGTTAGATTGCTGATGTCTTATTCGAAATTTTGCAGATTGTAATTTAATTAAAATTAATTCTTAATAAAAACCAGTATAAAAATATTTGTTTAAATTTTATATTTACAAATAACAAAATATAAACTGATAGTTTAATTCATACTTATAACTCACAGATACACAAATAGTGAGTTAAAAATTTTTCATAATACCTTTAAACTCAAATACACAGTTCTTATAATATTTAATTAAAGTATAATATATTATTTAGGATATTTTATATAATACAAGTGACAAGGTCTAGTACTTTAAAATAAGTTAGATATATAAGATAGATATATAATTCCAATAAAAAATTATATTTCCAATTAATTCGTCTTTATTCAATATGTAACCATGGTACGAATAGGCTTATTAACCCAATATTTGAACTAATAGGAAGTAAAAAACTAAAATAACTCATATTATCTTTAAGCCAAAAAACTTTGAATTCACATGTAGTTCTTAATCCCGAGCTTTAAAGCTAAATGGTACTTTTGTATGTAAATTGCATTCTTAATTTGATTTAAAAAGGGAGTTTACATTGTTGTTTATTCTGGGTGACTTTCCATGCTTCCCACCTTCTAGTCACGAGAGTTGAAAAAAAACTAAATGCGATACTCATCTTTACTAACATATACTTTTTTTTTTAAATTTAATAATTTTCACATCTAGATTTTTATAGAAAAGATGCTTCAACATTTAAAATTCGAATTATGTTTTTAATCGATTCTCTGTCCTACTTTAAATTTTGTAACAAAGTTATTTTTTTGCATTGCAGATCAATTATTGTCTCAAAAAGGAAAAGATAATCTACTGTCTATTGCAACTTTTTCTTTAAATATTATTTTATATAACTCCTTTTTAGTGTACCTTTGCAACCACATTATAACAAAATATGTAATGATAATGGTAATGATAACAACCATGGTTAAGAAATAATGAAATGACTACAATTTTAAAAAATTTCCTTGAAACAAAAACCAAATAGAATCACCAGATAGTTTATTAAGTATCCTGAAATTTGTTCACATTAGTTGTAATAATAATAATACAGGGTGGCACAAAACGACCAATATGATTTGAATATTTAATAACTTTTTTATTTAATGGTTAATTATTATTATTTTTTTGTTATACAGTATATTAGTGGGGAATATTTTTAGCTTAAGTATGGAAAATTATATCTCGCAAGTGGTGACCATTTTCGGCTGTTTCCAGTACATTTTCCATAACTTTTCGTAATTTTTGATCGCTGTTCTGTTGTGTACTGATCCATTTCCGATTCCCCAAGTTTTCTTCACAAAATTCTGATATAAAAATAAAAAATATAAATCAATTTAAAAAGTTATTAAAAATGCAAACCTTATCGGTCGTTTTGCGCCACCGTGTGGATATAAAATACTGTTCTTCAAATATTGAAGTATATTTATTTGCGTTTGATGTAACTCTGTCCAAAATTAAAATTCAAATAACTTTTATAAAATCAGAGAATATTATCGCAGGATGAAATTTAAAAAAGCAAAACGAATCTAACAAATAAATTCGTAGAATAAAATTTAATTAATAACTTGTTTTTACTTTTAGATATCCGATTTATTTTTCTGATTCTAAATGAATGTTGTAATTTTTAAACTTCATCATAATACGATTTTCTATTACAAGTATTCTTTCAGGTACTCTGTTTATTTTGATTAGAAATCAAAATAACAAAATTTCAAATGATTAATATGTGACATTTAATGAACTTAATTTTAAAAACAGATTTTTGTTTTTATTTTTTGTAATTTTGACATGTTGTTCAATGATTTTAAATAGAAAATAGGTTGGCAGCACTGCAAATGAGATTTGTTTTTTCAAAGAATGTCTCACTAATTCATTCAAAAATAAATATTAAAACTATTTTTACTTTAGTAGAGTTCATTGATTTCATACACATCTAATATAAATATTTTTTTCATACAACCCAATACATTGGATTGAAAGATCTTCTAAATTAAATTGTCTTGCAGTCAAATTACAATTTTGAGTTGCAATAAAAAGCATACCAAAATATAAGAATAACAAACATTAAACCATTTTTGACATAATATATTTTCTAAAAATAAACTTTAAAATTTCATCTAAATACCAAAAATATTTAGTATTTCTCTCCTCTTAAAGAGCTCAATACTTTTGACCAGTTCAGAAATATTATAAATAAAATCAAAATAACAAAAAAATTTGATTTGATAGACAACATTGAAATTTTTAAAAACTTTTTGAAAACATATTTCAAATCAAAAAATCTAAGTATTAACTTTAAAATTAAAAAAAAAACAAAAAATCCAAAAAATTTTCAAAATATTATTCAACAATATAATGTGAATCGATTTTATAACACTGAATTCAAAAATTTGTTGCATTTTATGATACACAATGCACACACAAGTACTTTACTTGTCAAAGTTCGTATGAACTATTATACTTTGAAATTGTTTTAATGTTGTTACAAATTCACATGTCAAAATTGTATTTTGTCATAATGTTATTGAATTTTTATTTTTTTGTGGTTTTAAAAGTTTTGTTCAAAAATTTTTAAAAACTTTTCATGTTAAACAATATCTATTATTAATATTTTGATTTTTAGTTTTTAAATGAAATTTTAATAAAGTCGAATAGCAATCATAGAATACTATAAACAAATGAAGTAAAGGAGGGAGGGAGGAAAAAAATATCCAAAAAAGAAATAAATAATTCAAGGTGAATGAATTTGTAAAATTTGTTTTTAGATATACTTTGATTAAAAATTTCTTTTGTAAATTATGTAAATAATATTTAATTAGTTTTGTTTTCTTCTACTGCCTATCAATTGCTTTTATATGAATGTAATATAAACAATACATCATCCGGTTAATTACTTTTGGCAAAATTTTAAATACACAACTTATTACACAATTTTAAGTTATCTTTATAAAACAAAATATAAGTTGTATGGCAGCTCTTCGAATCTCTTCTTTCAAACCAACAATTATTTATTCAGATGTTGCCCAGTAACGTTAACTACTATTGGCAAAATATTAAATACCCAGCTTTAAAGACTTATTTTCATATAAAAACCGGCTGGATTTAGCGCTGATAACTCTATAATAAAAACAAATTTGTCAGAATCATAGATAAATTAATTCTTTAATTAATCGTAGGAACAGCCGAATGAACACACATAGCTGGATCGATTTACTTTTCGACTCCAATCCGATCCATACTTTTAAGTTCATATATACTCCCGTCCTTCACTGCGTCACAAACATAATGGTAAATTTAGTATACCCTTTGAACATACGTTCATACGCGTATTATTTAGCCTGGGAATAAGTCTACCCAATGAGCGACCTTTGTTTTAAAATAAAAAAGGTTGGATCTACAATTGTACAAGGTAAAACTTATACAATTAATTTTGCGAATTATTTTGAGCTGAATACATAGAGCTTAAAAAAATGGTCTTCCTAACTTGTAACTCTATAAAGCTTTATTATATTTGCTTATTTATTTTTATTTATTTATTAACCCACATTTTACTAACACTTGTAAATAATAGCTCCATTAGTTAATAATTATTAAATTTCTTATTTAACAAATTTTTAAATTTAAAAATGAAAATAATGAAAACATAGAAAAAGTTCCCTTAATATTATTTTTAAAATCCCATTTTTATTCTAAAAATACGTTTATTTAGAAAATAATTAAGCTACACCTAAACACAAGCAAAATAGAGGTAACATAAAAATATATCAACATTTACAGAATTAAAATTCCCACAAAATTTTTCACTTCCCACCTCATATTGTTTTCACATAAATATTTTTACAAATATATTTAATATTAGAATAACCTTTTATATACCTTTATTTAAAAATTTTCTCAAATGGAATAAATATTAATTTCATTTTTAAATATTTTGATTGAAAGTATGCAATTTTTGAAATTAATAAATAATATTACAAAATTTATATAGTTATATAATATTTTATTTACCTATAAAATAACGTGTACAATTTTTGCTTGTATATGATATGTCCTTGATCTAAACTAATCGATTTCAATTTTACAAATAGTTATGCATACTCTTATTTGCACATATATTTACACATATGTACATGTATATTAAAACTCTTCAAATATTCAACAAATATGAAACTACATATTATCATATACTCTTAGGTAAAATTTATATTGAACTCATTGAAAGGAATGTAAAAAACAAAAACTGCCAAAGAACCCGATGACATCAAAATACACTATACACAAATTACACATACAACAACAAAACTTTATTCATTTACTCACTCACTTTCTTATCGTAACCATGAAATAGAGTAAAACAGGAAACAACATTTTTGTTTTTTTTTTTATTAAATATTTAGAATAAATATTTTCATATACAGGTATGTAAATAAAAATGTATAAAAACTTATATGCATATTACATATATCTATATATTATGAATAATTTTACCTTTTGTCTTTTAATATCCGGTTTTATATACGTATAAATGTTTCTGGTTTTATTTTTCATATTTTGAATGATGCAACAATGTTGGTGAAAGTTACTGTTAATATCCGACTTTTCGAATTCAATTTTTAATAATCGATTAGTAAAAATAAAATTATTTGAATCTGATGACAGTTTTGAAATTCAATTAAAATGAAAACTGATTATTTAAAAGTCATGTAAATGTAAAACTGATTGAAAATTTTGTTCTTTCTCCTTCTGTCTTTTTATTTAAAAATAGAACTTCAACTGTTATGTCACTGTTAAACTCAATTTCAAATATTTAAAATCTATAAAAAAGTTAATTAAATATTAAAAGTAATCTAATAGTATGAATTTAAGTGATGAAATTATGTAATTGTAAATAAATATTGTAAATAAAAACATGATATGTAAATATAAAGTGTAATTTATATTCCCATATAGGCATATGTAGTCGAGGGAAACACTAATATTGCTTAAGTACTTTTTTTGTAATATTAGAATTTAAATAAATAAATAAATGATTGAAAATTTAAAATAGCAGTTGTATAGACAATAAATACTACAGCTTACAGAAGAGCTTAGCAGTTTTGAAGTACAAAACAATAATATAATATTAATCCATTATAATTTTTATTACTTTCTCAAATGCTGAAATACTTATTTATTTATTTAAGTTTCTAATATTACATTAAAATTTTAGGTAATGTTAGTATTACCCTCGGCTGCTAAGGCCATTACGGGTACGAGAATATTGATATAAACATGAAAAAAATATTTGAGTATTACAATTTTCTTAAGAAGCTAAAAAATTATTTACAGAAATTTACAAAAATTTATTTACATTATTTTCAAAAGTTATTCTTTAAGTTAATTGAGTTAATAATTTTATAAGTTATGCATGTTATACGACAAATAGTATTAATCTTTCATAATTTTGATTATTTCCTTAAATGCTCAAATGCTTAGCAATTTCGATTAATGATTTATAGTTAAATCTTTAATTGCATATTTCTAGGCTGAATAAATTGCAAATCTATCAAATAACAATTTTTAGATACTCACAGTATCTATAAATGCATTAAAAAAAAATAAAGAAAATGCTTTTAAATTTGTAAAAATTTGAATATTTGTGAAAATTTGAAAATATTTGAAGATAAAAAAAAAATAAAGTAATAAAAAAAAAATATTTTTTTTTTGTTGACAAACTTTTTTTTTTAAATAAGCAAAGTTAGAATTTTCACTAAATAATATTATACTCGTATATCAACAGAATAAATATGTTTTATTACAATTTCAATATACATATTACGATTTATTTCAAATAATTTCTATTTTCATATACGATATATTAATATGTATATACTATGAAATTTCCTTTTCATTTAAGTACATATACATATTTTGGAATAAATGCATTAAAAAAATTGGATAAATTTAATATTGAATTGAAAAGCTGTTAAAAAATTGGTATATTTATATTATGATATATGAAAATGCAATTTTTATAATTATAAAATTTATGAAATTCAAATGAAAAGAGATGTTTTATTTTTATATAATTTATATTAGGATTTAAATACCCCAGCTACGATTGATGCTATCATTACGCTTTCTACATTATACCATCTGTCAAACTTGAATTAAATATGTTAAGTTGTAGGAGCGGATCTACAATAGACGCTATGCTTTTAAAACGATTAATCAACTTTCAACTTTATGACTTTCACATGTTCAAATATCGAATAATGGATTGTCGATTTTTATTTTTTAAAACTTTAAACAAAATAATGTGAACACACGCAATCGGTACGTTATGGTTGGGAAAACTCTTTCGTTACGCAATCGTTACATTATGGTTGGAAATTTAAAGTCATTATTTCCGTTAGTAATAGCTAAAAAATGTATTATAGCTTTTAAATGAATTAAAAAAACAATATATTTAATATAGCTATTTATATTTAGTAACAACTAAAAAGTGTCATTCGCACCAAATTTTAAAGTCTGCATTAAAAGCCGCAACTTTCAACTAATCTCTTGCTAAATAATACGGGAATTAAGGAGTAGTCATTGGTACGGGCCCATATATTTCTTAAATAATTCATAAAATCTTTTATTCCATTAAGTCAATTGTTATAAACATTACAATGAATGAATACCAGGCAAAGGCTGTACTGTAGAGTATTAATT
This sequence comes from Dolichopus griseipennis, assembly GCA_963082915.1. Taxonomy (NCBI): domain Eukaryota; kingdom Metazoa; phylum Arthropoda; class Insecta; order Diptera; family Dolichopodidae; genus Dolichopus; species Dolichopus griseipennis. The sequence goes on from OY720443.1 coordinate 35,249,481, forward strand.
TTCATATTTAAATTAAACTATAATATGCTACAACCATATAACCTTCGCTGAAACTAATTAAGACAAAAATAATTAGAAGTATCTACGTAATTTTCAAAAAATTACGAATTATTCAAATAAACGTCTACTCAAAACTCAACAATGTAAAATTGTTTTCAACTGTTCAATACTCTACCAAGGATTATGGAACAGGGTATAGTTAAATAAATTTAGTAAATTATTTGTTAATTTTTTTCGAGTAAATTTTTAAAATCCCTTAAAGTATAGAGTACCAAGTATCCCATATGTATATTCAATTTTAAAGATACAAGATTTTTAACCCAACTTCCAATTAATATGGCATACAGGAATATTAAATAAAAATAATAAATTAATAATATATAATATAAATAAATAACAGGTAGATTCACTATTTGTACTTCCTAGAATACTAGAATACTCAGAACATCTACGGCAATGCTCCTGCTAAATAGAAACTCAAATTCTTTCAGATAAACACTTTTATTTAAATATTAAAAATTTAAGAAACCTAAGTAGTTTGTTTTATACTTGCCGATTTACTTGAATTAAATATATATATATATATATATACACATATATATTTTTATACTTATTTAGTGTCAAGTATAATAAAATCCAAAATTAAACCTTTTATATATTCTTACATATTTTTTAAATCGCATTTTCCCGGAAAATTTAATTTTATTTTAAAAGAAAAAAAATCTGTTACATTATTTTATATTTCCTCCTACATATTTTGTATATTTTCCGTTTTTAAATACATCTTTTTCCTATTTTTCAACATTTTCAACATTTTCTTTTAAAATGAAATGTAATGTTGTTTTTTTTTCGTATACAGGAATATTGATTTTATACATACATATATATAATATTATTATACAAATCAAAGAATCAGCCAAATAAATCTTTTATTTCCTTTTTCTAGTAAAAGAATATACGCAAACAAATGGAATCCGGATGAAAAATATAGTTCTATGGAGGTTCAAAATAATAATATAATCAAAACCACCAAAAAACTCAGGAAAACTTTAATTTTTTATTTTGTTTTTTGAAAAATGAATACAAAATATGTTTAAAATCACGTCGTTATTTCAACTCTTTCATTTTTTTTTTCAAAAACCTCCATGTATTAGAATTTACAGAAGTTGAATAGACATAATATATCAGAATTTTCCAAACTAATTTTCTTTATTTTTGTATTTTTTCATTATGATTTGTTCACTGATACCAAAAACTAGAAAAAATTATAAAATGGAAAATGGAATTTTCATCCATCCACTATTATCACTATTATCATCATCCTATTTTGTTCTCACGTTCTTGATGTACTGGAATATGTTTTATACTTTTGACTTGATATCATGTTTTTATTTTCCCAGTATTGAATTGACCCAAAAACCATGCAGCAATCAAATTTTTCATTCAAAATTAGTTGAAGAAGCATTAGTATCAAATATTAGAATGGAACCAGACAACATTTTTTTTAATCCATATCAACAAGATTCTAAAAAATGGTTTTTCTAAAGGTGAAGTTAAATTGGAAATGTATTTCAGGCACTTGAATAAATCCTAGTAACTGGAATTATCTTTTAGAACAGGTATACCTGTTAGACTATTAATAGGATTATTAGGAACAGACAATTTCTTTTAGAATTGACAAAAATTATGAGGCATTAAGATTTTTTAAGCCAATGCCAATTAATATGGGATACAGGAGGAATGAAAAGAACATTTATCACCTAGAAAATGTTTGTATTAATAAACGATTTAAGATTAAGAAACGATTAAAGTTTCTTTTTTCAATCAAATTTATAAGGTTTAAATGAACATTAATCATTGTCTTCAAGCAAACTTAGTTTTTAAAAAAAGTCATCCTAAAGATATGCAAAATTTGCAAATTGAAAAAATATTTTCAAAAAGCAATAAATCGAGTTAGAAGCCACGAAGACTTAGTGGTACCTGGCGTATCAACCGAAGGAGTGCAGGTTGGATTTCTTTTACGATCAAATATAATAATATTATAGTGTAATTTATTTATAGTGTAATATTATAGTTAATATTATAGTGTAAAATATAAAAATATAATTAAATAAATATAAGTAGTATTGATATAATCTAATAATTATTATATCCTAACCTGCAACGGTTTATTAACTTATTATTTAAATCATAAGATTTTATGATGTGTTCAAAATGTGATGTTCAAAATTTCAAGGCCGTATCTCGACTAAAGAATTTATAACAAATGGACACCCTAAAAAACGAGCTAGTAAAATCGTTTTGCCGATTATTATGTTAAAAACATTTCAAAAAACTGATTAGCACCCAAATTACACTAATTAAATTCTTTAAAAAAAAGAAAATCTTTAGTTTTATTCAGCATTGGATTTTCTAAATATTCTTTTCTTAAAATTATTTAAAAATTAAATATGTATATATACCTTTGAAACCGTATATTAATACTTTAACACCACAGTATAAATTCTATTGAAATTTTACTAAAAACCATTTCTTTTTTTTTAACTAAATTTTACATTTAAATCAATTTTGAATGCAATTCAATTCATAAAAATAAAAAATAAAATGAAATAAACCACAATCTAAAAACAAATTTTATAAATTTGTACAATTTGAAAATGTTTTTTTTTTTTTAAAGGTAATTCTTAAAGAATCACTACTATTATTTTAAATTTCAATTTCAATATATTCATCCTGTTGTTTTTTTTTTTTTTTTTCAATTTTCTATTCTTATAAACCACAGATTCATATGTACTTGTATATCTTGTAAATTTAACATAGAATTTTGCTACATATTTTGAACAAATTTATTATGAAAATATTTACATTTTGGGTTTTTTTTTATTTTTTTAGTAAAATATATTCCAGAATCCAGATGCTATTATAGTTCTGGTATGTGGTAAGAATTCTTGAAATAAAAATAACATCCAAGTTAAAAAAAAAAAAACCATCATATCAAAAACCAATGAAAAATATGTAAATCGCGTCAGGCACGTCTCCATACTAAAATTATATAGATATATGTGCAATAAAAACAAATTTGCATTGTACTATTTTCTACTTTTTTATACTATCTTATATGTACATTCTAAGTTTTAAACTAATTTTTTTTGTTTTTTTTTTTTTTGTGATTTCTTTACGATTTCCTAGCTTTGGTTTTTGAATCTTTTCTTACAAAATAAACATAAGACCTTTTTATAATAATTCTTGTTATACAGGACTTACTCATACAAAAACCCAGATACCTCATGACCTAGTATTGATTCGTTACAATTATACTGTATATCGTTACAAATAAAATAAAAAAAAATAAAAAATTACTCGTACTGTTGCTACTAACAGTACCATATTGCCAAATTCATTTGATTTCTGTATTGTTCACCGCGGTAATAATGCTCTTTTTTTTCTAAAGTTAAACAGATTTTTTTTTGTCTCAAGAATAAAAAAACGAAAAAAAAATTTTATTTTTTTTTCAAGTATAATTTTAGGAGTTCATTACATAAGATTAAAGAAAGATAGAAATATACTGGTTTTGTAAAATATTCACTAAAACAGAAATGCCAAAAAATATAAAAGTAGTTCAGTTAAAAAAATAAGGAATACAATTTTTACTGCCATTATAATAACAGTTACTAAATAAAAGTTCTATTTTAAAAGTTAATCCTATAAATATGCAATAATTTATTATTGTAAAATTTTTTTTACAGTAAGAATACACCCAGGTTGTTACTGTTTTTTTAAGGAAAATTACAATGGAATTTTTACCATCAAATATTATACTAACATAATATTGTTATAATCTATTAATAGTTTCCGTAGGTCTTTCAAACGAATGGTTCAAACTCTAGTCAGATGATATCTAATAAAAAAAATATGAAGTTTATAATTTATACCATAATAGAACCCAACATTTGTAATGTGGGTTACAACTGCCTGGTTCATGTACCATCGTATCTAATAAATAAATAATCTAATAATAATATCCTATAATGGTTTCAATCGCCAATGCTTTTAAAATATTTATATCATTATTTATGATATGTAATATTAATATAAGTAAATACTATACCATTTTATATTAAATGTTTTAGCAGCTTAAATTGTACGAAGGAAGACAAGAAATTATTTGTAGGGTTAAACAAAACGAAATCTTACATTAAATCAAACTACATACATCAAATCCAACATAGTTACATAATAAAAAACAATTGTTCCATAAAATTAAAAAATGTAAAAAAGGAATCGCGGTTCTAGTTTCTGTAGATCAATTGAAATTACTAGAATATTATAATATGTCGAGTTCCCTTCTGTTCCTACATCTCTTTATGATATAAAATTAATTTTCAAATCTCTTAATTGTACTTTATAAAGGTGTTTTGTAGATCACAGTTCTGTTGATGAAAATTAAAATTATTTTGATGCTTTTGGTAAAAAATTTTATTGAGTATTTTTAAAATGTTTGTAAGCTTGATACTTGTAAGTGATGTAAATGGTTCAAATTAGACTAATATTATTTAATGGTCAAGAAAAATGTGTGATTATGATCATTTACCTACATACATCCTACATGATCATCTTTTTACATAAGGATCATATATCTAAATCGATAAAAATAACATATCATCAATAGCATTTTAAAAAAATACTTTGTTTTAGTTTTTGTAAAGTTTTTAGGAGGGCTTCGTATCTTATTACTACTAAACTCTTGAGAAGGCAAATAGTATTGTCTAAATAAACTTCTAACTAAACTTTCAGTGATTTTTATAACTTAGGAAATTTTACGAAAATAAATAAAAACTTCTTTCGAAATTAATAATTTTTTGTTTTGAATCAAACAACTAAAATTCAAAAGTAATTATCCGTCAAAAGCCACATATTATGACAGTTCAATAATGTACATATACTACATACATCTGGGCCCCATTTCATAAAACTATTAGTCTAATATTATTAGTGAATTTACTAATATTTTATCAGTTATTAGTAAAATTTTGTTTCATAAAGGCTAATATTTTATTAGTGCTACACTAATAATTATTAGTGAATTTTATTACTGCAAAGCGCGTTTCTGTTTCATAAAACTATTAGACTAATAATTATTTGTCGCTACACTAATAATTATTAGTAAATTTTTATTAGTTTAGAAAGACCAATAAATTCATTATTAGTCTTTTAAATATTAGGATATTTATATATAATAGAGGTTAAACTTTATATTGTATGCCATAAACTTATTTTTTTTTAGTAAATAATCTTAAATATTTTGTACAAAATAAATAAATAATAAAATTTAAAAAAATTTCTTTTCATTAATCAAGAAAATTTTATTTTGGTTACAACTTAAACATAATTACGTATAAATTTGAAAATCATGTTAAGCTCTGATAGTGAGAGTGATTTGGAAGATTATTTTATAATAAGGAGAAGTCTTGCATTAAATATAAACCAAATAATTGAACATTCAAATAATAATTATTAGTGACGAGTCTATAGGTACTAATAATTTATGATTTGCAGTAATAATTTATTAGTAAAATTTTATTAGTTGCAGAAAAGTTTTATGAAACAAAAAAGTATTACTCCATATTTATTAGTTCTAATAATTATTATTTTATTAGTATTAGACTAATAGTTTTATGAAATAGGGCCCTGGAATAATCAAAGTTTTTTGCTTTAGAATGATAATCAAATTAACGACAACACTAAAAATAAACTTTGACGTTTATACAAATTGTCAATTTAGCAAATCTTTCCATTGTACTCAACTCCACTTCTTGTACTCAAAATACTTGATCTTATATCTAAATAGACAGACAGTTCGAAATTAAAAAATAATTTTTTTTTTATATGTTTTAATTTAAATAACAAATTGATGATCTACAAAATGAACATAAAAAATGCCATGTTTCAAAAAAAAAAAAAAACAGAAAAAAACAAAAAATTACAAAAAAATCAAGTTACCAAAAAAAATTTTTTTTTTTATTTTTTATTTTTTATAGGATGTCAATGGCACAGATATTTACTACTTTTATGTTGTACATGTGAACTCACATCATCATAAATAAATTCAACTCAATAGGATTTTATTCAGTCACGTACACACGTATTTGCAGGATTAATTTGAAAGACCAACATTCTATGTTACATATATATATTTGTATGTACAAATATGTTACATATTACATATTACATACCAAATATTCTATATATATATTATATAAAAACATATATACCTTTCAAAAAAAAGGAGTACAGTTGATTTACAAAACGGTTTTTATTGGAAATTTTCTCGTTATTATTTTTTATTATTTTCCCATTTGATTTTTTTTTTTTTAGAGATCCCATGAGTTTTTCTCAAAAATTAAAAGAGCACAAAACCAAAAATAATAGATAGAAAAATGGTTGATAATATAATATACATATATATAAAAAAAAAACATTACCTTTTTTTTTAAACTCTTCCTATTTTTGCTTTATTTTTTGTCTAAAATGGATTACACTTTAATTTTACAAAAACGGATTTATTTGATAGAAAAAAAAATTTTTGGGTATTTTAAAAGATAAAATCAAAAAAATATTTACGTAATTATTTTGCGTTTAACAATATTTTTTTTTTCCAATTTTCTTTTTTTAGATTTTTTAACAAATTTTCTATAGTGTCTTACATTTTATATAGAGAATTATAAAAGTTGGAAAACAAATGGGAGAAAATGGAGTCCATTAGTAAACGAAAAAAAAAAAACAAAAATGATAAAAAAAGAAATTTTATTTTTAAATTATATTTAATATTATTATCGTTTATATGAATTCTTTATTTTATGTGTTAAACTTTTAAAAGACATAATTTAGAATACGTGGTTAAAATTTTTAATTGACATAACATGTTTAAAAATCAATTTTTAGTAATCTTTGGAATCGAAATCGAAAAATAGAGTTCTAATGAAGGGGAATTTATAGAAAAGTTAAAAAATATTATTATGTATAAAAGTGTTTTCCTCATGATTATGTGTATTATTTTAAAAATTAAAAGCTATATGGGAAAAGGGCCTATAATTTGTGGGAATGGTAGTGCATGGTAGTGTAAAACTGGTTGAGTTCTATCTTGTCTCAATTCTAAATTTTTACCCACTCGCCCTGGTACATAAGTTTAAAATTTATATTTGAAATTTTAGCGATGTCTCAAATCTTTTAAGAGTTTTAGTTTTATATAAATCATATGTATATCTTTAATTCTGGTATATCTATCATATCCTGGTATACGACGTATTCTTAAAGATTGCCCTCCAAAGGTTAAATTAAATATAAGAGGTCAAGAGTATCGAAAATATATCAATTTTTTTAATATAATACGTTTGATCAACGAGATCTAGTTAACGCTGCAGGTATTTTATTAATACAAAATTACTATTGCCATGATAAAACAGCGAGGGCCACGAAATCCCAAAAAAAATCCTAAACTAAATAATAATCCCAATTTCCAAAAACCAAAATTTCAAAATTCCAAATTACAAAATCCCAAAATACCAAAATCCCAAATTTTAAAATCCCAAATTGAAAAATCCCAATTGTGATTCGGAGGAATTTTAGAGTTGAATTTAAAAGTAGTGTTATTGCTTTTTCCAGAATATTTACATATATGTTTATGGGAGATTCTGAGTTAGTAGAGATTTTAGAGTTTGTTAGAAAATTAGGGCTTCAATAATTTTTTTAGCGGGGGTTGCGGGCGGCAGCCACCACTATTGGAAGTTTGGATAAACTTCCGGAAAAGGGTTGTGAGCTATCAAGATGACGTCATCACATAACGGTACTAAATATCTCAAAGTTTTCGAATATATATACTATTAGTGGCGATGGCGCCATCTAGTGGTCGAAAATTACATTACAAAAATTTCCTAAGATTTTGTAGCATTTTAATTAAAATGTTATATTTTTCCTGTAAGACTGGAACCAATATCTTACAATATTGCAGGGCATGATATTGTCTTTCATAAACATCTTGTTTCATCTGAATCGGTGCTACCGTTTTTGAGATATTGCAATTTCAAGTGGAAATTTAAAACAAAAAAAAAATTTTGAACTTTCAAAAAAACCACTATAAGTATGAAATTTTCAAAAACACCCTGTATTATACTGTTAGAAAGGTCTTTTGACACTCTTTCCAACGGTATATAATAAGTATGGTATATGTTGACAAATAGCCCCACCAGAGAACATAAATGAAAAACTGACACAACAATTTTATCAAAAAATACATTTTCATACTTTATTTATTTCTCATAAATTTATTTTAGCTTTTAAAATTTTTGTTGTTGAAATATGTATGTAAAAGAATAATTAGAAAGGACCTTAGAGTTGGCTACAAAATCAGAATTATGCCCTTTTTCCAGAATATTTACATATATATATACATATATTTTTGTAATGCATTTTTCAACCACTATATGGCGCCATCACCACTAATAGTATATATATTCGAAAACTTTGAGATATTTAGTACCGTTATGTGATGACGTCATCTTGATAGCTCACAACCCCTCCCTGGAAGTATATCCAATTAAATAATAGAATAATCAGCATTTAACAATTGGTTTCTTCTCTTTTTTGTTTTTTTTTTAATCCCCAAATGTAAAATTAAATTAAATATTTTCTGTTCCCTTTATTTAAAATTTAAGATTAAAATAATCACATATTTTATATTATCACTTTAGTTTATGTTTCATTTTATATTAAAACCGAATAATAATTTTTGAAAATAATAGGTAATATCTTTTAAAAGTTAATTAAAAACTTTTTGTAGAATTTTTTAATTACAAAAAGTAACCAGATGCATTTCCAGTTAATTTAATGTATTAATTAAATTATTTGGAATTTTATAATTACGTTAAAATTCCATAAAGACATTTTTTTTAAAATGAATATTTACTTACATGCATTTGCAAAACTATGGTGCATTATATTAGTTATTAATGATTATCATTTTATAAAATTAAATAAAAGTAAGCATGAAATAATTAATATATTTCGCTAATAACCAAAAAAACATGGTTTTTATGCATATATTTGCATATTACAAAGAAATTTTAACTATATTTACTGCCGAATTATCCGATTATAATCATTTGAATAAAATTTTAGTTGAAAAATAAAAATTACAAAAAAACGAGGAAGATTATAGTTGCCCTTGTCAACTTTTAGATACCCATTCATACCCACTATGATGTATACAATAAAATAAACCGTTATTTATTTCCCTTAAGCTATTATATATATATTACATAAAAAATTTAAAAATGTAAAATAGTTAAAAAAAATTTTACTCATCATCCCATAATTTTTGCTTTAAAAAAAAAAAAATAACCATAAAAAAAAAAAACAAAAAAAAAATTTTAATTCATTATCCCATAATTTTTGCTTAAAAAAAAACAAACAAAAAAAAAAATTCGTCCACCCTAAAAGTTAGTCCGAGTGATGTCCAACTTTGCCAAGTAACTTGCCCTATTACTTTACCTGCCCAATTTTAATTTTAACCTCGTAGCTTCTTTAGATTCATAGGTATTGAATTGAAAACTTTGTATGGCAGCTGCACGAAAATGGGGCCGTAACATTTTGAAACTTCATATAAGTGGTCGATTCATTATATTACTAAATACTAAGCGTGTGTAATTTTCATCCTCGTGTATAATTAGTTTTGAAGAAATTCATATTGGTGCAAAAAAGTTGTATGGCAGCTTCCCAAAGCTTTTGTTCGATTTTAACCAAAAACAATAGAGAACCTAGAAATTGTCTAAAAATGACTTTGTGTGAATTTCAAAACTCTAGCCCGTTAAGTTATGGTGCTGACACACGGACGGACAGACACACATAGCTAGATCGGTTTACTTTTCGATGCTGATCCGATATGTACCCTTGACACTATATCTAGCTCGTCTAGATCGATGCATTACAAACGGAGGAGCAATTTTAATATACCCAATGTCATATGTGTATGCACGGGTATAAAAATAACTTTATAATAACCTTTTAAAATTGATAATACATATTAATATGATAAATATTATGTTAAAATTGGCGCCGCAAAATATGCAAAAATTTCAATTTTTTTGTTTGATTTTATAATAATAATAAAACCTAAAAAATAAATAAAATAAAATATTTTATCTAATATTAGAATTTTTATGAATGTTAAGTAGGTAAGATAATAAGTGTTTTATGTATATAAAAATTTAGTAAAAAGAGCTGAAGGACCAACATTCTAAAAGAAAAGGAGTCCAATTAATTTGGTAAAAAATCAAAAATAAAAAAATACGTCAAAATGTCAACCAGTGGTCCGGGTTCTAATTCCCCTAAAAGTTAGCAACTTTTATGTGATTTCCGATACGATTCCGCTACCATTCGAAATTTTACCCAACGAATAATTCCAATTTTTCAGATTGCAGGAAACTTATAAAAATAATTTTATATCATAAAATATATCACATATTTTATATCATATTTTATATTTCTAAAATTCCTAAAATAAAGCAATTAAAATTTCAAAGTATAATTTTGCTACTTTTTTAAAAGTTGATAATAAATTAAAATGAAACATTATTTTTCTTTATATATTCTAAAATTTTGAAAAAATTTTAATAAAATTACAATTATATCCTCAGTATATTTATAAATTGTAATTTTTTGATTGCCTAATACAGGAACAGTAGTAACACTTTTATGATGATTTTTCAATTATGTCAAACAATATGTATAACAATACAGAATTTAAAATGTTTTAATATTCAATAGGTACCCACATTAAATTTAAATTTCAAATAATGTTTTCCCCATAAAAATAATTTTATGTTTTCTAAAAAATAAAAATAAAATAGAAAATTGTAATTATTCAAAATTCACAATCATACAGTGGATTATACGACACACGATCATAGAGAAATTAAACTGAAAAAAAAAATTGTCATAAAATCAAAATTAAAAAAAATAAATCTCCTATACAAATTACTTAAAATGTACTTTACGTGTTTTAAATATTAACCCAATACTAAATTCAGATTCCGAATTTTGGGCCCCTTAATATTTAGTCCTCTTTTTAAAACAGTAATTCTTCAATAAATTCATACTCCATTATCTGCTATCTTGTATTCATATATGAATATTAAAGTTTTAAAATGCTGTGGTACATATGATATATTTTTTTAAGTATTATTTGTATATATTTTATATAAATTTAGATATAAAATTAAAAAGATATAACAAAAATATTTACGATTTTTATTTATAATGGCTTTTTTGGTATAAAACCAAATTTAAAATATTTAAAAAAATCCCAAATATTAACTGTAACAGTCTGTTAAGATATGAATGAATTTAAGATTATAAAATATGCCTGATAGACATTTGGTTTAAAATTCCAAAAAAAAACAATTTAAATAGCTGCTTCCTAGAAATGCTTAAATTTTCTTAAGTTATTATTAAGGGAAGTTCAAAGAACCAAGTTATTTTATTCATGAATGCCCAGAAAACTTTCGTTTTAACTGGATAATTATTTTAAGAAATTTAAATACCCTGCAGAAAAACTGGTGTAAAAAATTCATGGAAATTTTCGATTCTGTTAAAAAAATTCTTTAATTTTCAAAATATAAGTTTTCCTTCTTAAAGAAATCTTCGATTTGAATTAAAAATTAGCTTTTATAAAGAAAAGAAATAAACTAATGTTTGATCCTGATCAAATTGAAACTTTTTTCATCTAACAATTAACAAATTTAAAAAACAAACAGCTACGTGGCATGGCAGCGTGGTTAGAGTACCGACCTTTAATTCGAGATAACCGAGTTCGAGCCCCAGTAAAAACGAAAGAAAAACTTTTATCTGGTTTTCAACTCGATTCAGCTACTATACGCCATTGGGTTAAAATTAATGGCATAACCAATAAATAATTATTCAATATCTTTTTAAATTGAATAATATAACTCACAGATCAAGAAATACCTTATAATTCATATATGAAATGATTGCAATATATGTCAAATATAATTGTGTCTTTTTAAAATATGAGACGTTTCTAAATGTTATAAGGCGTAGTACTGCATTATGTATAAACTGTATGTGAAATTCATTAAGATCAATTCTAATAATAAGAATATAATATGTCTCCCTTGTTTCAACATGCACCAATTGTATAGACAAGCTAAATTATTTAAAAATTTTGATCAATAAAACCGTTAGCTCAATTGACAACTAATTAAAATAACTTATGTACTGCATTTATTTCCATTGTTTTAAAACTGTCATTTGAATACCTTGATATGATTTTATTTTTATTGTATTTGTGTTTTTTTTTTTAATTCAGTTCACGTCATTTTGTTGTTTTTTTTTTGTCTTTTATGAGAAAATATTTATGATCCAGACAAAAAATAAAAAAAAATCTTATTATAACGGTATATTTTCTGTCAATTATAAATTATAATAAAAATTAACTACTACATATACCTAGCAATATTAAATGTTAATAAAGTTAGAAGGCATGAAATTGAAATTCTCTGTTTGACTTTTCTTTTCATTCTTTTCCTCTTTATTCTGATTACATTCTGAAAAGTGTCTTGAACAGTTGATGAATGTTATATTCCCTTACGATTTGAAGATTTCCCCATTATATTGTTGATTTTCTTTAAAGCCCTCAGTTGTAAACATTTCCAATTTTTAGTTTTTTTCTACCCTATTATTTTTGAAATCTTATGGATTACTCTGTTTATTTTGATATTTCATAAATATTTACAAACCTATTAAGTTATTTTGCGTATTCTATTAAATAAAAACTAATTAAAATATTTTATTTTTAATTTCAGAACGAATTGATTGTAGAAAAGTTAAATGCCCCCTTCCAGAAGTGATGGAAAGTTGTCCAAGCGATAGTATTTTAATAATGATACCTGAACCTACTACTACTACAACAACACTGGCTCCAACAACAAGTACAACCACAACTACTACTACAACTACAACAACTACCACTACAACACCATCACCATCGACCATAATCGAATCTGACGAAGATGATCTGGAAACAGAACTGGATATGATAACAAAAGATATTAACAGTGAATTATCAAATCCGGCAGTCAAAAAGATTTCAATTGCACCTGCCGATCAAGTTGATGCAGAAAAAGATGAATTACCTGAAAACACTAATTCTTCAAATACTTCACAAACTACTACAACACAAACTTCAACTACAAAAAGACGACGTAATCGTAAGAAAAATAAATCAACTACTGAAGAACCTCCAGTAAAACAACTAAGTAAACGTAGTCTGGGTTATCGTCGCCGTGAATCAATAAAAATTGTACCGGGTGATTATCGTAATTATGAAGAATATTTCCGTCGTTATTACAATCAAAAATGGAAGCGATCAATAGGATTCTCAGAATCTGCAGGCATAATTTCCGAATTACGTTCAAAACAATCTGCATCTGTAAATGCAGCCGATTCTGATGATATATCATTAGTGAAAGAATGTTGTCCCAAACAAATATCAACATGTGTTTGTCGTAATGATTGTGAAAAACCGATTTGTGTTAATGCAAAACAAATTCTTGTTGTTGTGAAACAAGGTAATGCCAGCCACCCGGGACAATGTTGCCCACAATATGAATGTGTTTATACTCAACCAGATTGTAGTTTATATTCACAAAGTCAAAAAATTTACTGGCCCAGTAAATGTGTTTCGTGTACATGTATTAATGGTGCACCATTATGTAGTAACACTTGTCCATCAATACAACATCAAAATAACATTGAATCAAATTGTTATTCTGAAAATGCAATAGAAATCAAAATATTTAAAGAAGGCGAAAAATGGAAAGAAGGTGATTGTACTGATTGTGAATGTGAGGATGGTAATCGCCGTTGTTTTACAACACAATGTGCTTCAATGTATAATTGTACTGTTCAGAAAAAAATCCGTGGTGAATGTTGTCCAATATGTGATGATGAAAATTTGAAAACAACCACAGTATTACCAACAACATCAGAAATACCAATTACCACAATAAATAAAAATGATGAAATACCAACAACAGAGAATACCGTAACATCAACAACAGCATGTCCAATATTACCAACTACATCAGCGTCTCAAGCAAGCATATCAAAAATTTTGGAAGATAATGTTATATATATTATACCAGTTACTGTTGTATTGGCATTAATGGTTATTACATTACTTTGTGTTTGGTGTATTAAGGCGTCCAGAAAGAGTAAAAAAAACAGTTATTTAGCAATATCGAATGGTGATTCAAATTCAAGTCATAATAATATGGAAAATGGTGGTGTCCCAGCTAATAATGCTAATAATCATAATACTAATAATCATCGTAATAATAAAAATCATCTTAATCATCAACATTCAAATTCATCATCCAACTGATATTAATCTTATATTTTTACAATTTATTTAAGAGAAAAAAAACTTTCATTTTTTTACTAGTTATTATTATTTTTAATTTTTAATTCTATCTAATTAAATTTATTTCTTATTTTATTTGTAAATTATCTTTTAAAAAACTTATTAATTAAATTATTTTTTTTTTTCTTTTCAATATTCTTCCCTCATTTTTGTTTTTTAAAACGTGGATTTAACAGTTTCATTTACCTCGCAATTTCAAATCACAAGTGACCTTAATATTAAAAAAAAATAAAAAAAAAATACCTAATATTAAAATTAAAAATTAATTAAATAAAACACTAGAAACAATAGAAATATTATAATGAGATTTTTATTTAAATTAATTAAAATTAAATCTCAAAACCAAATCAAATTTCAATTATTGAACACTTCCATTAACCAATAAATTATTATTAATTTTCATAACATATTAAACGCAATATCAACTAAAATCATTTTGTACAACCCTGATTTAAAAACCTGTCATTATTTCAAACTAAATTTTAAAAACTTATTTTACTTAAAAAATTTTCTCATTTATAATTTTCTTAATTACAAAAATTATTTTTTAAATAATCCTTCATTAATTTTTAACTCTATAATTAATTATTAATTTGTGATACAGTTATGGAAAAAAAATTGTTTGTTTTTTTCGATATCAAACCCCTCTATTAATTTCTTTATATTAATTAAATTTTGTATATAAATTATGTAATAATCAAAAAAAAATAATAAGTTTTTAATATTGTTATCATATTATATATTCTTAAAATTATTTATAAAATTATGTTTTGTTTTTTTTTTTTAAATTAACCCATAGATTTTATTAAAATATAATAAATATATTTCCAGTTAAGTATATATACTCTATTTATATACTCTTTTCACATAAATTGGGTCTTTTTTTCAAATAAAGTTAGGCTTTTTCAAATAAAATTGAGTGCAAATTTTCAAAAAAAATTGATGCTTTAAAAATCAATTTGGTCCTTTTTTGAAAACTGCCCCCACATCTTGGGACGCACAACTCAAACTGACATGATTTGAAAAACTTATCAGTGAGTATATCTTGTTCCAATTATATTGATCCGACTACTGGAGTCCTAAGAAAACGGATTTAGTTAATTAAAACAATTCCAATCCAACTTGAAAATTTGGGACTATTTCAAATTGAAAAAAGACAAAACCAAATTTGAAAAAAGACAAATATCATTTGAAAAAAGACCAAATTCATGTGAAAAGAGTATACATGTTCAATAAATAAAAAATTAATTTTTTACTGATACATTTAAAATATAATCAAAACATAATAATGTAATAATTTTATTAATATTATTAATTATTTAGTATTAAAATTATTCTTATTACAAAAGTTATTAGTATTTATTATTTTAAGCATTATAAAGATTTTATAGACGGGCGGTATGAATTAAGTTAAAATGAATTAAAATAGGATAATTGAATTCAGATAGAATTAATTTGACAATACATGACAACGTCAGAAAATTCAAAATAAATAAACTTCAAAAACATTACATATATTTTTCATCTATAATGGACTGAGTATAACAAAAAATTTTAAAATGTATTAAGTCCCAAATTTAGTTAGAATTATAATAAAAATATATTAATAATTCTAACTAAACTGTATTATTAATAAAAATATAATTTAATTGCATTCTAACTCATTTTATAACGCTTATATATAATCTTATAAATAAATTAATTACTAAATTCTATATTATTTAAGTTAAGAATAAATCTAAACTTCTTTACTAATTAAATAATTATTGATGTGTATATTTTATTTTATTTTTTATTAATTATAGAAAAATATTGTAAAATTATTTAGAAATACGAGAATTATTATTTTAATTCAATACCATAAATGGTATTCTTTTCATTACTCATATTTTAAAAACTTTCCAAGACGCAACACATCCATAACAAGGCGTAATAATGTATATCAAATTATATTAGTTGGTTATTAATTAAATAACCATCATATTTAAGTAAAACTGATTTTGTTTTAATATTTTGGCATTATAAAAATTATAAATTCATTAATTATTGGTCAATTAAAACCACAATTTAAATTACATATCAAAAACATGAAATTACCGTATTAATTACACAAACTTTTTAGTAACTTCATTTACATTTAAAAAATTATTTTAATATATTTGAATTAAAACATTAAATAAACTTATTTTAAAAAAAAAAACTTTAAATAACAATTTTTATTCAATATTTTGTCGCATGAGAATAAGAACAGTGTATCTGCACTTATCCTATTTTCGAGAAAACTGTATTTTCAATGTCTATTTAAATAAACTTATTAGTATTACTTATCTAATTCAATATTGTAAAAACAATTTAAACTTTTAATTAGTTTTTATTTATGGGTAAAGTGAAGTTTAGTCCGAGAGAACGATGAATTTTGTCTCAAATTGCGGCTTCGATCCAACTTTTATTTTAATTCTTTCACTTTCTTCTGCTATATGGGATGACCCATTTTTTATTTTCATTTTTATTTCATTCTTTTGTTAACATTTTTATTATTGATTATTTAATATTAAATTATTTGACCTTCTTTATAAGATCATCCCAAATTTAGTCATATCATATCATAACTTACTCAAAAATGTTAAAAATGTTACTTAGAATGTTTTTATTTTCAAGTGGCAATTTTATAATATGTATTACTTTGGAAGTTAGATTGGAAAGTATTTCCTAAAACCACCGGCAGTCGAAACTAATAAAAATTACACTATATTAATATAGTATATAATATTATAATATCTCCAAGTTAGTTTACTTTAAAAAAAAATTTAAAAAAAATTTAATGCACTTTCATATTAGAATTAAAAATTAGTTAAAATAAAAAAAAAAAATTAAAAGAACACCAATATGCCTTTTATTATATTACATTTTATATATATATATCAATAATATAAAATATGCTTTAAATGTGTTTGCAAGTAAATAAAACAAAATGTATGTAAATAATATAAATCGTAAATTAATTAAAATAAATAAAACAAAAAAATAAATAAAATATTTTATAGAACAAAGTAAAATTAAAATAAATTAAATAATATTAAAAAAAAAATATACATATATATATACACAAAATCATAATATTTATTTTAGATAAAATCTCTAATTAATTAAATAAGAACTAATATGGGATAAAATAATATATTGATTATTGAATTGCCTTCTTTCCAAAAAACAACAACTTATTTAAAAAATTAATTTAAATCAAAATTAAATAAAAATAAGTTAAAAATAAAAAATTAAAGAGTGAAAAAAATTTAACACCATCAGCGCTATCTAGTTGCATAATTATTTTTGAAAAAATAAATATTACTTTAATTAATTAAGATATTAATAATAATAATAAAAAAATTATTTCACATATCTATATAAAGAATTTGTTATTAAATTAGATGTAAAATAATCTTTATTAAAAAAATATTTAGAAAAAAGTATTAAGTATTATTATAGAAATTAAGTATAGTAAAATAAATATATATATATATGTAATCTTTAGTATAAACTATATAATTATAATAAAAAAGATCTATACATTAATATGCAGGTTGTTTTGTAACTTACTGACCCGCTATATAAGCTGTGAGACTCGCTTAAATCCCATACAAAATAATTATACCTTCTCCTAAGAGAAATATTATAAGAAGATATATTTTTTTATATGAGGATTAAGCGAGGCTCTTTTAGATTTCTAAACATAAGGACTTAAGAACTTTCTTTAATAAATTAGTATCCAACTCCGTTTCTAAGTTCCGTAAGTAAAAGCTTATAAAAAAATCTTCTTTTATACAAGTTTCTATATTTTTTCACTTTAAAACTATTAGCCCCTACAGAATTTTAAAAAAAACGCAAATTTATACATAAACATTGAGATACTTCACATGACATTAGAAAAAGTTTCAAAATTTTACTATATATTTAATCTGTAAATCTTCAGCTTCATTTTACAGTATTTTTTTATCTTAATTACTTGTACCAAATGAGTCTCAGCTTAACCTACCAAAAAAAAATTTCTCCTTCTAAAAGTCTATATAGCGCCACATAGCAATGAGACACCCTGTATATAAAACAAAAAAATTATTTTAAATTTATTTTAACTTGATTTTTAATGTATCTTATAACCAAAATTGTTTTCTTGTCATATGCATGTGGATGATATAAAAAATTAAAAAAAAATAATTTTAATTTATTATTTAAAAAAGAAATAACTGATTTTATTTTAATTAAATACTAAGTAAATACAATAAATATGAAATTTAATTATAAAATTAAATTCTTTAGAAAATTCAATTATGAAATACAAGCAAATTTCAAAGACAATATTTTATAAACGTAATTAAACAAATACTTGTAAAAATAATGAGTACCCCTAGGCATGGCCCTGTTTATACACATTTATGTCACACACAATGATATAACATACTTATTTTAAAAAAAAAAACTTTTTGCTTATCCTATTCCTTGAATATTGACTGATGACTCTTGACTTGAAATCAGATTCTCAATATTTATGAAACAGAACCCTAAAAAACTTTAAAGGATAGAATTATCAAATTATATATAAAGAAGCCCACTTAATCCGGCACTTTAGTTTATTTGACATACACATGTTTATTTGACTTGGTGATTTGACACTTAAGAAATTAAGTGTCAAATCAAGAATAATCAATTTACTTGAATAATCTTTCTGAAATAAACTTGCTTGTAACTTAGTTGAAGAATTTTATTAACATTTTAAAAAATTTATAGCAAAAATAAAAACGATATATGTATTACATGGTAAAGATATTTATATTTTTAAAAAAAAAACATTCCACATGTATATGTGATTATTTAAAAAAAAAAAAAGCAAAATTTAAAATTATGTATTCTTAAATGATCTCTTCTTTAAATGCGAAAATCTATTTTCATATAAATTATATTATTTTTTTTACTTTTTTTACTTTAACAAATTGATTTAATTTTAAAAAATTTTACTTTAAAATAAATTATTATTGAAAGCATATAATTTGGAAAAAAAAACCTTAAAAAATTTATAAAATAACAAATATAATATACATACATAATAATTAAATGCTTGATATAGATACTAATTAAAATAAATATAAAGTTTTTAAGCAACACAATAAAAGAAATATAATATATGTAGTAGAAAATAATTTTTAATATATAGTATAATTATATTTAGATTTTATTTGATTTGAAAAATCAAATCATTTCAAAATCAATCATTAATGTTAAAAAAAATATACAACATAAATTATAATTCTAAAAAAAATAATATACAAATTATTAATATTATTTATTATGTCATCATATGTAATTTTAAAAATAAAGAAATAAAGATTTCCCGTTATTCCTTTTTAAATTACTTACATTTTTCTTTCAGAATATTATTAAGGTGTTTTTACAGTCGTATCTACGAGGCCTATAAAGATAAATCCTTTAAATTAGGTATAACGGTATTTTTTTGTTTTTCCTTTATGTCCCCCAATTTTGAGTGAATTAAAGCAAGGTTCGTGTAATTTGGTACAAAATAGTTCTTTCTAGATTGCTTAACGTTCTTGAGATGTTTTGAAGCTTTAAGGATTTTTATTATTGCAAGATAGCTCCTTTTAAATGTAAGGGTTGGGCTGTTTTTAAGGTAAATAATTTTTTACAGGTTTTTAAAAATAACGAAGTTTTTGAATAACTTACTATTCCTAAACAGCGGGAGAAATATGAATGAATCATACTTATTACCAAATATTTAAATACTATCAGATCCTAACTTTAACCATTTAAGATAAAAGAAATCCAAAAAAAAAAAAGAAGTTTTCATAAAGGTAAACTAAAATAACGTGTGACAATCCTATATACATTTATTTTACATATTATTATATGGAATTATATTTATGATTTCATTTGTCGTTTGGCGTCTCCAGATTGAAAATATTCCTTATAGAACTTGCGTTATTTAATTTAAAAAATTTTTAGATTTTATCCGGCTTTCACAAAACTAACTTGAGTTCCGAAATATTTTTAAACGATTATTTTTTTGAGATTTTACGAATATAACAGATACAATAAATTCACGTCCATTTCTATTATTTTTAAGCGGCAAATAAAAAAAAAAAATCGTCAATAAATGAATTCAAACAAGTGCTGAAAAAAACCAAGGGTTCTTAAAAAAGCACATTTTCACAGTATTATATTTTGTTTCATACTGAGTATTTTATCGGAATATAATGTTGAAGCTTCAATGTTAACGTTTAATTTAGGAATTATATATGTACGTTGGTGACTAAGTTATTACTTACTTATATAAACAGTAAATTTATTAATTTTTAAGTCCTAATAGACCCTGTATGGAGAAGGTTACCCAATTTCTCAAGGATCTAATCATCACTACTCCCCTTCCCCCAAATTTTTTAGGTTCTAGGAACTAAATTGTCAATTTCACCAAAATTTGGAATTATGCTTAGACTTTTACTATTTAAGCAAAAATGGTTAAAACTTAGAGACACTTTCTTCAATTTAAAGAACCGCTTTTAAATTTAAGAAAATCTTTTGACATATGTTAAAGTATAATGTTGGACCTTCAAATTTTGTATTCAAGTTACAGATGTTTAATAAAATTGCAAGACCCTAGCTTAAACCGTTTAGAAGATATGTTCGGCCAAATTAAGTTTTGCATAATGGTAAATTTTAGTACCGTATGGCAACCCTAAATATTTGCTTTTTAAAAATTTATAAAGTTTATAAGACCAGCTATCTTTTGCCGTTTTCAGATTGAATATAGGGTTTTTTCCAACTTTGGGTGGCTGTAGTTCCGTAACGGGTCAGGCTACAGAAAAAAATTCTTCTGCGAAATTAATTTTTTTGCAATACCATGGTTAAAATTTCTTTTCTCTATTTTTCTCTAGTTTTTGTAAACATACGGACGGACGGACGGACAGAGTGAAGCTATCTATATAGGCACATTTTTACAAAATTTTTTGAAAATGTACTAAAAAGGGTGTTCCATCTTTTATAAATAACAATAATTCTTGGTTATAATGTCAGTGAGGATTGAACGTTTCTAGAATTCTTATATAAATATGTATTGATTTAAGGCTAAGTATAATATAATTTTATTAAAAAGTAAATAAATAAAAATAAATAAAAAGTATACTCTTGTCAAATATATTTATTAGTTCATATTAGTCCTTCTTTTGTTAAGACCATGATCAGGTATTAAGGGAGCCAAAAATTAAAAAATAAAATTAGAAAATTTTTTAATTATAAAAAAAAAACTTTTTTTTTCAATTATTTTTTATTTTCTTTTATATTTTATAGTTTTTTAAGATGCATCGACCATATATTTAATTATATACAGTAATATACATTATAATTTATTAAACAGATTTTTAATTTGTTTTTCTACTGCTTCAAGGTATTGTCATTTTGGATAATTTGTTAGTTATATTTTTAATTTTGATTACACTAAAATTTCTTATGCTGAAAATCTGGTTGTAGATGTGTTACTTCTTGTAATGGCCTGCTATTTATGCACATTGAACAGGGAAAATATAATTATTTTTTCATTCGTATATTAAATTAAAATTAAAGCTAAGTAACAATGTATTAAAAAAAAAAAATTGCATAAATTGTATATTAATATCCATTTTTATTATATAGAATATCTTAGCATATTAATTAACAATACAAGTTCAATGTCAAACCTTTCCAACGAGTTCCGCCGTGTGAATCGCACATTTTTCATTATATTTACATTGTGTTCCATATGGTATAGGATATTTTCTAGGGTTTGTTTTGACATAATTTGTAGCTTTTTCAACCTTTTGCATATTTGTGTAAAATCTTTGATAAGAATCTCTATTAAATTTTTTAAATTTTAATGTTTCCATAAATTTTGCAAGTTTTTCATAGCAACTTAAAATGTTTAATAAATTAAATAATTTAATATTTTTTTCCCCAATTTCCATAATTTCTTAATATACTTACTGTGAATTTCTAATAAATATTGGTTGTGTGTTGCGTTTTTCTAATACCGACGATTTAAATTTATGTTGCACACAAAGTATTAAATCTTTTAAAAATGATAGTTGAAGTTTATTTTTCATTGCTTGATCATGAATCTTAAGTCTTGACATATATCCTCTCCAATGTTTTTGTATTGTTATGGCAGCATCATCAACTTTCTTTATCAAATCCATAATAAATTTTTCAATCATAAGCTTAGCATAAATATGGCCAGCAAAATGCCTTCTCCAGTATTTTTGTATAATTGTAGCTTGTTCATGCAAGTGTTTTATGCGTCGTCTAACCAAAAAGCC
This sequence comes from Dolichopus griseipennis, assembly GCA_963082915.1. Lineage (NCBI taxonomy): Eukaryota > Metazoa > Arthropoda > Insecta > Diptera > Dolichopodidae > Dolichopus > Dolichopus griseipennis. Next base: position 35,272,329 of record OY720443.1, read on the forward strand.
TCTAACAACGGATTGTAAAATGGTAGCAGCATGGTTTTTAACCTTCCGTTCAATTGGATTGAGTCTAGAATACAAAAGATTTTGAAAATTTTAAATTTATACTCTTTCTTATACATATTTGTTTTTTAAAATTACTTTGAACGTTTTTTAATTTCATCGTATAACCATTGTATTGTTACACCCGCATAATTTTCTTCTGATCGGCATATAGTCATTTTTAGAAATATATAAGAAAATAATAGAATAAAAAGAAAAATAAATTTTTCGAATAAAAATTGTTGGTTTCAATTAAAGCCAACTAATTCGTTAAAAAAAAAACGTTCGACTTCTAAAAAATAAAATATTTTGTATATTATTTTCTGATTCCATAAAAAGAAATAAAATTCCAAAGCTTCTTTGTTTTCCCTTTTTTTAAAGGGATTTAATTAATTAAATTCTAACTACAAAACGATGAATAAATGTATTAACACTGTAAAATTTTGATCTATGGTCAATCATATATAATGCAATGTTTTCTTATTTTTTTTTTTAAGGAAAGCCATTAAAAAGCAGAAAACCTAAACGTGCTACTTTAATTAATTATTTAAATTATTAAAATAAAAATCAATTAAAAAATTTGTAAAATAAACATTTAGCATACAGAATTCTGTAAAATAGAATGAACTAATACTTTCTTGAAATTAATCCTAAACAAAAAAAAAGTTATAAGATTATTAGCAAAAACTATTATAGGATTAAAGGTTCTATGTTTCATAAAAATATAAAAATTTAAATAAAATTGCATATTTAACCTTTTATTTCAAAATTTTTATAAAAAGATATTAAAAATGTTTTTAAATATTATTATTCATACAAAAAAAAACTTTTTGTTTATGTTTTTTATTTCCCAACAAATTATAACCAAAATTTTAGCAACTTTTAAATAATAATACGCAATAAAAAAAATTAAAATCAGGCTTTAAATGTATCCTTTTCTGTACGAAGACTTCGCATGGTTTTTATTGGATCGGTTTCACCAGCATGTTTTTGAACGGAACTTTCATGAACCCGCATAAAAGGATTCCACGCTTTCTCTTCGGCAATTGTGGATGGTACAGTTGGTGATTTTTCTGCTCGACGCATTTTTGCCCATTCAATTCGACTAAGTGTTGCTTGATTTTCTGGTTCGATATGACGACTAAAAGCCTAATTTGAATAATTAAAATATTTTAAAATTATTCAATTTAAAAGTATTTTATTTAAAATATATTTAAATATCAAAAGTAAATTTACCAAATTTTGTAAAGTATATTCATGTCCGCAAAATACTTTTGTGTCATCTGGCAAAGCTGATAATTTTTCAATTAATGCAGAATACATTTGGTCGGCAGTACCTTCGAAAAATCTCCCACAACCGCCTTGGAATAGAGTATCACCTGTAAAAACCACCTTATCACCTTCATTTGATTCAATATAATAACAAATATGCCCTGTTGTATGACACGGTGTAAATAAACATTTAACTTTTAAGTTCCCAATTTTAAATTCATCATCTTGAGTAACTTTTTTTGTTAAAGCACCAATACGGTCATCTCCACCAAAGACAACTAAATTGGGGCCATTGAAACTTTTCACTAATTTTTCATTACCACCAGCATGATCCCAGTGATGATGGGTTGTCATAACATAGCGTAAATTAACGTTATTTTGTGCAACAGATTTTAAAACTGCTTCTGGATCAACTGGATCAACAATTGCAGCATCTTTTGTATCTTTATCAATAACCTAAAATAAGAAATTGTAATTATACAATTCAATTAATTCATTTCAAACATTTTAGTTTACTAGATACATATAATTATCTTCTAAGGCAGGAATTATTTGTATATCCATATTACTAGCTTTAATTATTTCTGAAGAGCTATGAAGTCCTTTAAAACCAACAGTTTTTAGTTTTCGTGCTAAAATAAATTAAATATGTTTATTAAAAATATGTTTCAAATGTTATGTTTCACGATATTTTTTAAATCCAAAAACAAACCATAGTTAGAAAAACTTAATTCAAAAGCTTTAAAATTAGTGTCAGTAATACTTTTTTTTGTTTATCAAGACAAAATCAATTTCTATGTCAAAGATTTATTTTATTTAAACAAATTGAACACAGTGACAATTAAATTTAAATATTATTTTTCTTATTTGACATCAAATAAGAGTCCTCTTCTCTTTTTGAGATATCGAATTGTCTACTGATAACAAAACCCAATATTAAACAATTATATTAGCATGACTTTTATTATCTGGTAAAAATTAATTAGACGCTTGAAATAAATTATTTTTAAATAAACAAACCTCTAAAATAAATAGCAGTAGCGTTATATACAATACTATTTGATAAACGATTCCACATCTAAATGGTTCTAGGTGAAAATTAAACTTCAAATTAAAAAAAAAAAAAAACAAAATGTTCTAATTTATATTAGTTAAATTAGCGTTTTAAATAAAGTTACTATTTTAAATAAAAAATATTTCAAAATAAAAATGTATAAAACTCAAAATTTCTACCTTAATAGTGATTTAATACTAACAAATATGTATTATGTATATATAACACCGGAATTTTATTCAAAACAATTCTTTATTCTTTCCTTCGATAAACAACCTTCAAATTTCAATAAATATTTTGACAGCGCATTGACAATAAGAAAAAATTATGAAATAAACATATGTCAAAATCAATGACGTCACAGGTTTTTATGTTTTTAATCAATATTAATGTACCTGACATCTAGCGCCCATCACTAAAAGCAAAAAAAGAAAAGTTATCAGCTTTAAAAATTTAATTTGAAATTTTACAATTATTTTTTACAAATTTTTAAAATCTTCTACATAAACCAAATCACCCAAATAATAAAACCGCTTAAATACAAAAAATTAGTTTTCTATTAAAAATTTTAGGAATTTTTTAACTTTAAATCAACAATTCAATTCCATCTAAGACTATAGTCAATAAACCCAAAATCTTAAGTACATTTAGATAATAAATCGGCTTTACATTTTCTTAAATTTTGCAAGAAAATAACAAACCAAAATGAGTTTTTACTTAAAAAAAAAAGATTTCAAATCATATAAATTTATAAATTCGCCTTGTATTAGTAATTAATAATAAGTACTAATAAATAAAAATATTTAATATGCAATAATAAATATACATATGTATGTACATTTCTTTTTCAGTTTTTCCTTATAAATTTACACATACCAGCCAAAACTCCACAAAAAATGGTTAACCAATATACAAGACTTGAGCTTTACATAAAAACAAAAAGAAAGACAATATAAATAAATGCCAAATAATTTAAATACCTAAAAAATATTTTTTTTAAATTTCAATATCGAAAAGCAAACAATTTACGATATTTGTTATCGTAAATTGATTTATATCCTTGAGTGAAATTCTGAGTAATTTTCTATTCGCAAATTATCCTTGTTTTTTCCCAAAATTGGTTTTGATTTGAGTTCTACATTGGTATTAGTACATACTACATAGTAGTATTTGTAATATACATCCGCACAGATAACTCCACCCAAAATGAATATAGTTAGGTATAGGTACCTATATTTTTTTTATTTATTAAAATTTCTTATTTCGAAATTTATAAATTTTAGAACAAAAATCTGTACCATTTACAGTAAAATTTATTAAATTCTTGCTTTTTTTCAATTTAATGCGAATCAATTGCTTTTAAATCAAATTTATTGGTACACTTTTTAATTGAACTCAATAAATTTAAAATCATAAGATGAATGTCAGTGGTGTATTGGGTAAGCATTTGCATTACTATGAGGAGATGTATGGGTTTGATTCAGATATGGATTATAAAATATTTAATTGAAAAATAATTTTTCTTTACAAATCCCCCATGTGGTGACCAAAAATATATACCAAAATATAAAATATATGATATAAACAAAATAAATATAATATTACTTATAAAATTAATACATAGTGTTGGCGCCTGGCCCACATCCGCAAGTAAAAGATGCCGTTCATTTGCAAAGACATTGGATACACTTGTAAATATTTAATAAATAAAAAAAACAAATGCATCATTGCAGATGCATTGAATGCAAATGATGAATTAAAGCACTAGGTAATTAAAATTTTGATTATGTCAAAAAATTTTGCATGCCCCTTTTAACTTCATGCGTTAAATAGATCTTCTGAATAATATCTTATACTTTACAATATTTCATACAGTATTTGTAATTCATGTTTACGTTTTATTATAACATGTCATGAAGAGTAAGAGAGTTGAATTGAAAGTTTTAATTCAAGAAACAAAAATATGAAAAATATCTTTATCTTGACGGAGATAAAACTTCCGATAATAGAAAAAGTGTTTTCCCCCATAAATCAATTAAAATTTCATAAAACAAAATACTTACTTTAAAATTATTTAATACTTATATTATGTAATTTTTAATATTTATTTTTTATTAAAAAATAATTTATTTATAATATATTATTATACGAATATTAAAATGTCCGCGTTTAAAATAAAAGCAAAACTTCATAAAGGTATACCTTTAATATTTAATATTAAAAATCAATTTTTACAAACATAACTTGTGGAGAGTTAAACATGTTATATTTATAATTCACAGATATAAAATACAGTATAACTCAAATACAAAATTATTATAATACAAAACCAAATAGAATTGTATCTATTGAAAATTTAAAACGTTTCTACATATGTTATCAGGCTCAGTACTATCTCTTGCTCAAATTGTATGTGGAATTCATTAATATCAATTCTAATAACACGATTATAATATGACCCCCAGTTCCAACATGTACCTATGGTATAGACAGCCTTATTAGCCTAATAGTTAAACAGTTGCACTTAAAAAAAATAACACTTGAATATATATTTAATAAATATTTTAAACTATTTCTTATATTATTTCCAACTTAGAAATATCTAATTGTACATTATATAAAAATGTATTTTTCCGGATTTTTTTTTGTTATTTTTGTTTTTTTTTTTTTTATTTTTATATTTCACTGATTCATCATTTCTCATCAGTTCCCATCACTTCATCATTAAATTATTTATAATCATTTGTTTCCACCTGGAATCAAATTACGCATCAGATCTAATTTGACACCATCATCATTATTATAACAGTAGTGTAAAAAAAAACATCAAAATCCAGTAAATCCCAAATAAAAAAAAAAATATAAAATAATTTACCATCAGTGTATAAAATAAAGAAGAATGTAATTTGAAATTAAAATTTAAAAAAAAATAAATGTACTTTAGATAAGGATAATATTAAATAGAAGGATAAAAGGATCAAAGAATTTAATGTTATATATTTGTCACACTCGTTTTATTTTTTTTTTTAATGTTTTTCTTTTTATATATAATTATATACATATATATATATATTTATAATAGAATCAGAATGTGCTAGTGTGATAATATATTAAAATCTTGTCTTGTTGAAATATTCTTATTTCGAATTGAAATAAATTGGGTCAAAATGAGCAACTTTAAGTATAATTTACAAAAATTAAATTGTTCATTGCATACAATAAGGTATTTCTAAGTAATAACTTATGCATTATATTTTTTTTTTAACATTTAAATATATTTAAAAATAATACCAAACTGCGTGACACACATCACTTTTTATCACATATCACAATTGTCATACAGATCTTAAAAGTGTGACATGAAAAATTATTTGAAATAAAGCCATATTTCATTTCTTTTAAGTGGTAACTGTTCAACTGTTAAACTAATAAGGCAGTTCAATACCATACCTACATGTTGGAACATATTATATTCGTGTTATTATAATTGATCTTAATGAATTCCACATACAATTAATACATAAAATACTACTAGACCTAGAAAACCAGATAAAAGCTTTTTCATTTTCACTTTTATTTGAACCCGGCTGAGTTGAGTCGAAAGCAAGATAATTAAATTTGAAAAATGGAAAGTAGAACCACCACCCAATCAGCTGTGAAATTGGAGTCACTTTTAAAAGATTAAAAAATTAACGGAAATATTTTGTTAAACTTGTTATATTGAAGAGTCGGAATCAATTGTAGAGGAAAAAAAATATAAGAGTCAAGTTGATTTGAAGCCGGTAATTTGTTATTCCTAACTCCGCAGCCATGCATTAGCTCATTTCGGAAAAACAACTTTTAAGTATTAAACTTCTTCTGAAAAAAAAACCTATTTAATCCATGGAATTTGCGATGGAGGCAAAGGTGTTTGATCCATAAACTGATTTCTGCAGAAGAATTTTTTTAATAATTTGTTTTGGATTTTCTATCACAATTAAAAACTGTTTGATCATTTGCCTTAAAACTTGTATATGAGTTGTGTCTTCACTGTTTTAAAAACGGATTTTTAATTCAGCTACCTGTTTCGAACCGACGGTCTCTAAAATATATCGAACTCCATTTTTTTTTTTAAATAAAAAGGATTACCCAATGCTCTTGATATTCGTTCTATTTCACAAAATTTGGAACAGTTAAAAAATAATAAAATTTCATATATAATCAATCAATATCTACTAACATTACAAACGTTTTTTCAATTACTATATATCATATCTTACATATATTTCATCATACGATATATTTTATAATTTCAACATTTCATACTTAGTTCCAAAAATTTTTAACCATAGTAACAACTAAAATTTGTTAATGTAAATGTGAATCTATTGGAAACTTACATATTACATATACATATAATCATATTAATCTGTATAATTGAAATATTTAAAATTAAAATAGCTATTGTTATTATCAATTAATTTTCTAATATATTTTCTTTTTCATCATATCTTTGTAATTTAACACCTTTATAAAATTATCATCATTTTAATTTTTTAATTATTGCTTTTTTTTTTAAAGTTCCATTCATAAATATCTACATAAGAGTATTTTTATATGAGAAAAATATTTATTTAATAACGTGAGTTATGAATTAAATAAAAAAAATTATTTAGATGAATATCGTGTATTATTACAAAAGTAAACCGAAAATTGGGTGTTTTATTAAAAAAGAAAAAGTATTTACTTTACCGATTTTAAAGTGTTTTATTTAATAAAAAAACCAATTCTGCTTCTTCTTCTTCTTTTGCTGCATATCCATTATTGGATGTTAGCGATCATATGATGCTGTTGATCAACTGTTGATGATTAATGCGATCCCTGGCTGTGTGCATTAACTCTCCAATGTCTGAAACGCCTGTCCACTGTCTGATATTTCTTAGCCATGACATTTATTTTCTACCTATGCCCTTCGTCCTTCAATTTTGCCTTGGATAATAAGTTGAAGCAATTCATATTTGTTTCCGCGCATAATGTGGCCTAAATATGATGTTTTCTGACGTTTAATTTTTAGAAGCAGTTCTCTATTTGCGCCAATTCTGCACAGGACATCCTCATTTGAAACGTGTTCAGTCCATGCTATTGCTATTGAAATCGTTTTTAAGTAAATCGAAATCTAACAGTAAACATTTTATGTAATTTTAAATTAAATTAAGAAAATTACTTCTACGTGATAGGAGTGATTAATCATCATAATTCCAAAGTAGCACTTTATGTATATGGAGTATCCAAAAGTATTCATTACAAGTGTTGTGAACATTAATCTATTAGAAGATATTCAAGTCTTGTGCAATCAATGACCTTGAATTTAATTGTATACATATATATATGTATATGTAATCTAGCTAAAGCTGGATCTGCCAAAACGAAATGTAATTATTAAATATATAACACATATTTAATTATACGGGATACCCTGTATTATAATTCTTTAGTTTATAGATGAATTACAGAAGGCAAGGCAAAAATGCCTGTTTTAAAGCCCTATTAATTAGGGAAGGTAAGTATTGTACCCTGTTTTTAAGCCTTATAATCTTATAAGATTTTTGTATACTTTTTATAAAGTTTGGTCCTACGCAATGAGATGGGGTATAAAGGACAAATCTCAAATATTTGTTCTAGAGTGAAGAGTGATAAGTTCTATTCACAATCATGACATGTGTAAAATTTTACGAAATATTAAAAAGCCGCTAAAAATTTTTTTAAAACCAGTCAAATTTCGAAATATAATTTCAAAATAATCGCATTTGTAAGTAATTATACAATATACAGTTTTACAATTTTATTAGGCATACGACACGGCTCGAAATATATGCGTAGGTATACTATCTTAAAAAATTGTTAAATAATCCATAATTCCAGAATCCTATATTTCCCAAACCCGATTCAATAGCTTCAATAGATGGCTTTTAAAGCTCATCTCCCTCTTAAAGAAAAAAAAATGTAAAAAATGTCCAAAAATTCAAATTTTATAAATTAGAAATGCCAAAAAAACCATATGACTACCATTTATAATAATCACCCGACCCAAAGTTCCATCTATTCAATAAATCCTTTATTAACACATTCGTATTTAGTTCCGAATTATAATTCCCACATATATAAAAATTGAAAAACATATACATAATTCAAAACAATGAGGTAAAGTACTTCCCAAAAAAAAATTAGTTATTGACTATTGTTAAAACATCATGATCTTAATATTGATTAGTTAATTCTATTAAGAGAACAGAATCTTAAGTCTTTATATATAAAATCAAAATTCCAAAATATATTATAACATTTTTTATCATCTGAATTTCATCAATTAATCCGTTAAAACACAACAGTATGTATTTTTCACCTTTCTTATATTATTTTATCATCAATTTTAGATATTTTTAAAACATTTTACAATACAAAATTCCATGGCTTCTGAGTTACTGAAGATTTTCATTCTGGTCAATTTGAAATTTAACAAAAAAAGAGGCAGGAAATAATGATGTTTTTTACTTGATAATAAACATTTTTTTTTTCTATTAATTCTTTAAGATTTCAACATTTGATTAAAATAATACCTATAAATATATATATATACGAGTATATTTAGAGTGTCCTTTTTCGAGTGTATTCCTATATACGAGTAAATGTGCATACAAGACATTAAATAGAGTAAACAAAAATTTTATTGATACAAATCGATTTATAAAATCGATTGATCAAGGATTTTTTAAAGGTAAAAAAGGATAACAGAAAATATTACACTACAACATTTAAAATTTTTCACCAGAAAATTCTGATCTGATTCTGATCACCAGAAAGGTCTGATCTACTTTCTTGTAATCATTTTAAAATAAAATTTTGGTTATTTTGTTGTAAAAAAAAATCAGTAGTCATTGTAAAAGGAAAAAGGAACAGAATTTTTTTAAACAAAATTTTAATCCTATAGCCAAAATCATATTCTTACTTGTATTTGTTGTCTCATTTAATATCCAAGATAGATAAAACTGGATATACTAGTTACAGTACTTAATATAATGTTATGACTCCTAAGAGACTAATTTAAGGATTAAATGTACTTTTAATATGGAATTAGAGCACTTAAATAAATTTTCAAGGTAAAATTTTAATATATGTATATATACACAAAATTTACGCCTTAAATATTTTTAAATTACATTACACTTGTTGTGATTAAGATATCCTTAAAATTTTTTTAAAGCAATATTTAGTTGTACAATACCAATTTTTACTTAATCTTCAAATGTTTGTCACGAAAAGGAAACTGAGTTCTACAAAAAAAATAATTGGCAGGCATTCTTAAATATGAGTCTTTTTAGTTTATTCCTTCTTTTGTTGTTGGTTGCTTTGCTTAAAAAAATCATTAATGATAATATTGAGTCAATTGCATCCTATATTTGGAGGGCCGGAACTGCCTATTTCTATTCTAATATGAAATTTAGTTGTACTGTACTGATTAAATCAATTCATTTGTTGTCAGAACTGCAAAAATGTGAATCTATGAGCTCCATTAATTTCCTATTGTAATTTGTGATTTAGAATTATTGAAGCTTAATTTAAAACGAAGAAAAGTGTAGAGTAGACTGTGTCTACTCCTAGATACCCATATGAACTTAATATAAACATTATATCAAACATTATAACATTATTAAACTCTGAGTTACATATTAAAGAAAATATAAGTTGTGTAGCAGCTATTTAAACCTTTTACACTACACTAACTATATTTTGTGCATATGTTGGTTATTTTTTTAATTCTGATCCAACCCATACCTATCTATATCGTCCTCTCTTTTAATATAACAGCAAATTTTATACTCTTTGAACGTAGATCATACGGGTATAAAGGTTTATCATTAACTTAACTTTAGACACCCCTTCCCTTACAACATAGTTACAATAACTACTATGTAGTACAAACCAACCCATTTAAATCCAAAATTACAATGAAAATTACAAAGAAAAGGGCCCATTTATCTTATAGAAGAAATTTTCGCAAATTTAAAATTTAACTAAAAATGGAGTTTTAATAAACCCTGTCTCTCCAAAGGAAGCCTAGTTCAAATATATTAAGTCCGAAGATGGTCAGAAGAAACATAGTCTGAACAAAAAAAAGCTTATTGAACATTTCAAACATTTGAAATTTACATATTTGTACATTTTATTAATAAATTCGTAAAAAACTTAATTCAATAGAAAGAGAAAAACAATTGCAAAGATCAAATTTTTAAAATGGGATGAATCATAAAAAAGGATTGCACTTAATAATTATATTTACCGCATATTATAATGAAATTGAATCCTTTTATATTCCTATTATATTTTCATAAAATTAAATTTACCACCATTTGAATTTTAATTTTGAATTTAATGCTTAATTATGAAACAAAATCATTAAAATTAATTTTTAAAATTATATTTAAATAAATTTTACAATAAAATAACAGAATCTAATTTCATGATTTATTATTTCAAAAAGATTCCGGCTAAATTTCAAGTTTGAAATGTCAAAAAAATATTTTATAATATAATGTGACACCATCATTGGTCAATTAAATTAATTAACTAAAAATGGAAAATACCGAAAATGTGTACCGCACAATTTTCCTTTTTAATTTTATTAATCTATTACATGTGTTTCGGATTTAATTTTGCCAAATCTTTTACTCTTTCATTAGAGTTCAAAATAGGGTAAAAAAAAATTGGGGTTACCATAGTAAATAGAATCTTAAAAAAATAACAAAAATTAATATATTTAACAGGTGAATAACGGGGAAAAAGGGTTTGAAATATTTTCTAGATTTGTTAAATTTTAAGTTTAAAGGTAGGTAAGTATTGCTGTCGAGATAATATATTTTAACAAATTTTAAAAAAATCTATATGTAAAAAGCCTATATGGTGGAACACTTTCCTACATAATAAAAATTCCTATAAATTCGAGAATTCATCAAATCTAAACCACGTATCCGAAAATCGCATAAACCCAACACTACATACTCTAAATACTTAATCCAAAGGCCATACACAATTCAAAAAAAAAAAATTCTTAATCAATTATTTATATCACAACCTAACATTGCCAAAGGTGAATGTTAGAAATGGTGAATATATATATTCATATAATTAAAATTGAACTTAATGAATTATATGTATAGAATTAATGTACATGAGATAATACTGAGGGTACAATATGTATAAACGGCTTAGGTTTCAATAGTACAATACTATTTGTTAAATATTTAATAATTTTGTATTTAAGTACTCCGATTCATTTTCGTATCTGTAAGTTATATTATTTAATAAAAAACTACATATTTGTAAATATACAATTTTCACATGATCTTCTAGTTTTTTTTTTAAATGTGTCTGTTTAATAAGAAATAGTCTCAAATTTTCAAATTAAATTGGTCTTGTTTTTAATCATTCCCGTTTCTTGGGATTCAGTAATAGGATCAACATTTATTTAAAAATGGGTGCTCATTTATCGAAAATAATTTTGATCCTATAAAAAGTATTTGAATCGAATCGAAACCATATAACAATTTTTTCCCTTATACCGTGACTTGAAAACCTCGCAAATGAGGTATTGCCATTCCAAACCCAGATCCATCCAGCTTTTCATCAACATGAATAAATCTTAACTCAATGATTTATGCATACTAAAAAAATCAAATAATATATTTATGATTCATAAAAATAATCCAAGCCTTGAATCCCATGCTTAGATTTTATAGTTTTTTAATTCGGTAATAATTGGATTGGCAATATACAAAAAAGTCAATAGGAAGATACTGTTCTTTTATTTATATGTTGTTTTTTTTTCAAATCACTTCCTTCTATAATAAATCCATTAATGCATTACATTAAATATATCATTTTATTAATAATCAATAATCACTTATCTATAATCAATACAATATATTAATCAATATTTTTTTTATTAAAACATTTGTTCATAGTTAACCAGTTGTATTTCTACTACCAAAAAAAAAAAAAAACCAAATTGTAAATCAACCGTGTATATGAACATATTGGCGTATTTTTACATCTTAAAATAACAAATAACAAAATCAAGTACTAATTTCAAAAAGATTTTCCTAAATACTATTGTTTATCCACACCCGTTTATTTTATATTTTTTTTATAATTTAATAATATAATAACTTGTGTAAAATGATCTTATCATTAGATTAAAAATCTGTTAACGCCAATGCAATATAAGTTAATTTTGCACCCTCGACTATATAAAACTTGAAATTGAATTTTTTTTTATTTTCTGGTTAATTATTTACAAAAAAAAAAAAAAAAAACAATCTGTGTTGCCTCTAGAGATTCTGAAAAAGCCGATGAACATATAAGAACAAAAAGTTTTTTTTAAAAATTAAATTAAAGCGAGAAAATTTTCACTTTTTTATTATTTTAATTTGAAAAATTTATTCAACTATAGGATACTGGAATTAAAGAAGAAGTTGACATTTTATAAAGAGAAGATTAATAAATAAAATAGTGTTGTTGTAAGTTGCTAAAGGCGTTTTTTTTTTAAATCAAAGCATAGATTTGAGCACGCTCTGATCAGAGTATGAACAGAGTACGCTGGGCGCTCAGATTTAATTAAAAAAAAACACGCTTTGAAAAAATTGTCATTTTTATTTTAGTAACGTTTTCAATTGCCAAAAACTTAAAGTAAATTATTAAAATTAAAAATGGTTAATTTAAAATAAACAAAACATGCTTAGTTTTATTTTACAAGTACAGGGTGGACCGACCGATTTGGTTTAAATGTTTAATAACTTTTTTATTTTATGGTTAATAATTATTATTATTTTTTTATTATACAGTATATTAATGGGGAATATTTTTAGCTTAAGTAGAAAAATTATATCTTGCAAGTGATGACCATTTTCGGATGACCAGTACATTTTCCATAACTTTTCGTAATTTTTGATCGCTGTTCTGTTATGTACTGTTCCATTTCCAATTCCCCAAGTTTTCTTCACAAAATTTTGAAATAAAAATAAAAAATGTAAATACATTTAAAAAGTTATTAAAAATTCAAAACATATCGATCGTTTTGCGCCACCCTGTATAATATTAAACAAACGTCAAAATGTCTTTGTATTTTATTTTGCTCAGCCGTAAAAAAACACGATTTCTTTTTGACAGTTTATGTCCTTCTCAGATTTAAAAACAAAAAAAACGCCTTAATAGAACATAGTTGGGTAGTTGGATAATCATATGGTAATCTATATAAAATTTTTATAGCTCTGTTGAAAACAAATCTTATTGAATTAATAAAGTAAGTCCAACCCTGACTCCAAACTAGAATTAAATACCGTATTTTAAACTGAATGTGAGATTAAAAAACTAATTTCGCTACATGTTCGCTTATTCTCAAACATCTTACAATGGCACTTATTAATGACATTATGCATTTTTATCTCAGACACTTAGACAGCGAACAAGCGATATTTCAGCGGTAGATTTTTACCAGTCTAATGTCATATAATTTTGCTACCTATAGTTGCTTTCAACATGGCCACTTGTATTAAAACCAATATGTTTAAAATTTTTCTGAAAATAAATATTTTGAGGGCATCTAATTTAAAACTTCAAGTTATTGAAATTATCACTGGTCCGATCAATTTTTATTAAATCCAATTGTTTTTCTGTGCATGGTCTTCTCCAATTTATTCTGCGAGTTAAAAAAAGTCTATTACAAACCTAATAACAAATTATTAATATAATTTCTAATTAAATTATCTCAAATTTTGTTTGTAAATTTGAGTACTAATCTTTCAAAAAACGAGGAAGATTATAGTTGCCCTTGTCAACTTTTAGATACCCGTGCATACCCACTATGGTGTATAAAATAAACCGTAATATACTTATACATTTAACTCATTACTCCATAATTTTGACGAAAAAAAAAAAAAAAAAAAAATTAAAAAAAAAAAATATCACAAAAAATAAAACAAAATTTTCAATCATTGTCCCATAACTTTAGCTTAAAAAAAAAAAAAAAAAAAATTAACAAAAAAAAAAAAAATTAACAAAAAAAAAAAAAATTAACAAAAAAAAAAAAATCACAAAAAAAAAAACAAAATTTTCATTCATTGTCCCATAACTTTAGCTTAAAAAAAAAAAAAAAAAAAAAAAACAAAAAAAAAACAAAAAAAAAAAATGGCCCACCCTAAAATTCCGATGGTCCGAGTGATGTCCAACTTTGCCAACTAACTTGCCCTATTACTTTACCTGCCCAATTTTAATTTTAACCTTGTAGCTTCATTAGATTCGCAGTTATTGAATCGAAAACTTTGTATGGCAGCCCCCCAAAATGGGGCCGTAACATTTTGAAACTTCATATAAGTGCTCGATTCGTTATATAAATAACCGTTTGTAATTTTTATCGTCGTAGTATAATTAGTTTTGAAGAAATTCATATTGGTGCAAATAAGTTGTATGGCAGCCCCCCGAAAATGGGGCCCTAAAAATTTGAAACTTCATATAAGTGCTCGATTCATTATATAACTAACCGTGTGTAATTTTCAGCATCGTAGTATAATTAGTTTTGAAGAAATTCATATTGGTGCAAAGAAGTTGTATGGCAGCCCCCCGAAAATGGGGCCCTAACATTTTGAAACTTCATATAAGTGCTCGATTCATTATATAACTAACCGTGTGTAATTTTCACCCGCGTAGTATAATTAGTTTTGAAGAAATTTATATTAGTGCAAAGAAGTTGTATGGCAGCCCCCCGAAAATGGGGCCCTAACATTTTGAAACTTCATATAAGTGCCGGAGTCATTATAAAACTAACCGTGTGTAATTTTTATCCCCGTAGTATAATTAGTTTTGAAGAAATTCATATTGGTGCAAAAAAGTTGTATGGCAGCTCCCCGAAGCCTTGGTCCGATTTTAACCAAAAACAATAGGGAACCTAGAAATTGTCTAAAAATGACTTTGTGTGAATTTCAAGACTCTAGCCCTTTTAGTTTTTGAGTTATCGTGCTGACACACGGACGGACGGACGGACGGACGGACGGACGGACGGACGGACAGACACACATAGCTAGATCGACTAATTTTTCGATTCTGAGCCGATACGTACCCTTGACACTATATCTAGCTCGTCTAGATCGATGCGTTACAAACGGAGGAGCAAATCTAATATACCCGATGTTCATATATATATGCACGGGTATAAAAAAGAAAAAAACAACCTAGAAAAATGTCAAAAATACATAACCAATACACGCACCGTTACTAAAAGACTAATTTTTAATACCATTTACAGTACAACATAACCTTTGAACATTATAAAAAAAAAAATTGGAACCCTTCATTTGTTTTTTTTTTATATTTTTTGTTATTTTTTTAACGGTGTATCATTTTTTGATTTATATTAGAAACAGGATATAAATATTTTTTTTGATATTTATTTTATTTGAGTGTCCTTTTACACATACAATTTTTTGATTTTTTTATTTTTTTATTTTCCTTTTCCGTTTTTGAACGTATTGTAAGTTTTAGGAAAATCTTTAGTTATTTTTGATGCATGGGTTGAGACTTGAGTTGAGATCCCTTTAAATTGTAAACATACTTAAGTATGTGTGTTCATATTACACATACACGTATTTGACAGGAATGTTAAAAGTGGAAAAAATTCTGAATAAAAGCAACAATTTAAAGCTAATATACAATTTAATACTGTGTCCGCCAGTCATATTAATAGCACTCCAAGGGATTGAATCAAATAAAAATGAATATGAATATTAATAAAGTGAGGTTATAATAATAGGTATGTTGGTTTGTAAGTTTTGGAGGGGAAAAATTAAATCATATTAGATTAAACTTGTTTTGCTATGTTTTTTCTTGTATATTTTTGTGTAATATTGTCCTCAAATTATTACACGCTTTTATAATTACAATATATTTGTTATTTTTTTAGATTTATTATTTTTTTTTTTTTGTATTATTAAATAATATTGTGGGAGCTAATTATATAATATTTGAATTTATTTTTTTTTTTTAAAGGGATGGAACTTGTAATTGTTAATATTGTATTTGTTGTTTTGGTAAATTCTTGTACGTTTATGATTTATTTTGATTAATTGGAGTTAATAATTTGTAGGGATTTTTAATTTAAGATAAATTTAGAAAATTTTTAATTTTCGAAAAACCATGTCAAATGTCGGAAATAATTTTTTTTATTTAAAAAAATATTAAATAGTTTTTTTTTAAGATTGAATCTTAAATTTTTGTATTAGAACATATTTTATGTATTATTTTTTTATGTACAAAAAAAATTGCAGAGGTATATATACTTGGTAGTATATGATGCATCAACTCCATAAAACAACTTATCTAAATAATATTTATCTTGTGAAACAGGGAAGAAGCAAGGGTGGCAAGGGAAGAAACAAACAATTAAAACTAGAACTTCGTTTCGAATCAATTTCTTGATTGAAATTATCCATTCCCAAAATTTCGTTCTAACTGTTCAACTGTTAGGCTAATAAGCCTGTCTATACCATAGGTACATGTTGAAACAGAGGGTCATATTATATTCGTGTTATTATAATTGATCTTAATAAATTCCACATACAATTAATACATGAAATTAGTCTAGACCTTATAACATGTAAAAATGTCTTAGATTTTCAATATTTACAATTCTATTTTTTGTTTATTAATATTTTGTATTTGAGTTATATGGTATTCTATATCAGTGAGTTATATTATTTAATTAAATTATTTGTTTACATTTTGTATTTGTTTATATTGTTAAATTTATTATTTTTTAATAAAGATATATAATTATTAATTATAGAATGAGCTATTAATATGAATTTAATGGTGAATATTTGCTGAGTCGAGTCAAAAACCAGAAAAGTTTTTTCACTTTCACCAGAATTCGCAACCGGAAAGGTCGGCAAAAGGTTCAACCAATGTGCCGCCCAACCATTAAGTGTAACTAAGACTTTGGTTTCATACTAATAGAAAGATTAATTAGAAAATTTAGGTTTCTATATCTTTATTACTTTCGAAGATATACTTGTTAGATCTTGGGAGATGTCTAGTACCCAAACCCTTGGATAAACACAGGGGAAACAACAGAAATATCGTTATACCAGTTATATCAATTTTATTGTTTGTTCTTGATTGTTAAAGTTTCTATCTTTATGGGTTTCAGAAATATGCTCGTTTATACTCTACTCAATCGGAAGCTTCCCGAATCCGAACCCATGATTCGATCTAGTCCATTTGTAATTCTCGCTTACTCTCTACATTAGTAACCTCAAGAATTATCAAGAGAGCATTATTATTTTTAGTCATTTGATTGATCGTGACTCCAATTGGTGGTTACAAACACTATACCAAAGTATATATAGTCCTATACCTATTTTAGGTGTACGATATAAAAATAGGTTTCCACGTGCACGATTTTTTTTGTTCTCTATAGAAAGTTGCAAAGATCATCCCGTTGATATGAGACTTTTCAGGAATGTTTATTTGAAGTTAGAACGGGTCAGCTAAATTTTTACGGTTCTTTTACCGATTTCCAAAACAAACTATTTAACGGTTCTTCTTCCAGCTGAATAAATTTACTTAGACATTTGAATCAAACACTCTTGTCAAGAATTAAAAGTTTGTAATCTATTTGTTAAAATTTTACCTATTGGCAAGTAATAATGCTTCTATACAAAAACTTAAGTTATTTGTTCGCATTTTAAAAAGCACTCAAGGTGGCAAAAGTTAAGAAAACTTTATATACACATAACAGATTACTAATAATTCAAAATCCCATACATTTATAAATTTTTTTCGAAAACTCAAAGTAAAATAATATTTTAAAAAAACTTCTCTGCTCCAGTTATTTAAAAATTTATTTCTTTTTATAACAATATCATATTTGTTTTTTTTTAAGTTAAAAATAGATATACATAATAAATTCAATTATCGAATTAATTCGACCATTAAATGTTTTACTAAAAATACTAATTAATATTTTAATTAGTTAAAAAGACGTATTTTTAAAATTGTGACATCTTTTAAAATATTTTTAAATAATATTTTAAATAATATTTTTAAAACAAAAAAGAAACACCTCATCTCAACAATTTTATCTGCAATTATTTCAATACTTGAATACAAAATACCGATTCAGTAATAAAAGAATCAGTTCGTCTTCAATTTTTCACTTAAATATCATATAATTATTTTTGATAACACTTAATATCCCAACTACTTTAAGATTGTTCACTTATTTTTCAAAATATATTTTAATCTATAATATTATTTTTACAAGCATGAATAGATTTATAATAAAGTTCATGCAGATCGATTATTCTATCATTATAACCTCACTACATGGTAAGAAAGATTACAAAAACAAAACTATTAAAGGAGGGATCTTAGGGAGAAGTAAAAAACATACTAAACTGATAGAAGGACTGTGATTTTTCAATTGAATGAAAACATATTTTTTAATAAACAAAATATTTTAAAATAAAATTGTAAAACTAAAGTTAATATGTCTGTCTGTCAGTTAAAAATATTGAATGATATCAAGGAGAATCCTTGAAAAGCTTTCTTCTAGACACTTTATTTTATGATTGGATCAAATTTTTTTTTAACTTCGGCAAAATTTATAAAATGCCGGTTCACAAAATGTCCATTCGAAAATGTCGACGCCAAATATATTGACATGAACGATATAGCGATTTTTGAAATGTGAAAACACAATGCTGATTTTTAATATATCCACCTTCTAAAAGTAAAGAATGGAACTCTGATACAACTCTAAATCCCATCTTTAATCATTTATATACACACTTTAGAAGAGCCGTATAATTCTGACTTTGTAACCAATTATAAAATCCGTCCTAATTCAAAATTTCGATCCATTTGACAAAAATTAAAAAATTTTAAAAATTTGTGACTTTATCGATATTCTAAGAGTCGACATTTTCTCAGTCAATAGTACAATCAATATTTTAGGAAAAAAAGCAGTTGGCTTAATGGAAGTTTATACAAAGTAAGGATCCCTGATGTATCTTAAAATACTATTAATTTGAGCCCAATGAGAAAAGATTACTGAATCAAGTTAAAATGTAAATAAAAAATTTTCAGTTTAGGACCCGAAAACTGGGCGCTCAAATGACGGACTTACTTTATAACAACTTTGGCATCTTAGTAAAAAAATTAAACGAACAATTGCTTCGAACTGTTAATTTTGATAAATAATATGCAATTTATTTAAAACATATTTAATATCTAAAATTTGTTCAAGAAACCCAAATTCCGAAATGGTAGTTCAGAATAAGAAATTATTCTTGTCTAATTTCAAGAATTCTTTCACTAACAATATCCTCACTCCCATCAGTGTTCCTTTTTTGATACTCTCTACAATCTATTCTTATATACTTAACAACAACAAAAAAAAAACAAAACTCCTGTATTCGCATTATTCCTCTATTGTGTCACAAAATCTATTATGAATTGAAGGATCAAAAATAAATCTCTAATAATGATGTTTATTTGTTTTTTTTTTTTTACTTATCTTCTTATTTTCGATTCACACATTCAATTCAATTCAATATTTTGTAATCCACTATTAAAATTATTATAACATTGTGTAATTGCTTGTAAACCCTGTTTACCCTCATTTATTTATATAAATATGGTTATAGGTTATGGTTATGGATTTTTAAATGAAAAATTTTTCAATTGAAATGGATTTAATATATTTGTTGTTGTTAATTTTTCATGTATACTTAGGTATACATTCAAAAGAGAAGGACTAAAGAGAGAAAAAAAGGATCCTCTATTGTAAACTCCTCTAATATTATTTTGGTACTTGCATAGTTTCAGTTTTTGTATATATTTTTTTTTTTTGTTTTTGAAAAGGATAATAAAAAGGACATTATTTGAAAGATATACAAAATATGTTATTGTGTGTGAATATGCTGTCATTTTCTATTGTATTAATTATGATGTCATGTTTGTCAAAAGTTTTTATTTCTATTGTTACTTTTAATATTATTTGTAACAGCCAAGGTTTTTATTTTGCAAAATAGAACTGATAGTAATAAATTTTGCTTTAAAATATATATATATATATATATATATTTAAACTCATTCATTCTAAAAGAACGATTATTAAAATATTAATGAAATCTAAATTAATATAAATTTTATTTTTTGAATTATTTATTTACTTTTTGAAGCCTCGGTGGAGTAGTAAGTAAGGATTTGGCATTTATTATACCACCATTTGGTGGTATGCGGATTTGATTCCCGTAGGGATCATGAAATATTTAATTGAAAAATAAATTATTAAAATTCATTTACCTTTACAAATCTCCATGATAACTAAGTATAAGTATACTAAAAGGTAAAATATTATAAATTAAAATTGATAAACAAAATAAATAATATTACTTTTAAAATTGTTACAGATAGTGTTGGTCCACATTCTCAAAGAAAAGAAACCGTCAAGTTGAAAATGCAGCGCAAGCCCTTGTAAATATTTAGTTTTTTATTACAGTTATATATAAAGCCGTTTCGGAAAATATCGGATACTAGCACTAGACATTAGCACTATATACTTCCACTTCCCGAAAACAGTAAATTACACTATTTTTCAACTTTTAAGGCGCTATGAATTAACTGCGCATGTATTAACTGGACAAAGCAAAATGAACTAACTGCGAACTTTTCTTGCGTTCTTAATTTATTTTTGGTCTTGCGCAGTTACTTCACTATGGCTCTGCGTATTTACGCCAAAATGAACAATCGCCAAAACAAAAAATGAATTTTCACCCGAAAAATAAATTTCAAATAAGGAGAGTTTTTAGAGTTGGCAACAAAATTGGGCGTTGCAACTTTTTCCAGAGTATTTATATATTTGTTCTGAAAAAAGGTAATACTCTGATTTCGTATCCAGCTTTCAAATGTTTGCTAGTAATTTTTGAACATACATACCCAAACGAAATCCCTCATATACTACTGATTTCGATATTAAAAGAAACAAGTAAGGGAAAAAAACCAAGGGTTTTTAAAAAGCACATTTTCAAAATTATATACGGTTTCTTACTGAGTATTTTATCATTTATTTTTATAAAAATATATATTATGATAATATTATAATTTTGTTATTTCATTAATAATTAATTATATGACTAATAGTGAAATACTTAGAATACAACCCCAATGCATTCAAGAAAACCTGTTAATAAGTGCAAAATATAATGTTGGAGCTTCAATGTTAATGTTTAATTTTGGAAAAACTTACACTGGTGAATAAGTTACTGTTTTATAAGAACATAAAAGTTTTAATTTAGAAGACCTAGTAGCCCTTCAATGGGGAAGGTTCCTAAATTTTTGCTTAGCAAACTTATGATGGATCTGCTCACCCCCCTCCTGTGTTCACCCTTCCATTTTTTTCCGGTTCTAGTAAATCAATTTGGAACTTCAACAAAATTTGGAATTTTACCTAGAATATTATTATCTAACCAAAAATGGTTAAGACTAAGAAACAATTTCTTCAATTTAAAGAGACCCTTTCAAATTCAAGAAAAACCTTTAACGTATGTTGAAATATAATGCTGCAGCTGTAAATTTTGCATATTTGTAAAAAAAAATTTGAACAGGTGTTAAAGTTACAGGTGGTTGAAAATAGCAAAATTTCAATTTTCGAGCCCCTATAGCTCCTAAACAGGGGGCGTGACAAAAAAATTTTGTTAACCGACTCCTATTAATTTTGGAGGACCTAACTTCTTCCAAAATATCAAGAGCCTAGGTTGAACCGTTTAGAAAATATATGGGGCCAAAAATTTTGCAAAAGTTGAGTTTAGCTTAATGGTAAATTTTAGTACCGTATGGTAACCCTATACATCTTAGCCTTATATTTTTGTGAAGCTTATAAAACCAGCTATCTTTTGCCGTTTTCAGATTGAAAATACACTTAACAAAACTCTTGTTATAATAATTTAAAAATAGGGCTTTTTCCAACTTTGGGGAGCTGTAGCTCCGTAACGGTTGGGGCTACAGAAAAAAATTCTTCTATGAAATTATTTTTTTTGTAATATCTACCCGTGGTTAAAATTTCTCAACTCTATTTCAAACGGTGTAAAAGTTTTTGTAAACATACGGACGGACGGACGGACGGACAAAGTCAAAATTAAGAAAAACCTTTGACACTTATTGAAACTTTCGTTTTGGAGCTTTCAATTTTGTATACAAATAAAAAAAAATTTTGACAGGTATTCAAGTTATAGGTGTTTAAAAGCTAAATTTTTAGCAAAATTTCAATTTTCCACCCCTTACAGCTCCTAAAGAGGGGGCGTGACAAAAAAATTTTGTTAACTGACTCTTACTTATTTCTAAGGATCTAACTTCTCCCAAAATTTCAAGTTTCTAGATTTAGCCGTTCCGAAGTTATAAGGGACCAAAAATTTTGTAAAACTTAGTTTTGAATAACGGTAAATTTTAGTACCGTATGGTTACCCTATACAATTGGCTTTTAAAAACTTGTAAAGCTTATAAAAACAGCTGTCTGTTACCGTTTTAAGGTTGGAGATATACCTTATAGAACTCTAATTATAACTGTTTAAATATGGGGCTTTTTTCAACTTTGAGGGGCTGTAGCTCCGTAACGGGGGGGACTACAAAAAAAAGTTTTAACATTAAATTATTTTTATTGCAATACCTATCCATTCCTGATATTTTTTTATCAATCGTAGGTAAAAAGGGACGGACGGACGGACGGACGGACGGACGGACAGAGTGAAGCTATATAGGCACATTTTTACAAAATTTTTTGAAAATGTGCTAAAAACGAAATAATTGAAAAATGGTTGGAAATAAGACGACGATTTTGGCCATATTATTTTATTAAAGGAAATAAAATCGAATCGGCCCTATTTCTGAATTCCGAAAATTATTTTGTCGATAAAACTTGTAATACAAAAATTCCGAAAGCTTTTGAATTTACTTTCATCGGAATTCTTAATTCAACTACACTTCCGAATAGTGAAAAAGCTTTTTAATTTTAATTCCGATGAAGAGTTCATAATACTTAATTTTCCAATTTTTTCGAAAAAATATTTGAGGTGAATATTTGCAATCAAATTATAAATCTATTTAATAAACATTTACAATGTATGCACTGGTTTAAAATTCAGCTTTAATTCTACAGTTTTCCAACGAGATTAATATTTTAGTAATTGGACTCTGTTCTACCTTTTCTTTTAAATAATAGAGATAAAGATGGCCTTGATTAGTTTTTGTTTTTAAACCCGCATGACTATAAGTCCAAAGGATATACTAAATTTGCCATTACGTTTGTGACGCAAGAGAAGGAGGGGGATAGGTATAGTGTCAAAGGTATGTATCGAATCAGAATCGAAAAGTAAATCAATTTATCTATGTCCGTTTTTCCGTTCGCACGATAACTCAAAAAATAAAGGAGATAGTATTGATTTTGAAATTTTCACAAATTCCTTATTTTTGCAATAGCCGTCATCGCTATTGAAACCCAGCTATTTTGATCGACGGATTCGAGTACCTGTCCTACAACTCTTTTTTTTATATGAGTATAACTCTACACCTAATGAAGCTGCGTATTTGAAATTTTTCCAAAAATACTCTACTGAAGCTGAATGTTTGAAATTTTGCCAACTAACCGGATTTTATAATATTTATATTACGGTCATACAGGTATCCCAGAGTTGACACAGTCTACTCTACTACACTCTTCCTCGTTTTTTTTTCTAATTAAAATATTCATAGGCCACCTTAAAGTTTTAAATTTCTCAATTAGATTAAATTACTTTTTTAAACTTGATTATCTGTCTATTTATTTAAAAAAATTTTAAATATAAGGTACTGTGGCCTATTTCATAGATATTGACAAGTGACAATTTTGTAAATTACAAATTTGTAAATTACAGGTCGACAATTGTCAAATATTTGTTTTAAAATAAAATTGACACAATTGTAGATTGTCAATTCATGTTTCATAAACAAATGTAAAATCTACAAAATTTGTCAAGGTTTGTCCACAGTAATTTCTATGTCAATTTTGTTATGAAACGAAAAAAACAATTGTATTTTACAAAATTGTCATAATTGTCGGACAATTTGTGACACATAATTTCAAATATGTAAATTTATAAATTTCATTTTATATAAATTACATTATAAGTTCATATTATACAGTTCATAATTACGATAATAAATAATTTTATAACAAAAATAATTTTTTAATTATAAAATAAATAATTTCTATTTAAATAATATATAAGAAATGGATGAGCCCGATAGTGACAATCAAACAGGATATCATTATAGACGCGAGCGAAGATTTAAGCCAAGAATAAACAACGATTTTAACGACATGATAATATGTTGTTTTAATAAAAAATTTGTCAATAAATACACTTACAAAATCTACATGAGAATTTTATAAATTATAATTTACAAATTGTCATGACAAATTTTGTAACTTATAATTTACAAAATTATGATTAAAAATTATGTAATTTATAATTTATAAAAATGTCATGACAATTTTGTCACCTGTAAATTTTTGTATAAAAAAAATGTCAGACAATTGCGACAATTTTGTCAAATTGTCACTTGTCAATATTTATGAAATAGGCCACAGATCGTACATTTTACAATTTTTTGCTGACACAATTATAAAATTTAAAAAATAAAATCTAATTTTTTAGCAAAACAAAAGTTATCTCAGTTTTACATAAGATAATAGGTACTTGTTTTTACTTATTAAAAATTCATTCTTAAGTTTTCTGTATTTTTTAATTTAGTGTCTGAAACGAATTCAACTTTAATATCTTTATTTCTTTAAGATATAAAAAATACTGTATTGTAATAAAAGTAAATAAACGACTTTATATTAAAACTCATCTTTACCTAAGTACGTAATAAGTTTTTAATTCATAAAACTAAACATATAATTATAAAAAATTTAATTCAAAAAATAAAAAAATAAGCAATTTAAAATTAAAAATGATTTCTAAAACTTACAATAACAAATCTATATACATGCAATCAAATGAGTAAGTATGTATGTACGTATATAGAATTTTATGAACATATATAAATTTTTGAAAACACTTCATATTCACGATATTCAGGTGGAATTTGATACCATCTTTCATGCCTTCAATGACTGCAATGAAAATATTACAAAAAAAAAGACAAAAATAATAAAAAAAAAAAAAATAACAATTTAATATTTTTATTATTATCAAAAATGAAAAGTTGACATATTTTTAAAGTGTGGGAAAATGATTTTGATGTTTCATAAAAAAAAATAAAAAAATAAAAACAAAAATTGGCGCAATATACTAAATAAAATATGTATGTATATTAAAAGCAATATAAAAAATTATATTTAGGTATAAAATATGCAATCTATCGAAAAATATAGACAAAGTTTAAAATGTAAAATAAAAAAAAAAATATTAATTTTGACACCTTGATATTAAAAAATATTGAAGTGAATCCGAAATTTAGCAAAAGCAAAATTTAAATTTTAGATCCCTCACAGCTCCTTAAAAGTATATGCGTCACATTTTGTATTAATTAATTTTCTTATAATGGTAAATTCAAATACAGTATGGTAATTCTATATTTTTATTTTCCACATATTTAGAAAGCCCTTAAAAGCAACTGTGTTTTAACGTTTCAAAATATACCTTATAGAACTCTTGTTATAATAATTAAAATATAAGCCTCCGTAAAGGGTGGGGATAAAAAAATGGTCCCATAAAATTTATTTTTTAGGTAAACTTCCGCAAAGGGGTTACGAGTTATTAAGCTGACGTCATCACATAACGGTACTTTATATCTCAAAAATTTCGAATATATAAATTATTAGTGGGGATGTCGCCATCTAGTGATCGAAAAAATCATTACAAAATTTTCCAAACATTTTGTAGTATTTTAATTAAACTGTTATATTTTTCCTGTTTAAAAATATTAAAAATGCTGCCTTTAATATACATCTTGTATCATCTAAATCGGTGCTACCGTTTTTGAGATATTTCAGTTTCAAGTGAAAATTAAAAAAAAAACAAAAATATTCAAACTTTCAATAAAACCACTTTAAGTGTGAAATTTTCTAAAACATTCTGTATTTATTATTATACCATTTTAAATGTATCTTTTCACTCTTTCCAACGGTATATATATGTTGACAAATAGCCCTACCAGAGAACATAAATGCAAAACTAAAACAACAGTTTTATTAAAAAATACATTTTCATACTTTATTCCTTATACATTTGTTCCGCCTTTTTGTTTTCTTGTTGAAATATGTATGATATTGGAAGTATATCCTTATTTTTTTCCGATGGCTTACTAAACTTCATTTCTTTATTTGAAACGGTGTAGAAGTTTTGTCAACACACGAATAGACTGCAGCTTTGTAGGCACATTTTTAAAAACTTTCTTGATTTGAATTATAATTATACTTTAAGAAACTTTCAATTTTTGACCCCTTACACCTCCCAAATGTAGAGTAATACTAAAACGACTTAAAATATTCCTTACAAATCGTATATTATTACAGTTTAAAAATAGGGCTTCTTCAGACTTTGGGAGGCTGTAGCTTCATAACGAGTAGGACTTCAGAAAAAGGTCCTTCCATGAAATTAATTGTTTTTACAACACCTATAAATTTATTTCAAATTTCTTTTCTTTATTTCAAACAATTTTGTAAACAGAAAAGTTTTTAAATAGACGCACAGCCAGATTTTTTTTCAAATTTTTTTTTAAACGTGGTAAAAAAAGGTCGAAGATATAAGAATAGGTATCCCTTACAAAAACATGGTAATAAAAAATTATGGTAATATTTGGTTTTAACCCATTATAAAAGCTAATGAAATAACAAGCAGTTGTAATATTATTATAGTTTATAGAGAACTTTATTAAATCCCACTTTTATCATTCTTCCTTACTTCCTTTGTTAATATTTTCAAATAATTTTTACGACTTTAAATTTTGTACAAATCAAATTTCAATTAATCCGAAATAATTTAAATTTTAAATATTTTTCATGTCAATAATTTTCTCTTGAATTAAATTCGCACAAAAATCCTTTAAATCATTGAGTTATTTTAAAGAACATGATTAATATTAGCAAAGTCCTTGAAATACTCTCAACAAAAACAAAACGTCACAACACAACTTTCCTTTGAAACTAAGTAAACAAGTAATTTTCAAAAAAAAAAAAAAATGGCTTCCACTAAAAGACACACCTACCATTAAAAATTACATAATATTTTACGTGTCCTTTTACAAAATTTCAAAAAAAAAAAAAAAACTTGAAAAATACGAGATTATTCAAATAACAAAAACTAATACATACAAGCAAAAAAAAACGAGTGAAATAAATTCAACTCAAAATTATTAAATCACTCAAAACATAAATATGATCCTTTTCAGAAATTGCAGAATACAAAAATTATAAGATAAGAAAATTAGAAATATAATTGTTTTAAGAAATTTGATCAAATTATAAAAAAAAAAAATTTACATAAATTTAATATATATATATATAAATATAGTTGTATATTAATTATTGTCACGTGTAATGTCTCTTTTTCCATATTTGTAAAATGAGCGTTTTTTTTTCAACTCAGAATTGACTGGATTTTAAGGTCTCCTTTTCTATTTTGTAAAATATAATATACATATGAATAATATTTTATGTAGGTGTTGTATATATACATTGTATATTATATGTATTTATATTATTAATATTATACATAATACGAGTGTATAATCGGTATTTTATGATTTATATATATATATATGGAAAATGAATTGGTCATTGGTTTTTTGTTCTGTCAAGGTTTTTCTGTTCAAATTTTATTTGTGATTTTTTGTTTTTTTTTTTTTTTATTTTGTTTTTTTTAACTTTAAAAAAATATTGGGTAGGTTTATTATTCTTTCAGTTCTTATCGAATGTTTGTAAAGTTCTGATCGGATTTCATCAGCTGAAAAGAATAATTTAAAAAAAAAAATTAAATAAAAAAAAAAACGAAAATTTCTATAATACCGTAATTTTTTTAAGAATTTTTTAAAAAGTTTTAACTTTATCCGATAAGTTTTTGAGTTTCGTTAAGTTTTTTTTTTTAAAAATTTTATAAAAAAATATAAAATAACAGGATATTTTAATAGTTAAAATTATATTTAATTAAATTAATTATTAATTAAATCCATGTTTAATTGTATATGTGCATAAAGTTTAATTTAAAAACAAAAAATTAAAATTAATTATTAAAATTGAGTTAAAAAATACTTAAATTTAAAAATTAGAATTTTTTCAAAATTATTATCAACAAAATGGATACAACATTATCACCTTCTATGGGGGGTGATTTAGATTCAACCAGTTCTGGTGGTACTGTTTCGGATAATGTATCAATGAATCAAGCAATATCACCATATTCAGCTAGTCAATCAATTTTTTTAAATAATAATGGTAAGTTTATGAACTGTAATTTAAGTTTAACATTTATATATAGGTATATGGAAGCGTGTCATATGCCTGCATTTTAGTTGCTTGTAGAAAATTTCGCAGAATTTTTGAATTTCATTAATATAAGCTAAGGTCAAATTAATTTTGATAATTCAATGCACTGCTCCCAGATATGATAAGCATTGCTTAGATAAATCTTTTCATAACTTTATGGATAATTAGGAGAAATTTTATAGAGTTGGATTCAAAAGCAGGGTTAATTTGGTTTTTCCAGAATATTTATATAGATGTATATGGGAGAATCTAAGTTAGAAGAGATTTTAGGAGGTTTGGGAACTATTGGAAGTTCTTTATTATTGAAAATATAAATATAAAAAAAATACCTGGGAGGGATTTAATAGTTTAATAGAATTAAAGATTTTGGTTTTAAAGATTTTGTCTTTCAAGATTTTGGCTCTCAATATTTTAATTTTCAAGATATCAGGGGTGACCTATAAATTGTACTTATAATTAATATTTGGAACTGATGATGGCTTATAAATGTTGCCCATAAAATTAAGAAAAGATTAATTATATAGGCAATGTTTATCAAATATGGGAGTAGTGCATTGATTTATCAATTTTATTAATTTGGCCTTAGCTAATATTCATGAAAGTGAAAATAATTCTGCAAAATACAGGCAAATAAAATACAGTCAAAATAAATACAGGTCTATGATAGTAATATTATATTTTTTTTGGAATTCATATACACATTTGTTAATTAATCTTTTTAAGTCTAAATATTTATATAAACTTTTTATTTACACTTCTTAATTTTATTTTTCAACTGTTATAAATTTTCGAAAATTTTTTAAGAAAATATTGTATTATTGTAATAACCTTTGATTTATAAAATAAATTATTTTTTAATTTTATTTAGTTCTTATAATAATTACAATTTTAAAATGATTCATTAATTTTATGAAACAAACTATAGATATATTTAAAACTTTTAAAATTCGGATATCGCAATTAAAACAATGATGAAAGCATTGTACTTTATAATTAAGTTGCGTTTGTAATCATAATTTAAAAAAGTAATTAATTATATTCTAAACAAATTTAATGAATCATAATAATTAAATATACATGTAATCAATAATACTATGCATAAAAGTTAAAGTACTTACAAAAGTTTTGATACTTTGATTACATTTTTTTTGGAATTTTTAAAATTTAGGAGTCAATACAATAATTAGGGAAAAAGTAATTGCTTTTAGTTTGCAAATTAATTTAGAAATAAAAACTTCCTGACTGAGATTGCTTAAAAAATAGTATACAATCGCTGTGTTTACGAACTTTTATAGGAAAATCTTATATTTTACAAAAACCAAATATAGATATAGTTTATACCCTTAACAACAGCTGATTAAATTTGATGTCTTAATGACTCACTATATATAGAAGAATGTGACCAAAATAAAGTAAACCACTTAAAATATTTAATAAGGTGTCAATTAACATTTCTTTATTTATTTTTTTGTAGAACAAGCTAACTTGTGTAATATTAGATGATCAAGTTCAGTTTATAATACAAAAATTTAGTTATAAAAAATTTCATAAAAAATTAACTTTTATAAAAATTCTTTACAAAATTCTAAAAAAAAAATTTATTTTTCTAATAACTAAGCAAAAAAATTTATATGCAAATTAAATTATAATTCTAACAAATGTTATAAATTAAATATAAGTAATTTCTTTTAAATAAATTAGTTAAACTGCTTTTTGTACCTAATTGTAACTTATAATTTATTCAATGAAAGTTTAAATGCCATAAGCACTAGTATTCATTTTTATTCTGGATGCTTTAAGAACTCCTTTAGTATTATTGGGTTTAAAAGTAATCAAATCAATTATCTACTTATGAAGATTCTAGATTCTAGATTCAATTAACTATGTATATCTTATTGTCCTACATGAAATCTACATAACATTAACTTTATACATTGTATAATTCAATTTTTTTTTAAATTTTACCCAATATATTATAAAATTTTTTCAAATTTCCATAATTATAAATTATTTTTGCGACTTTATAATTTTATTGTAATTTTAAATTGTATAAATTCAACAAAATAAAACTATTAAATTACATCTTTTTTGTATATATATATATATATGTTCTAAAACTATACGTAAACGAATAAATTTCAGTTTTCCTTCATTTATACTTATTAAATTTAATATAAACAAAAAATTTGTAATTTTATAGAATTTTTTTTTAATTATCATTACTCTAAGATCTATGTAACTAAGAGCTTCCTAGCTATAAACATAATATACATCAGGGCCCGATTGCATCAATTACTTATCCACTTATCAAATATGTAATAAAAAAATTATTTTTATAAAAAGTAATAAAAATTCTATCGAACTGTTATAAAATATGATGTCAATGGAACACACACTTATCAAAACTTATCAAATTTATCGGCTGGATGGCACACTAGTTAGAGTGCTGACCTTTCATGTGAAAAGTCCAAGTTCGAATCCCAGTGAAAGTGATAAAACTTTTCTGGTTTTCGGCTCAGCTCAGCTGCCATTCGCCATAGGGTTCATATATCTTTAATAAAAATACATTAATAGAATAATATAAACAGATAATTTAATTAAATAATATAACTCACAGATATAGAAATACCATATAACTCAAATACAAAAAATTGAATTGTACCTATTGAAAATCTAAAACGTTTCTACATGTTATAAGGCCTGGTACTATCTCATGTTTAAATTTTATGTGGATTTTATTAAGATCAATTGTAATAATACGAATATAACATGACTCCCTGTTCCAACATTTACCTATGGTATAGACAGGCTTATTAGCCTAACAGTTGAACAGTAAGAGCTTAAAAAAAAAACCAAAAATGATTATTTTATTAGCTATAAGTGGTTTGTGCAAAAGGGTCCAGATGTTAGATTTTATCAAACATTTCGCTAGGTGCAATTAGAATTTATATTATCATTATTTATTCTCACCGGCCTTTGGATCACTTCCACTTGAAAACTGAACAGTTGAACATGTGCTGAAATAATTTTTTTTAAATATCTAAATGATTGTATTATTAAAAATTTAAAAATGGTTAGTTTTCTAAATTCCTTCACAAATATGTTGTCCAATGTCAATTTTCCTAATGTTTTTCTAGAAATATCTACTGATCCCCTGATGGTTGCTAGGTGTACCGCACGCATTTGACTGATATAAAATAAATTTTTAAATTGACCTATGAATCTTATATATGTAAATAATATAGTTAAATAATACCTACTTTTTTTATACCAATTTTTAGCTACTTAATACTAACTTTTGTTCCAAAACTTTAAAAAAAAAAACTTATAAAAATAATTTAAACAAAATATATTTATTTTTTTAAACGAAAATCAATACTACCTTGACGGAAAATGTATTATAAACAAATAAATTACATTTTGATATATATATATATACTTTTACAGGTGGTTTATAAACAAAAATTAATACTTTTAAAAATAAAAAAAAATTTTTTTATAATTTATTATTTTCTTATTTGTTTTTTTTTTTTTTAATTTCAGTTTATCGTGGAAATATTTCTTGTAAAACATTATTTTTTTCTGAAAAACTTCAAACATTTTCCAATAATGTTGATAATAATAATGATTTTGAAAGGAAATATAATAGTCAACATCATCAACATAATAATAATAATAATAATAATAACAATAACAATAATAATAATAGTAATATTAATAATAATAATAACAATAATCAACATCAAACAAATGATATTGGCGGAAGTGATTATGATAAATCAAGTCCATCATCATCAGATATTAATCAACATCATAATATATTTGTTGATAATAATAATAAATATGATATTAAAAATGATATAAATGATAATAATAATAGTCATAATAATCAAACAAATTTAACTGGAAATAATCATAATAATAATAATAATTCATCAATTATTAATAATAATCATATAAGTAATAATAATAATAATAATATTAATTGTAAATCACCTAGTGGTATTATGCAAGAAATAACAAATAGAAATGCAAATAGTCATCAATTTTTAAATAATTTACAAAATTCAACAATTAATTTTGATATTGGTAGAAAATGTTTAAATATGTTTAGTCCAGATCAGGTATGTTTGAAATAATTTATGGGTTAATAAAAACATCTGTAAAATTTTGATTTATTATATATAAATAAGGTCTTTTAGCTCCTTAAGCTCCTTTCAACTAATCAACTTTATTAGTTTGTTTGCAATTATTAGTTTGGTGCAAGAAAATTAACTATTTGATTATTTGGCAGTCCTTGCGAATATATATTTGGGTATAATTTAAGAAATTTTAATCCTAGAAATTTCTACTTAAAGGGCTACAAGGGGTACTATTGAGATACGACGACTTTTATTCATATATAGGCTTTACATAGAGCAGTGATCGGGATGTTTAAACAATCAAAAAATTCTATGGAAGGTGGGGTGAATTTTTAGCCCTGAAGGATTTAGTAGCCTTAAAGAATAGACTTTGTGGTTTACTAAAAAACAAAATAACTAAAAATTTCGTTTCATTATTTTATAAAATATTAAGGATATGTTTTTCATCATAACCCTTTTAGTTTTTGGACCTAACGGCTGTTTATAGGTTTAAAATACAGTGGAAAATTACTACAATAGTTTGAAATTATAAAGTCTAGTAGTTAATAGTGTACATTTTTGTTATTAGGGTTAAGTTCTTTTTTTTTCTGAAACAGGACTAAGGATATACCCCACGTTCTAAAGAATTTTTTGATTGTTTGAACATCCTTCATTATCTCCTGCTCAATGTAAAAGTTATCTTGGCACACTCTGTATATAAAACAAGTGAGGGAAAAAAACCAAGGGTTTTTAAAAAGCACATTTTCAAAATTATATACGGTTTCTTACTGAGTATTTTATCATTTATTTTTATAAAAATATATATTATGATATTATAATTTTGTTATTTCATTAATAACTAATTATATGACTAATAGTGAAATACTTAGAATACAACCCCAATGCATTCAAGAAAACCTGTTAATAAGTGCAAAATATAATGTTGGAGCTTCAATGTTAACGTTTAATTTTGGAAAAACTTACACTAGTGAATAAGTTACTGTTTTATAAGAACATAAAAGTTTTAATTTTGAAGACCTAGTAGCCCTTCAATGGGGAAGGTTCCCAAATTTTTGCTTAGCAAACTTATGATGGATCTGCTCACCCCCCTCCTGTGTTCACCCTTCCATTTTTTTCCGGTTCTAGGAAATCAATTTGGAACTCCAACAAAATTTGAAATTTTACCTAGAATATTATTATCTAACTAAAAATGGTTAATACTAAGAAACAATTTCTTCAATTTAAAGAGACCCTTTCAAATTTAAGAAAAACCTTTAACGTATGTTGAAATATAATGCTGCAGCTGTAAATTTTGCATATTTGTAAAAAAAAATTTGAACAGGTGTTAAAGTTACAGGTGGTTGAAAATAGCAAAATTTCAATTTTCGAGCCCTTATAGCTCCTAAACAGGGGGCGTGACAAAAAAATTTTGTTAACCGACTCCTATTAATTTTAAAGGACCTAACTTCTCCCAAAATATCAAGAGCCTAGGTTGAACCGTTTAGAAGATATATGGGGCCAAAAATTTTGCAAAAGTTGAGTTTAGCTTAATGGTAAATTTTAGTACCGTATGGTAACCCTATACATTTTAACCTTATATTTTTGTGAAGCTTATAAAACCAGCTATCTTTTGCCGTTTTCAGATTGAAAATACACTTAACAAAACTCTTGTTATAATAATTTAAAAATAGGACTTTTTCCAACTTTGGGGGGCTGTAGCTCCGTAATGGGTGGGGCTACAGAAAAAAATTCTTCTACGAAATTAATTTTTTTGTAATATCTACCCGTGGTTAAAATTCCTTTATTCTATTTCAAACGGTGTAAAAGTTTTGTAAACATACGGACGGACGGA
Source organism: Dolichopus griseipennis (assembly GCA_963082915.1). NCBI lineage: Eukaryota > Metazoa > Arthropoda > Insecta > Diptera > Dolichopodidae > Dolichopus > Dolichopus griseipennis. The sequence continues at coordinate 35,307,275 of OY720443.1, forward strand.
CGGACGGACGGACAAAGTCAAAATTAAGAAAAACCTTTGACACTAATTCAAACTTTCGTTTTTGAGCTTTCAATTTTGTTTACAAAAGAAAAAAAATTTTGACAGGTATTCAAGTTATGGGTGTTTAAAAGCTAAATTTTTAGCAAAATTTCAATTTTCGACCCCTTACAGCTCCTAAAGAGGGGGCGTGACAAAAAAATTTTGTTAACTGACTCTTACTTATTTCTAAGAATCTAACTTCTCTCAAAATTTCAAGCTTCTAGATTTAGCCGTTCCGAAGTTATGAGGGACCAAAAATTTTGTAAAACTTACTTTTGAATAACGGTAAATTTTAGTACCGTATGGTAACCCTATACAATTGGCTTTTAAAAATTTGTAAAGCTTATAAAAGCAGCTGTCTGTTACCGTTTTCAGGTTGGAGATATACCTTATAGAACTCTAATTATAACTGTTTAAATATGGGGCTTTTTGCGACTTTGTGGGGCTGTAGCTCCGTAACGGGGGGGGCTACAAAAAAAAGTTTTAACATTAAATTATTTTTATTGCAATACCTATCAATTCCTGATATTTTTTTGTCAATCGTAGGTAAAAAGGGACGGACGGACGGACGGACGGACGGACAGAGTGAAGCTATATAGGCACATTTTTACAAAATTTTTTGAAAATGTGCTAAAAAGATGTTAATAAATTTTTTATGTAATTTACCAAAAGATTAATAATTCCAGAAAAAATTAATTCTCCAACTCAAAATTTTCGAATTAATAAAAAGTAATTCCAAGTAACCTTTATAAAGATCATTTGACTTGTTATATAATCAAGTAAAATAAAATCTTGATTGCATGAAGCCGAATTTTATTAAAGAATTTCAAACTCGTAATTTATGAAAAATTTAAGGGCTGAGACGCTTATCCTAAAATTTTTAATACAAATCTTTAATTACAATTTCAAAAACTATTATTTTAAGTTAGTCTGTATTTTAAATATCGCCTAATTTGGTGAATCCCAAATGTTTTTAAAAAATAGTTTTTCTAACTTTGTGATAAGTCCCCATAATATACATAATTGTAACATGTAGATTAAGTATTTTTCAATTTAATTTTAATTCAATCAAAAAATTATCTTTTAAGGTTCAATGCATGTGTGAAGCACTTCAACAAAAAGGTGATGTAGAAAAATTAGCAACATTTTTATGGAGTCTACCAAATAGTGAATTACTAAGAACAAATGAAAGTATTTTAAGGTACTATAAAATTAATTTTCAAACAATTAATTATAATAAAATTAAATAAAAAAAAAAATAAAATTACAGAGCAAGAGCTATTGTTGCATATCATCGTGGTTTATTCCATGAATTATATAATCTCTTAGAATCACATGCATTTTCAATTAAATATCATATAGAATTACAAAATCTATGGTTTAAAGCCCATTACAAAGAGGCGGAAAAAGTTCGTGGACGTCCATTGGGTGCTGTTGATAAATATAGATTAAGAAAAAAATATCCATTACCAAAAACTATTTGGGATGGTGAAGAAACGATATATTGTTTTAAGGAGAAAAGTCGAAATGCATTAAAAGATTGTTATACAACAAATCGATATCCAACTCCAGATGAAAAGAAAACATTAGCTAAAAAAACTGGTTTAACATTAACACAAGTATCAAATTGGTTTAAAAATCGAAGACAAAGAGATCGAACACCACAACAAAGACCGTAAGTCATTAAAAAAATAAAATTCAAATATAAAATAAATATATATATAAATTTAATTATACAATTTTTTTATTTTATGTTTTTTTGATACGCACAATTAGTTCCTTGTTAATTTTATTTTCTTTTAACCAATTCCTAATTTTTTTTTTTTATTATGCAAAAATTTCTTTCCCCCTCCAGAATTTTTTTTAGTTGTTTACCAATATATGGATAAAACGTGACTTTTCTTTAAAATAAAACGATCATATTTTTATTAATTTGTAAAAAAAATGTTCAATTTGTTAATTTTTTTATTTTTCAATAAGAAAATACGAATTCTTATGAGTACTTTTTTTTAAAATTCCGTACAGTAGGTGGTATTTGAAATGAACATTAAAAAAAATGGTCAGTCTGTCAAAAACTATTTTTGGATATAAAACATATTAAATAAAAAAAATGATGTTTTATAATATATGTGTTCTTGGAAATGATCTGCAATAGTTTTTAAAAGTCCTTCGAGTCAATATAATTATTCAAAATAGTTTATTTGAAAAATAAAAAGTAATAAATTATATTATAGGAATTTGACATTTTGGGATGTATGTTAAAAAAAACTTATACAAGACATTTAGACCTATTTTTTTAATTATTTAATGAAATATTTAGGTTCATGCTATTTAAGAAAGAACTTTTTTTAAAATTTAAAAAAATATAAATAACTAATTCTATCTGATGTTACATAAAAAAAATTGAGGTTATATTTGAAGATTTAATAATCAGCTTTTTATTCGAATAGTGATAAATTCAATAAAATTTTGTGAGTTAATTCAGATTTAAAAAAAATTAAAATAAAAACTTAGCTTCATGAGCTTGATTAAATAACTAATCTATGTACACAGTAATTGAAAAAACAAATTTTTGAGTACATATAGTGAGCATTTTTAAGAGGAGGTTAAGAGTTGTCAAAAACCTGTCACTTTCTTTTAGTATTACGATTTACTTTGAATTCATTTAGGGTTTCTTTTTATCTCGGAGACATTGTACTCAGATTAATACAGGGCAAGTGAAAATATTTCTCAAATCTGACAGAGTATTCAAAAAATAAATATTAAAAATAAATTAAATTAAATAGTTAAAGAATTTTAAAAATGGCTTAACAGACTAAAACTTCATTTGAATCAATTTGATATATATAGATATTTATTTTTAATATTGAAAATTCAAAAAAAATAATTACTTAATAATTTAATTCTTTGCTTAAATTCAAGTTTCAATTTTAACGCAATCAAAAAAAGACGTATAGTATACAAGAGCATACAATGCATTTCGAAATTAACAGAACATTTTCCTTTCTGATGTGGGCCAACAGTCAGCACATTGTATTCATTTTATAAGGAATAAAATATTATTTATTTTGCTTGTATCATATATATTTTACATTTTACTATATATATTTGGTTACCATGGGGATTTAAAGAAAAAAATATTTTAATTTTATTTATTAAATATTTCATAATCCGTACGGGAATATAACACGCACCTCCGGTTAATAAGCCAAATACTTACCCACTATACACCACCAAGGTTCCATGTTTGAAAATTATTTAAATAAAATATAAAAAACTCCTTTTTAACTCAGAACGTCAGTGTTCGGATAAAAGTTTGATCTGAGAAATGTTCTCCTGATCTCTAATGCTCAAAACATCACATCACTTATACTCTCAATTTAAACACTGACCTTAAATTTAATAAGAAAACAGAAAAAGCTCATGAACCAAACCACATAAGAATACCTTTAATGTAACAACGTAAAAGGTCGTTTTGACGGTAATCGTAAAAGTAATCATAAGTTACTCAACCGTTTTCCCAAAAGAATGACTGAGATCTAAAGTCATGGTATACATATATGTGGAGTCTTATTTTAATAATATTGGCAGTTCAATCTTTCCATGAAAACCATCCACCTTTAACAATTTTTTGATTTTACATTATTTCTTTTGTCTAGACATCTGCAAATTTTTTCCTATTCTTACTACCTATATTAATTCCTAATTAATTTGTTTGTTCAAATCAATTAAAATTGTATGCTATTATTTTAAATCAACACCTAATTTTTACAAAATAATATTTAAATAAAATCATATAATTTTTCAAACAATTGAGAAAATATTGAAAAAATTTTATATGCATTTTTTTTTTTTTTTTTTCTTATTAAAATTGTATTTCACATTAACACATGTACTTAACAAATTCTACACGGATTTTGTACACATGTGTGTCTAATTTTATTTTTTTAAGAGGATTGAACATGGAGGATTGTACAAAACCGAATATAAAAAAAATCTTAAGAATAAATTACAACTAAAAAAAAATTATAACTTATTATTTTATAAAAAAAAAAGTAAGTAGTGAAAATGTTTATATTTTACTTTCGGTTTAAATTGAGTCATTCTGAAAGTTCAAAAAATATTAAAATAATAGTAATAATAAAAAAAAAAACTCAAAATCAATTTTTTATGGATCGTTCAAAATTCAGATTCTTTTTTTTGTTCTTCGTTTCCTACATACCATTAACTGAAAAGTAATAAAAATATTATAAAAATTTTTTAAAACAAATAATAACTTTTGAACTAATATAATTATTTTGACTGAAAAATTGGGATTGATTGTAAAGGTATTCAAATCTAAAAGCGAATCCGAGCCAAACTTTGACGCTACAAGTTCCATTGGAAAATTGACTCATATTAAAAAAAAACCGAAAGTTCGATGGGACTTTTGACTGACAAAATCCTTAAAAACCAATTCAAAACCACATGGGTCTTTCGGGCCATCAAAATCAGTCATAAATTTCATGGGACTTTTAAATCAAGCAGTATCTTAAAAAAGTAATTGAACGAAGGAAAGTATAAAAGAAGTCAATGTGAATTATGATGTTACTTTGACATTTTTGTCTAATACAAAAACAAAATAAAATTAAAGAGGAATTGAAAGATATTTTAAATATTTTATATATTTATATGTAAAAATAACAATTATTTTTTTTCAAATCTCATTATTAAATAATATATGTATATCATCTTAAGTTTCTATTATAGAATTAGAGGTTTTTCAAAATGCACCCATCTTTTGAATACTTTGTATATTAAGTCAAGTGTCATAAGAATGTATGTGCAGCTGTCAAAGTTTTCAAAGGTAATAAAAGAAATTAGCTAATTACCTTTATAAAACCTTTTCTAAAAAAAACAGGGTGTACAAAATTAAGAGGTCACAAAATAGCGAAGGTGATAAAGAAGTTCAAAATGAACAAAAAATTGTTCTGGATTTCTAACGGTTTCCGAAATTTCTGTATTTAAAAAAATTTCGGAAACTATAAAAAGGAAAAACAACATCTTTGCAACTTTTACAATTGAAAAATGCTCATTTACGTATCAGTAGCTAACTAAAGTTAAGGACTTTTATAATAATATTATATTATTTTCATTATCTTATATATTTGAAGAGTCGCAAGGACTTAAATCCTCAAAATATTGATATTTTACACTGATTTTTTTAAAAAACTGTCATTTTTGCTTAAAAAATCGGCATTAATATACCAATTTTATATCAATTTTAAAATCACTCCTCCTTAGATTTAATTTAAATTCTCATATTTTTTCTCATATCTTTTACAGTTTTTTTGAAATACTTATATCTGAATATGACCATGTGTTTAATTAAATTTTAGTTAAAAAAAACTTTTCCATATTTTTACATAAAAGAATCTAACTACTTGCAAGGCATCTTCATGACCTTTAAATTCCGGGCACCCTGTATATATAACTCTAAATTTTTTCAATCAAATCAAATTCAACAGGTTTGAGTGAATAATCAAATCAATTTTTCACTCACTTCAAACATTGCCAAAAGAGTCATTTAAAAGAGATTGCAAATTTCAAAAAGAAGTTCGAGATTTTATCTGAAGTTCCAAAAAAGCAATGTAACATAAAAACTACCGCCAAATACTATCATTGCCTTTCTAAACAAAATTTCATTCAATTGTATTAAAAATCTAATTTTATTTCATAAACTCAGAGTCAGATTCATAATAATTTTCAGCTCCCAAACATTACAAGTGAGAAAAATTTATTTACTTTTCTTTTATTGTAAATAAACAAACAAATATATTTGACTTAAAATTCATTTATAAATGAATTAAAAATTCTGCAGAATGCAAATTTACTCATAAAATAAAATAAACAAGTGATGAAAAAAACTAAGGGTTCCTAAAAAACCCAATTTCCAAAATTATATAGTGTTGCATATTGAGTATTTTATCGAAATATAATGTTGCAGCTTGTTAACGTTTAATTTAGAAAATATATTTAAGTCCTAATAACCCCTCAATTGGGAAAGTTGTCAACTTCTCCCTTTTCTAAGGGTCAAACTTCTCCCAAAATTTCAGGACTATAGCTTGAGTTGTTTAGAAGATATGTGGGGCCAAAAAATTTGCAAAAATTGAGTTTCGCATAACGGTTAGTACCGTATGGCAACCTTTAATATTTATTTTTAAAAATTTTAAAAGCGTATAAAACTAGATGTCTTTTACCGTTTTCAGATTGCAAATATACTTAAGCGAACTGTTGTTATAACAATTTAAAAATAGGGCTTTTTCGACTTTGAGAGGCTGTAGCTTCCTATATGGTGGGGCTACAGAAAAAGTTCTTCTATGAAATTAATTTATTTGGCGATACCTAAACGCGGTTAAAAATTTTTTTCTCTACTTCAAACGATGTAAAAGTTTTTATAAACATACGGACGGACGGACAGAGTGAAACTATATGGCACATTTTTACAAAGTCTTTTGAAAATGTGCTTAAAACTGCACTAAAAAAAATCATAAAAAAATTGAAACAAAATCTATACTTTATAGGTACTTTCTTGAAGATGTAAAACTTAAAAAACAAAAACATATAAGAATTTTATACTAAAATAATGTTTAAATAAGAACGTTACGCACGTGGACCTCCTATTGATTTAAGGGATTGAAGTGTGAGCATAAGTGTATCATATTTCAAATATATATATATACAATACACATATTTAACAGTATTGGCTTGTTTATGTTATTCTTCTTTTAAATATTTTCAAGACTTAATTACAAAATTTTACATAAAAAAAATGGAACTATGGAAACTATATAGCAAAGTTCTTTTTCAGTCAATTTTCTAGTAGAGGCCAGATCAATAATAATTTTAGTAACAAGAGGAGTACACTTAAATTTTTTTATTTTTTTTTATTTTAAATTCATAATTTTTAAGCAGATTTTTTTTTTTTTTTTTGTATTCTATTTTTAATATTGCAAATGTTATAAAACAAATGTTAGTGAAATAATGAAGAAGAATAAGTCGTTTTTTTGTAATACAAAATCTAATAGGTTATGTAAAACAGAATTTGAATATGAATTTAAAGTTGTTAATTTAAAACCAAATTTAAATGATAAACGGAAGTCAATATTAATCTAAATTAAGATGGGATCCTTACTTTATATAGATTTCCATTAAGTCGACTGAACAAAATATCAACTTTTATCGACTAAATATCCAAAAATATTAATTATACCAAAAGTCGACTTTTTAAATATCGTATGAGGCGTACGGGTCGAGTTTCTGAATTATAGGATATACGACTTACCTAAAATACGTATTTAAATGAAATAGAGTAGATTTTAGAGTTGGTTTCAAAAGCTGGGTTTCAATAATTTTAGTTTCAAAGGTTTTACTATTTGGCGTCGACATTTTGTGAATAGGTATAGCTTAGAAGACCAAATTAAAATATATCTCCTGATATACCAACAGCCTATTAAAAAAATGACTTCTTGATTATTTAATTTAATGATACGTATAATTGGTACAATAAAGGAAGAAAATTTTATTCTTATTAAATCTTATTTCCAACATCAGCTTCTCGTCCTTCTCAATCATTTTCATCAATATCAATCCTGTTGTGATGCTAAGTCATATAAGTCCTCAAAAAATTTTCTATATACCACTGTTTGCGTCAGTGTCTTATATTTTTCCAAATACGCCATTGGTTTATTAAGCGTGTATCCAATCCTAAAAATGTGAAATAATGCTAGCTCTCTCCATCCTTAAACACTTCAGTTTATTATTCAAAACACGTTAAGCCTAGAATATTTTACAATACACTACAAAATTTTTTTAATATTATTAAATATGTAACTAGCAACATTTGACCTTCCACACATCACACATCACACTCGTAAAATAGAACAAATATTGCTGCGAATTCAATCAAACTGCGAATGATTTGTAGAATTTGAATTCTTGAAAAATCATCTAGGTTGACAAATTATATGACTTTTGATACACTAAATAAACTCTTCAATTTTCAAAATATCCTGCATAAACTTGTCTTTCATTTTAGTATATTATACTATATATGCTCTTAACTTTTTAGGTATATGCTTTTAATAATGTCAACAATATATATTATATATTCTTTTAAAATTAAAATGATCTAAGCTATACATTCTTTTTTTTTTTAAATTATATACAAATCCAAAATTAATTATTAATCATTAATTATTTTAATTTATTTTCAGGGATATTATGTCAGTATTACCAATGAATCAATTAGTGATTGATTCCAGAATGTTCAATGCAACAAATTATTATCCAGAATCAGTTTTTAATACACAATAAACAATTAATTGATAATTTTTAAGTTAATTAACTTACATACTAGAATAATATAAAAATTTCCTTTAACAAAAATAAAGTATTAATAGTTTTTAGATAGAATTTCATTTTTCATAATGTTAGAATTTTTATAATTATAATAAAATTATATTTTTTAAAATTTTTTATATATTATTTTTCAAAAAGTAAAGATAATAATTTTAAAAAGAAAGTTAAAAATCTTAATAAGCAAATCACAATATATTGTAATTAAATAAATAATTCTTAAGAAAGTTAAAGTAAAAAAAAAACCATTTATAATGTAAATTAAAGTTTTTATGTGCAATTATTAATGTAAATTTTAAATTAAGTAATAAAAACAAAAAAATTAATTAAATTTATTATTTATTTATTATTTTTAATTGTTTTTCAGTAATTCAAAAGTAATTAAAAATATTAATTAAAAATAAATTATATTTATTAAAATTTTTGAAAGCTTCCTGAAAAATAGCTTATAATGAGTTAAATTCTAATTTTGTTTAATTAATATGTTCTTTAACAAGCTTATTTAATTGAAACTATTTATATAATAGTGTATATCTTCTTGGGTTACTCCCTAATCTATAAAATTAAATTATTCCTTAATCTATAAAGTTTCATTTAAAAATTGATTTTGGTTGGTAAAAGTCCAGTACTATCCACAGAAGCTTGGTGAGGCTAACTCTGCAAATATTTATAACTATTAATATCATATCATTATAAATTAAAAATATTTATTCCATATATATATATATATTAATATTAAATTTTATATATTGCCTTTTTATTCAAAAACTCAATTTTTTTATAAAAGAAAATTAAAAACGATTTCTAGGTACACTGATTGAATGAATAATAGTGAGTGAGCACATGGTTTATTAACCGAGTCCTAAAAATACCATATTACTGAAAAAGTTATACTTTTTTACGAAACTGATTGATGTCCAAATGCAATCTGTTAATAAAAAAGAATATTTAATAAAATTTAATTAAATAATATTACTTATAAATTAATAAATGCAATTACTATGCTGTCCCCCTTGAAAAACGTAAACGCAAGCTCCACTCCCTTATTACATTGTGCCTTTGTGGTAGGATTCATTATTTAATCTAGAAATGAAGCAGCTGTACCTATGTTAATTTTTCCAAATAAATTTTTAAAAAGCACAATTTTGACACACAAATTATATGTTTATTCTTTTAAAGTCAAAAACTACTTAAGACTTATAATATCAAAAGAATTTTTTTTTTTTTTTTAACTAAACTTTTATTTTGTTATTTGCTTACATTCTTATTATAACTTAACCTACAAAAATAGTTAACAAAAAAGGTTTTTCTTATTTTAAAAATTAACATGTAAAAAATAAAGTGTTTTTTTTATGTTAAATAGTTTTTCTTAATAATTATTATGAACGCTTACTAATATTTTAATCATATTTTTAAGTATGTATTAATTTCAAAATTTTAATTAATTACAAAAAATTTAAAAAAGCAATTTTTACATTTTTTTTTTTAATAAAACCCTAACCTAACTTACCCTTTTCTTACAACTAATTAAAAAAACTTATAAAATAGCATGTATTTTAATATTAAAATAACACTAATCTAATAATAATTTTATACTAATTTTTTTTTTATGACGTGCTTAACCACCAATAATTATTTCTTATTGATTTGTCTTTATCTGGTATGGACATGTCATATTTTATATTATCTGGATTGATGTTACCTGGATCATATTCAATTTTTTTACATGTAGCCCGTCTACTATAATGAAATATAGTATAGGGACATGATTTTGATTTTGTATATAACCATACTTGTCTAAGAAGATGAAGTGCTCAGGGGCTATGAAGCCCGTGAGCAAAGTCTTCTTGATGTTTGTACTCGGACTCCGGTTTTCTATGTTTATTGATGCAAACTCTAATGCACTTTCTTTCGAACATGCGGATTTTTTCCATTAGGCTTGCACTGATGTTGTACCATATGGGTACACCATATACAAGCGTAGGCCTTATGTTAAAGAAAAATTGAAAAACTTTTCAATATTAAATTTTGCATACTTTTAGGCTTTTATAATTTATGTGTTTTATTTTTATATGAAAAAGTAATTCACCACACTATCTATACTTTGATTTAAAATTTTACAAATTATTTATATATTCTCCTTTATATGTAAATGAAATATAATTTGCCGTTACAAGCAATTTTGCATATTTTAAAAGTTATAAAATAATCTATTGGTTTAAATTTGGTTTTTTTTTCGTTTTGTTGTTTTTTTTATTATTCTTTTATTAATATTTTTTTCACTAACAGCATCATTTTATGTTTATTTCAATGTTAATTTTTCTTTTTATTTTAAATTTTTTTTTTTTTCAACATGTTTTTTTCTTTTTATTAAATTTTGAGACAGTTTTCCTTATTACAACAAACAGATAAATGCTTAAAGGCAGCTGTTCTTTGTTATTATTAATACAACAATAGGGTAGTACTAGTACATTAATATTAGTAAAAACAAAAATATAGTAAATTTATTTAAATATGAGTGTATTTAGTTTATAAAGTTTAGATGCAGGACAAATAATGTAAATAATTTAGAATCTAGAAATTCGAACTTTTCATTAAATTTCTAATTTTAATTGTATTTATGAGATATTCACCATTATAATAAACTTTTAATATAACATTTTTTTGTAAGGCGATATCTGAGTTCAAAAACTGAAAATGCAGCAGGTTTTTGTAATTCTACAAACCCAATTTTTTTGCACAATGAAGCACAATGAAGAATCTAAGCATATAACCAGGACAACCAAAATATTAGACTCCTGTGTGAAAACTTCTATATATGGCAGTGAAACCTGTCTGAGGAGCGAGTACCATATAAAAAATTTGCAGATTTTAATCAACAAGCCTCCGGTCATTGAAGATAACTAATGAAAATTATGGCTAATAGAGGAGTAATAACTTATCCGGATATATATAAGAAACAAGAAATACAGATTATAGATATATAGACCCCAGTGAAAAAGAAGAGTGAGCTGACCCAAAAACACTTGGAAAAGAACAATAGAAAAAGATATTCAAAGAAAAGGAAAAACATGGGGAGAAGTCAAATAAATGGCTCAAATAGAGTTAGATGCCGTGAATTCAGTTTAATATGTGCATATGCATTAATGCAGTTTATTGTAAGGTGCTTCAACTTCAATTTGAAACAAAATATTCCGAAAAGGAAAAAATTCAAATTTAATACAGAGTATAAGGCGAGAAATGAAGTAACTAAAGATGCTATCATCAATTTAACATTAAGCTACAGGGGATAATTATAATTACTTAGTTAACCACGCCGATTACATAATTATTATTTACATAACTGCAACCAATTTAATTTATCAAAAAGTCTTTATACGTATATACCTATATATATTTCAGAAAATTTAACTTAATCAAAAATTGATGTTATTAGATGTATCATTGGTACATGATTTCGGTTGACCGTGAATCGGCAGGATTACTCAAACTTCAACTTTAAAAACTTTTATAGTTAAAAATATGACAAACCTAGAATTTTATTATGAGATGCATTATTTATGATTAAAATTAATTAATTTATTTATTTTACTTTATTTTAACATTATTACAACTTGCGATTGCATATCATCTTCAATTTAAAATTTTTAATTCCAGCAGTTTGAAACTGTCATTTCTAATTTCAGTTTAAAAAGTATATAATTGAATATTTTAAAAAACTTATAATTTGGGTGTATGACACTTTACTGAAAAAAAAATCCAGACCGAAAAACTCCCGAAAAAAAATCTCCAAATTAAATTTTTGTGAAAAAAATCCCAAATGTTACAAAATCCTCAAAACCAAAATACCGGATTTAAATTTTTTCTAATTAAATATAAAATTATTAAATAAGGATTTTAGAGTTGAATACAATATCAGATTTTCGGTATTTTTGGGTTTTTTTTTAAGATATCAAATTATTCGCGATTTTTTTCCGGATTTATGTTTTTTTTTTATATTTTAAATTATTCGAGATTTTTTTTCAGAATTTTGGTGTTAATAAAGTGTTATAGACCCAGTTATATCCCAAAATTTCTTTATTGACAAGAATGACATATATATTTGATTTTTTTAAAATATTAAATTTGAGTTATAAAGTTAATGCAACCAAATATGTAACAAATTAATTTAATAAAAACTTAGGTTTCAAAATCTCCATTACAGAAAATTCCTAACCTCATTCCGACAAAGATTTTCCAATTTTATAGAATTTACAAAAATTTTACATGTAAAGAAATCAAATTTTATTCAGCACGTGCCAAAAGTAATTTTTTTGTACAAAAATTTTCAGTAGCGGAGACTGTAAAAGCCTTATACGATTTTTTTTCTTACCACTTGTATAATTATAAAATTTTTTTTATCTAAGAGTTTAAAGTTATCAATTAATATTTATTATACTTTTATTATTATTATTTAAATAAATATTTATAGCTATTATGCTCTTCAGCATAAAAAAGAAAAAAATTATATATATATATATAATTGTTAAAACTTAAATAATTTTAAAATTCAGCACAATTGTTATACATACACATTGAAAACTTGCTACATCGCTGCTATATATATTTTAAAATTTTTCAAATAAAAACGGGAAAAAATTAAAAAAAAAGAATTCGCAATAAAATACAAAATACATATAGAAATTAAAAGAAACGAATCACTATTCACTACCATTCTGTTCAGCGATCGAATCAATTAATTTTTAATGGACTTACGCCAAATTTTAGTTTAGTATACAAAAGACAATGAAACAATTCATCACATCACTAAATATTTAAAGAAAAACCTTTCAGAATAAAAAGAAAATTTGTAAATATAAAATACAAAAGAAAATTAAAAAAAAAGTGTTACACAACCATATATAAATTAGTGTGATATCCGTTCCAAAGGAAGAAATATTTAAAAAAAAAAAATGAAAATTAATAAGATTCAAAATAATAACGACATTAAACTTCAAAATGTTAAAAATGACATAAACTTAAAAAAATTTAAAGGAAAATCAAATTATGACTATGAAAATGAAGAAGTCAATGATGACTGCTGCCTTCAAGGTCTTCCAACAATAAAAGGAAGAAAATATTTTTTTACATCTGTTTGTAATGTAAGTGTATAGTGTTTTTTTAATTATAATTATTTAAATATTTTTATTATATTAATAAAAATAATTAATTAAAAATTATAAAAAAAAAAAAATTTTCAAAAATAAAATAAAATTAAAAAATATCATTTAGGTTTGTCGAAAATCCCCTGTTAAATTTTGCTGTGATAAATGTAAAATAATTTTTTATTGTTCTAAAGAACATGCTGCATCAGATTTTACACATCAAGATTTTTGTGAAATTGTACAAGAAATTGCAAGAGAAAGAGGTGAGTTTTTATTTTTATAAAATATGGTGAATATATATTTTTTTTATTGCCATTCTATACTAAAAACAAGAATTATTTAAAAAAAAAACAATTTTAAAGATATAAATAATTAATTTAAATGTGCACTATACAATATACGTACAATGTTATTTGATTTATACTAAACTGTATACTATACTAGCCAAAACACGGTGCGCGTTTCTGCACCGCTGATGTTTTTAAAAAAATTATCACAAAAATTACAAATAGGGTAAAAGACAAATACACTTGTTAAATTGGTTCGGAATATGTTAAAGGAACTCAACAAATAATTTTTTGAGACTTTCTTTTGACTTTAAGCAGATACTTCGCATAATTAGGCATAATTCGTTTTAAAAAATTTTTTTAGTACGCCAATATTGGTCTTGCCAAAATGGATTAACAAATTCTAAATCAGTAACGCTTTTAAAAATTTGAAGTCAATAGGTTAAGAAAATTGTTAGTCCACTCCCGGTACACAAAAATCATTACATATACATACAAATATTCATGACAATCGGCTGAGCATTTTAAAAGTCTATACGCTACAAATAAACATTCGCTTGTATATACATGTTAATATTAGAGAGGAGAATCTGGATTTGGCTCAAGAAAATTTAGCATTGCTTAACACTATTTTTATAAATGCAGAGCAATGTAATTGGAGTTTTATTCTTTTACTTTTTCCTTCTTCGACAACATATCTACTGAACTAAGAAGTGTGATAATCTAAGTCTAAAAAAAGAAATTTCCAATCTATAGGAAATTCTTATGAATAAAATTATATCACTAGCAAACCGTGTAAGGAATAAAAATTACATTTTTTTTTCAATTATTTTAATTGTGGACTATTAATGTTAAAATTTTTTAAAGATACAAAAATAATTTATAATAGTATTATTTATTAATAAAAATAATTAGTAAACATTATATTATTTACTGTTAAATTTATAAATATTGAATTATGTGTTATAAAGGATCGTAATAAAACGTGACTAGTCTTTGACACCCACCTTATGGTAAAAAGTAAAATATACCAACAAAAGTAAAATATATTAGAATATATATTAAACTCTTTTAAAATTTTTATTCAGCTTTCAAATTTATTTTTAAACTTTTTATTATGAATTTTTAAAAAAAAAATTTGTGGTGGGTTTATATTCTTTTTTTAAAAATTAATAATCGTCCGAAGTCCGAACATAATTAAAAAATTTGCACCATTTTATGATTTTATTGTTTGAAATGCAATTATTATTTTATTTTATTTTTATACGAGTATTATTTCAATCAGATGCGAATTAACTTATTTCTAAATTATTAAAAATCTTTTAAAAATTACCAATTATAATTTCAAGTCTAACAAATATGTTTTTTAAAGTTCACAATTTCTAAATTAAAGCATACATGGTATTTTAAAATTCTCATAATATTTTTAAATACCGTCTTAAATTTTAAAGATAAAAATTTTTAAAATTTACGTTTTTGTTTTAACTTTTCCGAAATTCGAAGATAAGTAAAACTCTCAAGGGGCCTCGATAGCGAAATGGGAAGACTTATTTGAGAGATGGGGGAGTGCGGATACGATTTCCGAATAGGTTATAAAATATTTAAATGAAAAAAAATTATTGAAAAATATTTTTTTTTACAAAATCCCCTTGTTTACCAAATATAGTTTAAATATAGGAAAAATACAATATAAACAAAATAAATAATATTAATTAAAGTTTAATAAGAGTATTGGACGTATAAATGGACCTGTTCGATTGTGTTAGTCAAATTCCCAAATCTAATTGATTTGTAATATTAAATATAAATAAATAAATACCGAACGTTTGACTACCGAACATCCTGTCAATAATTCAGAGTGAAATTTAACGTCAAACAAACTTCAATTAATTAAATATAACATCAATTGAAATGACAGAACTCATCATTTTACGTCAATATCTAACCAACCGAGTCCCCTGCATTATTCATAATGACTATGATGACAAATAACCTGTTCAAATTTAAAAGAAAATTATTTTTAAAAAAAATTAAAATTAATTTATATAAATTTGATAATCCTTTATAAAATTCAATATATAAAAATTTTAAAAAAATTTATTTTTAAAAATTAATGAACCATTAGAAAAATTTAATAAATTATTTTAAAGTATTAAATCTTCTTTATTATTTTTTTGTACATAAATTAAAGCGAAACTAATTAATTTTATGGGTTACGTGAGTTTATTAAAATATAAGGAACACATATCTAATTATTAATTAACATGCATTCCAAATTGCAATTATATTTTGAAATATAGATTTCGGCGATTCAATTTAATTAATATTTTGTTTTTTATTTTTTTATATTTAATTTTTTATTAATTCTGAAATTTACAAACCCATGTAACAAAATAATAATGTGTTAGTTTATTACGAAAAAATTTTTAAGATTGCATCATTTTTAAGAATCTTATTTGAATTTAATTTAAAATAGTTATATTAAAAAATTTTCATATATAAAATAAATATAATACGCATATTGTTATATTACTCTGAGATTCGTTCGATTATTTTAGTTTTTTTTATTAGTTTTTTTTATTACGAAACATATGAAAATAAAAAAAAAACATACTATTAAGATTTATATTTCAAACATTTTGTAGTTTATAGACCTTTTCAAATAATTTTAAATTTTTGGCATCAAAAGTTGAAATTTAATAATTTACTTTCTTTATATCACTTTGCATCATTATTATAATTTTAATTTGTTCAAATTCGGAATTTTTTTTTTTATTCGGAAATATTATTCCGAAAAATAACGAAATTAATAATATTAACATATAGAATAAGCTTTTAAATATAGATATACACTTTTTTGAAAAATTTTTTTTTGCACTTTTAATTTTTTTTGATCTTTTAAATATTTTATTAATAATAGTAATTTTAATATAGTTCTACAGATACTTCAAATTTTAATGAACAGAGCTACAAGTCATAACTGAGAGACACATTTGATTAATTTTTTTTTTTTTTTTTTTGAAGTTTGCCTTTCATTTATTTTCTTCTTTTGATGTTAATTTTACATGAAATATTAATGATTTTAATAATAATTTTAATTTTAAAAAAAATTTTATATATATATATTTTCTGCAAGATTTAATTTTATTTTGATTATTTTATATGCATCATCAATATTATGCAATAGACCAAACCAAGATATTGTCACATGGGATTTTTTTTCAACTGTGATCAAAAAAGATCAATTTAATACAATTTTTTTTTAATTTTTTTTTTCAGAGAATTTGCGATGTAGCGATTCACGATTGAAAAAATAAAAATAGACGATGTCTGGATTTTTATATTTTATAAAATAAAAATATAAAAAAAAAATTAAAAGCATTTTTTATTATACTCGGATATTTAACATTATTTATAAATTATAAATGTGAAAATCAAATCCGAAGAATTTTTTTAATGTTTTTTTTATTTATTGTTTGTATATATATTGTAATACATTATACGTTTGTGACGTAGGTATATGATTATTATGAGACAAATTTCTAAAGTTATACAATGTTATCATTTTTGAATATGCCCCCAAAATAAAATTTTAAATTAATTTATTGGCAGGAATGAGAAGTGGCCAAAAGTAGTAAAAGGGGAAATAGTAGGAGTCAGTTAATAAATTTTTTTCAAAAAATATAAATCTTAATTACATAATTAATATGTATATAACTATTTAACTTAAAATAACTTAATGTCTACGACATATTAAATTCGGGATACATATATTTCAAATGTATAGTATATTTGATGCAAAAATATTTGGCTATATGCCATACATTATTATTTTTTTTTTATTTTTTTTTTTTTGAATGACTACCAAATATTATTGAATGAAACATAAAATATTAAAAAAAAAAAAAATTTATTAAAATTTTTTTTAAATTATAATAAATACAATGAAAAACACGCGACATTGGTATGTGGTGTGTGTGTTGATGGCATTTGATGGCATTTGTTGATGGCAGTTGATGGCAAAGAACAAATTTTTAATGTATATAGGTACAAAGTTAAAATGATTATAGTAAATATGAGTTGATAAAATATTTGATATTATTGTTTATATTATTTCAATGTTTTAGTTTTGGTTTTTGATAATAATAATAAATATTTTTTTTGCAAATTCTAATACAAATTGCGGGGGTACAGTATAACAAATTTTTTAATCACAATTAAGGTTAAACTTTTTTAATTTATGTTTCATTTAATTTCGTTTATATCCTTTGATATACATAGTGTTTATAATATTTATATCTAAGATAATCACAGTTTAGAATTAAAAATAGAATTAATTAATTCTTTACATACCTGATAACCTGAGTTCATACAAATGAATTTTTACACTTTTATGAATAAAAAAGCTGGCCCATATGCATAACATGCAACCGGCCCTATTATAATAAAGATTTACTTATATTTATGTAATACATTAAAGTAATAATAATAAAAATCATAATGAATAAAAAAATTGTCTTTGTATAGTTAATTTAAAGTATTATGAATATTCAATACAGAAAAAATAGTGAATCAGTACTGAAGTTCCGTAAAATTAATGAATCAACAATATAGTACAGTTACAATCTCCCTTTTAATACCTAACAGAATGTTGTGTTACAATAGATTTGTGTATTAGTTTTCAGAACAGAACAAAACTGGACAGGACAGCACAGCACACAACTAAACGTCAAACACTTTCGGACTACCTAAAGCAACCTAGAACACTGAAACTAATGAACGCTTAATGAAAGTTTTCCAAAACGGATCTGAAAAAAATTAGAACAGAGTACAATCTAGAAAAATTTTCAAAAACTAATAAAAACAAAAGTAGAACACTTTCGGGCAGAAAAATACCTGTTCTTAAACTATAATGATCGCAAAAACCTATACTTTTCTGTTCTAGATTGTCCGAGATGTCACAAGTATAAGTATCCAAACCTTTTATTTCACCATTAGTAATTAAATTTAATTGCAGTTAAAATTTAAATGGCGGAAGTTATTTTTATTAAACTTATACGTTAAAAAATTTGTAAATAAAAAAAATACTAAATAGGTACCTACCTAAATAATTTAATTTTTTCTAAATTGTTTTTAACAAATAGTAAAATTAATATTAGAAAAAATGCTAAAACCACTGAGAAAACTATGTATATTTATTACTGAAAAGTATCGAAATAGTGTTAAAAACTATTTCTATTCACCACTGAAAAAATACTGGAAAAATGCTCAAAATAACTTTCAATGCAAGCAAAACTGATAAATTTTTTCCCGCCATTCCTATTAAATTCAGTAGAAAAGAAGTACTTCTGCATTACTTCTGGGTTATCAGGAAGCTGAAGTATTATCTTAAAAAGCGTAATTCAATTAGGATATTCTTATATTTTAATATACATCACTTTACTTACAAATTTTCAATTTCATCTTCCAAATCTGAAAACATATGTTTATAAATATAAATTCTCTCAGAATACTTATAATATAATTTTTAAAAATTATAATAGACATAATGGCACACCGATTATTATAACTTATCATGACCTTAAAATGAAATTGAAATATGTAGAATCGGTTAATTTTTGAAAAAAAGTATGGAGTCACAACATCAGCATTAAATAGCATAGAAATTTATTAATAGATTTAAAAATTTAAATACTTACTTCCTTTTAATAATATTCACAAAATAAAGCAACTTAAAACAATATTTTGTGAAAAGTTGATTTAATATTATTTTATGTATTAAATTTTTTATTTATTTATTTAATTTTACTCCTGCAATAAATACCTACAAAGTTTTCATATTTCTTAATCCTATTTTATTTAAGGAGGACATATTTACAATGGTACATCACAATTAACATATGATGAATTCCGGACATATCGTGTTGTAACTTTGAATTCATGTCAAGCATTATTTGCAGAACAAATGACACCTTATGAAAAAGAGGCAATTTTATTTCCCAAAGTTTGTGGTGCTGTTAAATGTAGAGAACATCACTTTGAAAAGTTAAAAAATTGTAAATATTGTGGGGAAGTAAGTAAATCTCTTTTTATTTTTTGTTTTATTGTAATTATTTAATTTGATTTTGTTTTCTAGATTGCATTTTGTAAAGACAATCCAAAACATTTCAATAAATCACATTTTATATGGTGTAATTTTTATTCATTATTGAAAAAAATTCACACAAGTCAGGAAAAAAATGGCGTAATTGTTCCAAAATTTGGAAATAAAGTATTTACAGAAAATGATAATAATTATTTTTCTAAACCAACAATGAATAAAATATTTAAAAATTTAAATTTAAGTAAATAACATAAAAATTAATTACTTTAAAATTAAATTTTAAAAATTGTTTTTGTTTTCTAGATCAATATGATGAAATATCAAAGACAATGTGTACATTAGCAGCATCTGGCCCTTTAACAACATGGTATGCCTTAAAATTAACTAATAAACTTAATCAGGAAGATTTAGTGATACACATTATTGGTAAATGAAAATTTATTTTAGGGAAAATTGAATTGCTGTGAAAAACCTCTGTACTTCATTTCTATTATTTATATTGTATAATGGTACCTTATTTGACGGTACTTTAAAATGATCACAATTAATTTTATTTGATAAATTTTTTTTTAATTAAGAGATTCAAAAATGGATTAAACACAAATCGAACAAACACATGATTTTGTTTAGAAATCAAAATTTAAGGTATTTTTATTTTTCAATTGGTTTTATAAAAAAAAAAAAAAAAAATATTCAAACAGAGATAAATTATGGAATTGCAATATTTGGACCAAAGTTTAATTAATTCCCAAAATTTGTTCTATGTATATATTGTATGTGTGAACTATTATATGAATTTATTCGTCCTATTTTTTGTAACTTATTTATATACTAACTATACAAATGTCAAAAATCGTTTAAAATTTATATCAATCATAAAATAACGGTATAAATTAAAATTTTCTCTTTTTCTTATTTGTTTTTTTTATATATCAATCATCTATCACTCACTCCACTCGTCACTCATAGTCATTGAATGACGGTGACATTTGTAACAAAATATTTTGACATTTATTTGTTATATTAGGTGTGTTAATTAGTGAGTTCTAAGACTACATAGAACAACCCAGAACAGGAAAATACAGGTTTTTGTGTTCTACTTGATTCATTAGTTTTTCAAAACTGTTCTAAGTTCTACTTTTCTGTTCTAATTTTTTTTCAAATCCGTTTTGGACAACTTCTTTTTTGTTGTTTTTTATTTTGACATTTGTTTATAAATTTTTTATTTGTTTGTCATGTATAAATTTAGATTAAACATATTTAAAAATTTTGAAAAATAAAAAATATTTAAAGAAATGAAAATCTGGAAATTTAATAAAATGGATAAACAATTTGTCAATTTTGGAAACTGAAAATATAGAACAGAAAAGTAGAAAAAAGCGTTAATTAGTTTTAGGTAGTCCTTAAATGTCTGACGTCTAATTGTGTGCAGTTCGGTCCTATTCTGTTCTGTTCTGTCTTAAAACTAATTTATGCTTGTTCTAAGTTCTATCTTGCTTTTTAAATTTTTATTAACTATTGATAATATAATATTAAATATCTATTTATATAATTATATATAAATATATATTATAAATACATTAAAGTGCAATTGCTAATTAAAATTTCCTCTTTTTCTTATTTGTTTATATATCAAACACCTATCACTCACTCCACTAGTAGCTTAAACGCCTAATCTTAATCTTAAATTATATAAAACTTGATTAATTAAATTTTTAATTAACATTACAGCAGTCAATTGTTAAAATTCTTTAGTACAAGCTGCAATTAAATATTTTTGATACCTTTTTAGAATTTTTAAATAAAAATTATATTACAATAACAATTTACTTCCAATCAGCTTGTACTAGTTTAAGTTTTTTATATTTTCTTAGCCATAATGGGTTTAAAGTTTTCAAAATACATTATTGTCTTACATTATTTTTTGTTATGTAAAAAAAATTTAATATATTTTTATCTTTAATATTTTACATATTATTATATTTAATACATTATATTTAATTTGTTTTTTAAAATAGGTGCTGAAATGGAATTTGAATTAGATTTATTAAATAAATGGGAATCATTTTTTATGCACCTTGTGCCAAAATTAAAAAATCTAACTCTTGTATTCATTGGACCGGAGCTTTATTATAGAAATGCATTTTCACAAAATTCAATTAAACTGCAGTAAGTTAATAGTTGTTATATATTATTTAAATGATTAATAACTGTGTTTTTTTTTTTAAGACTTTGTAAATATTGTAAGAAACACAATCGATCAATAACATTACAATTTGAAAAAATGTTATACCATGAGTTTTGTACAGAACAATCTTATGTCAAGCCAAATTTAAGTAAGCTATTGAATTTAATTATAGCGTTTTGATTACTTTTTTGAATTTATTTTTTTTTTTTACAGTTTGTTTCTATAACCCTGGTTTACACAGATCAACTGGATTTCAGGACATGGATACTTGGCCGTTAACCATTAAAGAATCAGCAAAATCATATTGTCCAATTGTAATAACATCATATACACAATATGAATCACCGTTAGATTTAAAAAGATTCTTAAATTATTGTACTCGATCAATTAACATAATCCAGCCACCAACAATCAATATATTTAAATCAGGAAAACCAGAAAGAAATTTCATTTCTGATGAAACAGTTCCATTAATTTTCAAAAATTTTTATAGTTTTATATTACAATGAATTAAAATAAAAATTATTGATATAAATATGTATGTAAATATTTGTTGTTTTTATTTTTTTTTTAATAATTTATTTAAAAACAATAAAATAAATTGAAATATTTAAAAATATGCAATAACCATAGTAATCCTTGTATTTATTATCGTATAATTTAAATAAGTTCCAAATCAATTGTATATTAATTTTTTTTATTTATTTGACATAATTAATTATTTATTTTCGTTTGAAAATTCATAAGTGTTTTTATCAAAACATTTAAACAAGAAATATTTTGCAAATCAATAATACAAAAGAAAAATTGGCTTGGCGGTTTTTCAATTCAATAAAATAAAACATATGTCATTTTCGTATTGACAACCTTAGCTCTAGAAATATTGATTTGAAACTTCCACCACAAGTGTCGCTATAAACAAAAATAAATAAAAGCAACAAAAGTCAAAATAATGCAAGATAAGAAAATACTTTTTGACACAACAACTTAACCTAATGTTCGACTTATTTGATTTCATAAAAAATTATTGTTATTACGTTAGTTTGTTATTTAATTAAAAAAATTTTATTCGGTAATCCTTAAAATATGAATACACTTTTACGTAGTGCACGTCTATGTAATTCAAAAAAGAATATATTTTTATTTAGAAATTCGCCTTGGACAAGTTTATCAAATAAAACTCTAGGTCAAGGGGTTAAAAATTTATCATCTCGAGGAACATTAACTAATCGTTATCTATACGCATCAATTTCTAAATTTAATATAAGATCATTTTGTTCAAAAACACAAAACCAAGATGATGGATCAATACCACCACCAGAAAATAATGAAGGCCAACTTCCAGCAACTGTTGCCATCCCGGAAGTTTGGCCTCATTTACCTCTAGTAGCCGTATGGAGAACACCAGTTTTTCCAAGATTTATGAAAATAATTGAAGTGAAACTTTTTTTCATACAACAAATATAAATTAAAACAAATTTTTTTCAGGTTACAAATCCAATGCTTATAGACATTATAAGAAGGAAAGTTAAATTAAACCAACCATATATAGGGATATTTTTACGAAAGGATCAAGAAAATGAAGCTGATATTATAAAGTCATTAAGTGAAGTATATCCTATAGGGACATTCGCTCAAGTTCAGGAAATGCAAGATTTAGGTGATAGATTACGTCTTGTCATTACAGCACATAGAAGAATTAAAGTATTAAAACAACTTATTGAAGAAGCTTCTCCAGAAACCAAGGGTAATATAAAAATAAATAAACAATTGAATGTCAGCAATCTTCTTTTTAACTAAAAATTTGCTTCATAGTTAATTGATTTTTGTTTCTATTTCTAATTGTTTCTCTAATACTTTTAGTTTTTTTAAAGAAATTTAATTTTACTCTCTGTATTTTACAATTTCATATTATATGATTAAACAGAGGTTAAAATTAAATTTCCGGCTTTTAACATAAATTTATATACATCAGTTGATGAACCTGAAGAAAAATCATCGCGAAGAAAAGTTCGACGAAACAATCAAATAAAACCAAAAGTTTTAACGCCGGACACTACAAAAGAAAAGCTACAGGAGGCACCAAAAGAACCGCAACCAGTTTTAATGGTTGAAGTTGAAAATGTAATGCATGATATGTACAAACAAAATGAGGAAATAAAAGCCTTAACTCAAGAGGTTATCAAAACAATACGTGATATAATTTCTCTTAATCCATTGTATAGGGAAAATTTGCAACAAATGCTTCATCACAATCCACGAATAGTAGAAAATCCGGTATATTTAGCAGATTTAGGAGCTTCACTTTCCGGTGCCGAAGCAGCAGAATTGCAAGCTATTATGGAGGAACAAAATGTATATTGAATAAATTTAAATGATTGTATTTATAAGCTATGTTCTAAAATTTATATGTTTATTTATATTTTAGATTCCAAAACGTTTATACTTATCGTTACAACTTCTTAAAAAAGAATTAGAGTTATCAAAACTTCAACAAAAAATAGGTCGTGAAGTTGAAGAAAAAGTAAAGCAACAACACCGGAAATATATACTACAAGAACAATTAAAAATTATAAAAAAAGAGTTGGGCATTGAAAAGGATGATAAAGATGCTTTAGGTGAAAAATATAGGGAAAAATTAAAAGATAAAACTGTTCCTGAACCTATAATGAAAGTTATTGATGAAGAATTAAATAAATTAAATTTTTTAGAAAGTCATAGCTCTGAATTTAAGTAAGTATTAAATGGTTTTCGGACTGAAAAATTAATTTTTGAAATTACTTAATTTGTATAGTGTAACAAGAAATTATTTGGACTGGTTAACCACTTTACCCTGGGGTGTTATGAGTCCAGAAAATTTAAGTTTAGAAGATGCGGAAAAAATATTAAACCAAGATCATTATGGTATGAAGAGTATTAAAAAACGTATATTAGAATTTATCGCCGTAAGTCAATTAAAAGGATCAACACAAGGTAGAATTTTATGTTTCCATGGTCCTCCAGGTGTTGGTAAAACGAGTATTGGTAATTAAATTTTTCAATATATATTTTAAAAATTTCTTCAATAATAAATCATTTTTAGCGAAGTCTATAGCACGAGCTTTAAATCGACAATATTTTAGATTTAGTGTGGGTGGAATGACTGATGTTGCTGAAATTAAAGGACACCGAAGAACTTATGTTGGTGCTATGCCTGGTAAACTAATACAGTGTTTAAAAAAAACTCAAACTGAAAATCCTTTAGTCTTAATTGATGAAATTGACAAAATAGGAAAGTATGTTCTTGTGAAATTAGGTTTTGAAAAACTAAATTATATTTAACAATAAAATATTATAGAGGCTACCAAGGAGATCCAGCTTCAGCTCTTTTAGAATTACTTGATCGTGAACAAAATTCCAATTTCTTAGATCACTATTTAGATGTACCTGTTGATTTGTCACATGTTCTGTTTATATGTACAGCAAATGTTATAGACACAATTCCTGAACCTCTAAGAGATCGTATGGAATTGATAGAAATGTCAGGTAATAGCAAAATTAATATTAATATTTGAAAACAATATTATAAAATAATAAATTATTCAGGATATGTCGCTGAAGAGAAACAGGCTATAGCACAACAATATCTTATTCCAAATGCATTATCATACTCTGGTTTAACCGAAAAGGAGGTACAAATAGATGATAATGCACTAACTCAATTAATCAAACATTACTGTAGAGAATCTGGAGTTCGGAATTTACAAAAAATGATTGAAAGGGTAATTGTTTTTCTAAACATTTTTTTTTTCAAAATGAAAATTCGATAATTTTATTTTAGCTTACAAGAAAAGTCGCATACCTCATAGTTAAGAAAGAAACTGAAAGTATGCAAATAACTGAAGATAAAATACCATCAATCCTAGGGAAACCTAGATTTACTTCTGATCGTTTATATGAAGAAACTCCTCTTGGTGTAGCCATGGGTTTAGCGTGGACTTCAATGGGCGGTTCTTCACTGTACATTGAAACAGAAAATCGAAGTATCGAAAATGAAGATAAAAAAGATAAAAAAAAAACTGATAAAGGTTCCTTGTATATAACGGGCAATTTAGGGGACGTTATGAAAGAATCTGCACAAATATCTTTAACGGTTGCCAGAAATTATTTAAACACGATATCAAAGGGAAATGATTTCTTAAATACTGCCAATATTCATTTGCATGTTCCGGAGGGGGCAACGCCTAAAGATGGTCCAAGTGCTGGTGTAACAATTGTTACAGCTTTATTAAGCTTGGCAATGAAAAAACCAGTGCAACCAAATATAGCAATGACTGGGGAAGTTTCCCTTAAAGGAAAAGTATTGCCAGTAGGAGGAATTAAAGAAAAAATTATAGCAGTAAATTATTTAAATTTTTCGTCCAAATAACAATAAAACAATTTTTTTTTTATTTAAGGCTAGACGCAGTGGAGTTCATACAATAATATTACCAGATGAAAATCGTAGAGATTTTCAAGAACTACCAGATTATATTGTTAAAGATATTGAAGTGCATTTTGTTTCGAATTATGATGACGTCTATAAGGTTGCATTTAATTCAAAATAATTAAAACTGTTGTTTATAAATAATATAACATCTTAAGCTTTTATTTGTATGAATTAATTGTAATATGATAAAATATTTTGCAATTTTGTATTTAGTAGTATGTATATGTTAATATAATTGACAAAATAAAAAAAAATGCAATTCAACAAATAAAATAAAATTGTTTTCCTTAAAATTTAATTTTATTTTTTTTAATGCCTATTTCTAAAAGGAATCTATTTTTATCATTTTTTTTTTATATATTTATTAAACTGAACAAAGACGAACTACAATCAATTTGAAGCTGCGAAAAAAAAGTCAAAAAATTTTTTTTTGAACTATTGAATCATATCAATTTATTTTTTAACCTTGAATATTTTGGTTTGCTCCAGATATTATGGTCTTGTTCGTTTTTAAACTTTCTTTATTTTTATTTTACTTTCTTTTTTATTAAAGTAGTGTAGGTTAATACTAAAGTTGTAAATTATGACTTACTTTTTATTCCACAGGTGTTAAATTTCACATGCTATCACTATGGTTTTAAAGAGCATTAACTATTTGTTTGATCAAACAACAATTTCATTCTTGGAAATTATAATTTTTGTAAAATATATTGTCTTGAAATATTCTACTTTTAAATTATAAATAGATTCAAAACCAACTTTTGTAATGTGCAAAAAAAATGTCTGCAGATCAAGCGGAAATCGATCAATTAGCCGAAAATGAATTACTCCGCTTACAGCAACAAGTTAGTAAACATTATTTTTAGCACAATATCTTAAAAAGCATTTTATTATATTAGTTTTAAAGTTCAAAATTTTATTAATTACATTTCTTTAGCTTCGAAAATTAAATTTAGAACTAAAAAGTTTGTTAGATGATAAGAAAACTTTACTTATCAAACAAGAAAAACTTATAAAATTGTTGCAAAAGGAACATGAAAACATCAAAACTGAAATTCATTTTATTGAAGATGGTGTCCATTCAAAGAGGGAAAACAAAGTTAGTCAATTTTTTTCAGAAGCACATCAAAATTATAATCTTGTATAATATTTATCGTGTAATATAATTTATTTTAGGAAGAAATGCGTTTATTTCGAATTTATGATCAATTAGCAGAAGAACAAAAGCGATTGAAAGATGAGAAATTCTCAATGAAAGAACTGAATGGACATGTTAGAAAGGTTAAATTTAAAAACTAGCGATATTCAACCTTTAAACAATAATAATCTAATTTTTTTTAGATTGAAAAAGAATTAGAAGCATTGAGAAAAAACGAAGTTACTGACAGTATTTATAAGGAAACCATTAAAAAAGTTAAGAAGAATGTGGTTAAACTTGAAAACCGTTTAGATGTCGTTAATAAGAAAAGTAGTGATGTTTTAACTGAAATTTTCAAATTACGAGAATCTATTAATCATATTTTACAAGATCGGTACGTTTTTTTTTATTTAAAAATAAAGATTTCAATTGTTTATTAATTTTCTTCAGGACTCATTTTAATGTAATGTGGCAATCTATGGTTACACAATTTAACCAGGGTAAAAAATATATAATGGAATTGGTTGATCAATCAACTTTAGCTTTTGATCAAAGAGAAGAATTATGTACAAAATTACAAGCATTAAAAGATAGAAATGAAACTGATAAAATGCTTCATATTCAAGTTTGTATTTGAATATATTTATTTGTTTTTTTTTCTAAGTGCTTTTATTCTTTTCTAATTTGAATAGGAAATGCGAGAGGTTCAAAGAAAATTAGAACATGATGATAAACTACAACAGTTTTACAATATTAAAGGTCAGAAACGTACCAATTCTGATTTGGAAGAACGTGAAGTCCAAAAGAAAATTCAATTAAGAGAAGAATTTGAGAAGCAGTTAGCAAATTATCATGACCTTATCACTTACATAAAGGTAAATTAAATTTTTATTAAAATTATTAAATAAAATACTATTTTATGCCTTCTTATGCCAATTTATTATGAAGCAAACATGCAAGGAAGAAAATATTGATAAGGTTGCTACACAATTTACAACGCAAGAAGAAGAAAATTTCGCTTTATTCAGTTATGTTAATGAATTAAGTTATGAAGTTGAAGCTTTAAACGAATCTGTAATGTTATTGAATGATGACATTGGTATGTTCTAATAATTTTATGAAAGAGAAGCTATTTAAATTATATTTTTTTTTAATTTTTATTTTTTTTAGAAAAACAAAAAGCTGAAAGTATTGAAATAGCATTAAAAAAGAAAACTGAAACTGTTGATTATTTAACAACAATGAAAAATTCACATGAAAAACAAAGTAACGAATCTGCAATGAGAAAAGAAAATATCAATAATGAGTTGAGTTTATTGTTGCAAGGAATAGAAGATTTGTTTAAGTATGATTTTTTTAAATTTTGAGTTTGAAAATCTTGTGATATGATTTTTATTTTAGAATAATTCGATGTGATGATATTCCAATATTAAATGTTTTAAGTACTTCACATTTAATATCAGTTCATAATGCAAAATTATTCTTAGGAATAATTGAACGTCGTATTAATAATTTAATAAGTAATATTAACCCGGAAGAAGTATCTACAAAAATTCTCTCGAAAAAGGATCGTGTTCCTAAATTCAATGTAAAAGATTCAGCAAAAAGTAAAATGTAATTAATTTTTTTACTCTTTTTATAAATTAAAATTCAACGTCCCCATCAATTAGCATTTAAGAGTAAATATAAAGTTTGTGATTTTTTAGTGTTTCAAAAAAGATTGAAAAATAAATTTTTTACCAAAAGATTCATTTGACTTTTATTACTTAAAAGCATAAATCCAGTTTTTATTCCAGGATCTTCTGCTTGAGTAACAAGGCAGAAAGACAAAAATTATCATTTTGAAAAACTAATAACTATCCTAAAAATTTAATTTTTTGTCAAAATCCACTTCAGCAAGAAAATAATATTGAAAAAGACACTGAATGAATAGTAAATTTTGTAGAAGCAAGCTTTAGTAAAAACTTTTATAATTTTGAATATTTATTGCAAATCTTTATTGGATGGTTGAATAAAAATAAATAATTTTATATTTTATAATAATAAACAAATAAACCCAATTGTGCTGTTCTGTTATTTTATTTAGTTTCTAATTAACAAAAAGTAAAAATATAAAAATCAAAAGTGTCAACTTATTAATCAAATTTCTTTAAAATATAATGTTAAGTGTTAAGTCTTATTATCTTCCTCAACAAAGACTAGCTTTATGTTAATATACAATCATTTTTTTTTTTTTTAATTTAAAAATTATGGATAAATTATGAAATAAAATAAATTAACAACTGCAATTATTTTAACTATTTTAAAATTATAAAATCATTTATATACAAATTATTTTCAAATGTTTTGTTCAATTAAGTAAATTTCGTTTAAAGTATATTTTATAAACTGGTTTTTTTTAAGATTATTTTGTACAAAATGCTTTCTATTTATTTAAGATAAATTATAATTTATCTTCATCTCGAACTTCTAATTGATAACCTTTTATAAAAGGTATTCCAGTTGGAACTCTTTTTTGATAATCAAAGTATTGTTTACCAAAGAAATTTATTAATGTGATTTCTTCAACATATATCCGATCGTTGAAAAATTTCCAACTTATAATTGCATAAAAAATTACACAAAATGGATTTGAAAGGATTATCTTAAATTAAAAAAAATTAGATTTATTTATATTTTTAAATTAAAATAATTACTTGAGTTCCAATTGACCACCAAAACCAACCAACGTATGATGGATGCCGCATAATGCCATATATACCGTGTGTTACCAATTTATGTTCTCTTCTTTTTTCAAATTGAACCTGAAACGAATAATTGGATTAAATTAAGTACAAAATTCAAAATTTACTTTTT
The DNA here is from genome assembly GCA_963082915.1 of Dolichopus griseipennis. Lineage (NCBI taxonomy): Eukaryota > Metazoa > Arthropoda > Insecta > Diptera > Dolichopodidae > Dolichopus > Dolichopus griseipennis. Next base: position 35,337,895 of record OY720443.1, read on the forward strand.
TTTATTTAATTACTAGATGTGTAAAATTACGCTTAGCTGTTATCATAGCCAACTTTCTAAGAAATTCCCCAATAAAACAAATAATAAAACCAATTATCCAAAATACATAATGACTTTTAATACTTGGCCAAAATATAACTTCTATAAGAAATTCAATCCAACTGGAAGCAGCTGCAAATGCATAATGTATTGAATGATTTAAAATAAAACTATCAACTGATAAATTTTCAGGATGAGACCATGCTATCGCTAGAAATTCTGTGTAATGAAATAAAGACATAAACATGCCATATATACCAAAACTTTTATATTGAAATGGTGCATAAAAAAAAACTAATGCACTTATTGATAAAATAAAACCTAAAAAGGAAGCACGAATTCCAATCTAAAAATAAAAACACAAAACATAATAATTTTATTAAAATATGTGTTAAAAAATTATTAACCTGGTATGATTTTCCTCGTAACATGTATCGCAATATTAAATTAATGAGAATATAATAAAAACCCGGCCCCCAAAACAATGCATTATATCTATTTGGAACTATTTGAAAAAATAATTGTGGGGCTGTAAATGTAAATATTGTTAAGGCAGTAGTTAAAAAACAAAGTAAACTTAGTCTCCCTTCGTAACAGAGCATTGCTATTTATAATTTTTATTCTTTTCAGTTATATACAATAATCCATTACCAATTAATAAATATAATTTTTATTTAAATCATTTGTTTTATCAATTATTTCGTCTTTAAATGTTTGATGTAAAATTATTGTGCAAAAAATTTTAAGATGTCAAAAAATATAAATAAAACAAAATTTTAGTGTCAAATGTCAAAGTTTTTTTAATAATTAGTACTACCGTATTTTTTACTAATTAGTGCTACCGTATATTTATTTAAGGAAATAGTTGTAGTGTAAAGCTCAAGGTGTAATCATTTGTATCATGTTAGGGTATTAAAGATGACTCAAATACTTTTTATTTGTTTTAACTGCCTAATTGCAATACGGAATTTTTTAATTTCAGTTTTAGGTTTTTTTTAGCACTCTTATAAATAAGTTATAAATTAAGATTTTGTGTGATGCAAATTTAATTTTTATGATATTCAGAATTCAGAAAAATTTTTTAAACTAATTTTTCTTCATTTCAATCAGAAAGCAAAAATTAATTTTTGTTTGCGATAACTATATATAATAATTTAATTTATTTTATTTAATTGTGAAGCATTTAAGAAAATTTAATTCTTATAATGATCTTACACTATTCATATCAGTTATATTAAAAGATTATTTGCCAATTTTATTAAAAATTTTATTTAAAAATCAGGATTATAAAAAATTAATATTTTGTAAAAGGATTGAGTTGAATTAAAATTTTTAAATTTGATCTACTCTCTTTACATCACACTACACTACATGCAGTAAAAACTATTTTTCACAAAACCCGTCAGATGGCATTCAGTAAATCAACAAAAAACGGTAAGACAAATTAAGAAAAGAAAAAACTCTCCAATATTCTCCGATTTGTAGCCGCCATTGATAAAAAAGCGGCATTGATATAGGTCCGAAATTATTTATAAAATTTATCAAAAATATATTGCCGAAAAAAATAAATAAATTCATTTTATCATAATTGGAAGTGAATATAATTTTGAAAATAAAAAAGTATGGCTTCAGAAGAAGAGAATGAAGATTCTTTTCAAGGTAAGGAAAGTTTGTCTTTGTGCAGTGACATTTGTTAGTTTTTAGTGTTTAGTTTTTAGGACAGGGGGAAAAAAAGCCTAATATTTTAACGTTTATATCAGTTTTAAGGCTTAAAACTAATACTTATATTAATTTTTTGAAATAATTAAATACAACTTTTTCAATTTTATTATTAAATTTACAAAAAATAATATATTTTCCGCTAAATTTTGTCTTAAACTATCGCTTTATAAGGGGAAGGGGTGAGGTAATTTATGAAAGGAGTTCTAAATTTTAGTCGCCATTTTTACCCCAAAAAACATTTTGGTTAAAAATTTTTTTTTATAAAAAAAAAATAAATCCGGTAATTGATATTAAACAAGTACATTGATCCTATACTCTAGATCTTTTAAGATCATTTCTTAATCTTAAAGATCAATTTAACGTTAAAAGCGACATTGAAAGTTAAGATAAATCAAGGTTACAAGTAACCTTATATTAAAGTAGTCAATTTTCTTTTTAATTTTTCTTTTTCAAATTGTAAAGGTAAAGATTTTCCAGATGAACAACCTGCAGGATCTGCAGAAGTTTCTGCCGACTCCGATGAAGCTCCGCTAAAAGTAAATGTAAGTTACATTAACATTTCAAACTACATGTAATTAGTTAAATCAATTTCATAATATACTTTTTTTTTGCCTCTTACATTTATTGATAAATATTTTTAGCAAAATGATGATGATGACGACGATTACGAACCTGATGAGAATAAAAAACGTAAAAAAAACAAAAGACGTCGTGGAAAAAATGATAAAGAAAAGACTCGTAAAAAGAAGAGGAGGAAGAAGAATGACTCTGAAGAAGAAAGTGATTTCCATAATGAAGAAGGAGAAAATAGTGCATACTCTAGAAAAAGTAGACGAAAGAAAGATCAAGAACCGGCAAAAGACTCAAAGGATTCATCAAATGCAGGTACTTAAAGAAAAATAAACACGTTGTTTCTGTTTAATTTTGTATGTTTTATCTTTTATTAAGGAATGCCAGGTGTGGAAGATGTCTGTTCTGCCTTTGGACTGAATGACGTTCCTATTGATTTCAGTGAAAGCGAATATCAAAGTCTAACTTCGTATAAACTTTTTCAACAGCATGTACGTCCTATTCTTCAAAAAGAAAATCCAAAAGTACCCATGCCAAAACTAATGATGTTAGTTGCAGCCAAATGGCGTGAATTTACAGAAGATAATCCTAACTTAGAAAATTCTGGTGCAAAAGATGAAGATGAAGAAGAAGATGTGTCAAAGGAAGAAAATGAGCAACCAAAAGCAAAATCTCGATCTTCTAAAGTTAATGTAAAATTTCATTTAAAAATGGTTTTTTTTTTTAACAAAATATTTTTATTTGTAGTCAGAGGAAGATGATGAAGAGGATGAAGAAGAACCCGAGCCTGAACCAGAACCTGAACCGGAGCAAAGGGTATCCAGAAAAAAAAGAGGTCGTGGGAAAAAAGGTAGAAAGGGTTCGGGTAGAATACCAACTTTGAAAATTAAGTTTGGATCTAAACGTAGAAGAAATAGTTCAGACGAAGATCAAGAAGCCAGTGGTTCTGAACGAGATTCTGATTTAGAATTTGAAAAAATGTTACAAAAATCAGAAGAAAGCGCAAGAGACGCTAATACGAAAAGTGATGACAACTCCACTGAAGCTCCAGTTGTTGTTAAAAAAGCTAAAACTAAAATTGGTGTAAAGAACAAACGTAAGAAAAAAGCGAACAAAAGTAAAATTGAGTCGGAAGACATTGAACATCAAGATTATTGTGAAGTTTGTCAACAAGGTGGTGAAATTATTTTGTGTGATACTTGTCCCCGTGCTTATCATTTAGTTTGCTTGGAACCAGAATTAGAGGAAGCACCTGAAGGTAAATGGTCATGTCCACAATGTGAAGCCGAAGGTCCAATTGAAGCTGAAGATGATGATGAACATCAAGAATTTTGTCGTGTATGTAAAGATGGTGGTGAGCTTTTATGCTGTGATTCATGTCCATCGGCTTATCATACATTTTGTCTGAATCCTCCCCTTAACACTATACCGGATGGTGATTGGCGCTGCCCTCGGTGCAGTTGTCCACCCCTTTCCGGAAAAGTAGATAAAATTTTAACTTGGCGTTGGACAGAAGTGAAAGGGGTTGAAGGTTCATCAAAGAAAAATCCACCACGTGCACGAGAATATTTTGTTAAAATGAAAGACCGTTCATATTGGAATTGTGAATGGATAACGGAAATGCAGCTAGAGGTTCATCACTCATTAATGTTAAGACTGTTTGCTCGTAAATTCGATATGGAAGAACCTCCTAAATTCGAGGAAACTCTTGATGAAGCAGATAACAGATATCTAAGAATACAAAAACATAAATCAATTGGCGGTGGTGAGGCTGATAGCAAACTTTGTGATGAAGTGTATTTAGAAGAAAATTACTATAGATATGGTATTAAACCAGAATGGTTGATCGTACATCGTGTTATTAATCATAGAACCGCAAGAGATGGTAAGTTTCATTATTCCTACGAAATTTTTTTATAAATATAAGTTAATTTTTAGGAAGTAACGTATATCTTGTTAAATGGAGAGAACTAGGATATGATAAGGCCACTTGGGAAGAAGAAAGTGAAGATATTCCTGGTCTTAAAAATGCTATTGAATACTATCATGATCTAAGATCGGTTTGTCTTAATGAAGCTAATATGCGTCGTAAAGGTAAAAAGGGACGTAAATCAAAAACTAAAGAAGAAGATGATGAAAAAGTAGTTAAAAGATTTACCCCACCTCCGGAAAAACCAACTACTAACTTATCAAAGAAAATGGAAAATCAACCAAAATATCTTGACGAAACTGGAATGCAATTGCATCCATATCAAATGGATGGTCTTAACTGGTTACGATATTCTTGGGCAAACAACATTGATACAATTTTAGCTGATGAAATGGGATTAGGCAAAACCATTCAAACTGTAACGTTTCTTTATTCTTTGTACAAAGAAGGACATTGCAGAGGTCCTTTTCTGGTTTCTGTACCTTTATCAACAATTATCAATTGGGAAAGAGAGTTTGAAACATGGGCCCCTGAATTTTATGTCATTACATATGTTGGTGCAAAAGAATCAAGAATTGTGATAAGAGAAAATGAACTATCATTTGAAGAAAATGCTGTTAGATCAGGAGGAAAAGCCTCTCGTATCAGAGCTGGCACCTTGAAGTTTCATGTACTATTAACCAGTTATGAACTTGTTTCAATGGATTCTGCATGCTTGGGTTCGATTGATTGGGCTGTACTTGTTGTAGATGAGGCACACAGACTGAAAAGTAATCAGAGTAAATTTTTTAGAGTTTTAAATAGCTACAGCATAGCTTATAAACTACTGCTAACGGGTACACCATTGCAAAACAATTTAGAAGAACTTTTTCATTTGTTAAATTTTTTAAATGCTGAAAAATTCAACGATCTTCAAACTTTTCAAAATGAATTTGCTGATGTTGCAAAAGAGGAACAAGTAAAACGATTGCATGATATGTTGGGTCCACATATGTTGCGTCGTATGAAGGCAGATGTGCTTAAAAATATGCCATCAAAATCAGAATTTATTGTGCGTGTTGAGCTTTCACCAATGCAGAAGAAATTTTACAAATATATTCTTACAAGAAATTTTGAAGCACTTAATTCAAAGAGTGGCGGCGGTTCTTGCTCCCTCATTAATATCATGATGGATCTTAAAAAATGCTGCAATCATCCATATCTATTCCCAGCTGCTGCAGAAGAGGCTCCGTTGACATCCGGTGGAGGATACGAACTACAAGCAATGACCAAAGCAGCTGGAAAATTAGTACTTCTCGCTAAAATGCTAAAAAAACTTAAAGATACTGGTCATCGTGTGCTAATTTTTTCTCAAATGACAAAAATGTTAGACATACTTGAAGATTTCTTAGAGGGTGTAGGATATAAATACGAAAGAATTGATGGGTCTATCACGGGAAGTTTGAGACAAGAAGCTATTGATCGATTTAATGCACCAGGTGCTCCTCAATTTGTATTTCTTTTAAGTACACGTGCTGGTGGTTTAGGTATTAACTTAGCTACAGCAGATACCGTTATTATTTATGATTCCGATTGGAATCCGCATAATGATATTCAAGCCTTTTCAAGAGCTCATCGTATTGGACAAGCTAACAAAGTTATGATATATCGGTTTGTTACAAGAAATTCGGTAGAGGAGAGAGTTACTCAAGTAGCCAAACGTAAGATGATGTTAACTCATTTAGTTGTGCGTCCTGGTATAGGAGGTAAAGGTGCTAATTTCACAAAACAGGAATTGGATGACATTTTAAGATTTGGTACTGAGGAATTGTTTAAAGAGGATGAAAAAGAAGATGAAGCTATTCATTATGACGACAGAGCAGTGGGCGAATTATTAGATCGTTCAAATCGTGGTATTGAGGAGAAAGAAAGTTGGGCAAATGAATATTTGTCATCGTTTAAGGTAAAAATAACAAAGTTAATATTTTTAACACTGTTAAAAAAATAATATCTATTCTTAGGTGGCTTCTTACGCAACAAAGGAAGAAAATCAAGAAGAAGAAACTGAAGTTATTAAACAAGAAGCTGAAAATTCTGATCCTGCCTATTGGGTAAAATTATTACGTCATCACTATGAACAACATCAAGAAGATGTTGGACGTACTTTAGGTAAAGGAAAACGTGTTAGAAAACAAGTAAATTATACAGATGGTGGAGTAGTTACTACTGAATCTAGAGATGATGCTAATTGGCAAGAAAATGTATCAGATTATAATTCTGATTATTCTGGATCCGATCAAGAAGGGGAAGATGATGATTTTGATGAGCGTAATGAAAATGGTGACTTAAGTCGTCGTGCTAAACGTCGCTTGGAAAGACGAGAAGATCGTGATCGTCCTCTTCCGCCTCTATTAGCTAGAGTAGGTGGAAATATTGAAATCTTAGGATTTAATGCACGACAAAGGAAGAGTTTCTTAAATGCTATAATGCGTTATGGTATGCCACCTCAAGATGCTTTTAACTCGCAATGGTTAGTTCGTGATTTGAGAGGCAAGTCTGAAAGAAATTTCAAAGCATATGTTTCGTTATTTATGAGGCATTTATGTGAACCGGGTGCTGATAATTCAGAGACATATGCAGATGGTGTTCCTAGAGAGGGCCTCAGTAGACAACACGTTTTAACTCGTATCGGTGTTATGTCGTTAATTAGAAAGAAAGTTCAAGAATTTGAGCATATAAATGGATATTACAGTATGCCTGAACTGATAAGAAAACCATGTGAACCCGTACGATCGAATCTGCCTCCAAATCCAAATCAAAGTAATGCTAATGAAAGTAAGTTTTTAAAATTTATGTATATGATTGATATAAATTTTCTTAATGAATTTATTTAAAAAATAATTTATTAGGTGGCGAGAAAAGCACTACTCCTAGTACAGTCGTTACACCATCTACAAGTGCAGCTGCTAGTCCAGCTCCTCAATCTGAAAAAGAAGACGAGAAAATGAACCAAGAAGATGCAGAAAAGCCATCTGATCCAGTGAAAACTGAAGAAACGGCAGTAAAAGAAGAAAAAACTGAAGATGAAAAAACGGATAAGGAAAAACCTAAAGAGGAAAGTGATAATACTGCAAATGAACCGTTGTCTTTAAAAAAAGAAGACAAAGATACAGAAATTGCTAAAACTAAACCCGAAGAAGACAAAAAAGAGGTAAAGGAAGTAAATACAGAATCACCAAAACCGGAGAAAGTCGAACCCACTCCTGTTGATCAAGACGATGATGATGATGTTGTTATAATTAAAGATGATGGTGAAATTGAAAAACCAAAAGAACGAAAAGAAGTTAAAACAGAAGAAACATTGGAAGTACATAAAAGAAATTTTATGTTCAACATTGCTGATGGTGGTTTTACTGAACTTCATACTTTGTGGCTTAACGAAGAAAAAGCAGCTGTTCCCGGTAGAGAATATGAAATATGGCATCGTCGACACGATTATTGGCTTTTAGCTGGTATTGTAACACATGGTTATGGCCGTTGGCAGGATATACAAAATGATATAAGATTTGCTATCATTAATGAACCATTTAAAATGGATGTTGGTAAAGGCAATTTTCTCGAAATTAAAAATAAATTTCTTGCAAGAAGATTTAAGTTGCTAGAACAAGCATTAGTTATTGAAGAACAATTGAGACGTGCAGCTTATTTGAATTTGTCGCAAGATCCAAATCATCCTGCAATGTCTTTGAATGCACGATTTGCTGAAGTTGAATGTTTGGCTGAATCTCATCAACATTTAAGTAAAGAGTCTTTGGCTGGTAATAAACCAGCCAATGCTGTTTTGCATAAAGTTCTCAATCAATTGGAAGAACTTTTATCAGATATGAAAAGTGATGTTTCAAGATTACCAGCTACATTAGCTAGAATCCCACCAGTTGCTCAACGTTTACAAATGTCGGAAAGATCAATTTTGTCTAGATTAGCAGCTACAGCCGGAAATGCTCCTAATCCAGGTAAATTTATTTAAAAATGAATTTTGTTTTTAAATTAATTTTTGTTTTTAATTTTGTTTTGTTGGTCTTCAAATTTCAGTTCAAACAATGCCACAATTTCCAACTGGTTTTCAAGGTGCACAATTACCAGCATTTGTTGGTGGTCCAGCTGGAAATTTCGCTTCATTTAGACCAACATTTTCTGTTCCAGGACAAACAGCATCTAACAGTTTTTCAAATACAAATGCTAATTCATCCAATTAAAATAAAAATATTTTGTGTTAAAATTAATTTTTATTCATTTTTTTTTTATATAATTTAATTTCAGTTTTTAAGAAAAATATCATAAAAATTTTTCGTATTAAATTATAAATATTATATTATTTTTACCTTTAGTGTTATAAAATAGTTTAAATATTGTATTTCCGATATAAATATAAATATATATACATATATATAAATATATTTAAAGTCCATATAAAGTATATGTATATATATTATATACTAAAATATATATATTATATTAAAATATTATATATATATTTATTATATTTGTGGTTGAATTTTCATATTCATAATACTAATTGTAATATTAAATAAATACAAAAAAAAAATATTAATTTAAAATAGAAAATTTTCATTCCAAAAAAAAAAAAAATTAAAATTGAAATGAATCGTAACAACTCAACCATAACAAAAAATAATTATACATAAATCGTTTCATATATTAAATGACATTTTAATAATATATATGTTTTTAGTTAAACTATAAAGAAAAAATTTGTATCAGATTCATTAACCCAAAAAAGAAAAATTATGAAATGAACTTAAGTAGAAATATTTTAAAATTTTATTGTATAAGGCCTTTAGATTTTAAAAAGTATTAAATTAATAAAAACAAAAAAGATTTCTTTTTTTCAATATTTAAAAAACAAAATATTTTTATTTAGGTTGTTAGAAGTTTACAGAAATTAATTCAGAGTAACCAAAAATCCTTTAAAATTGTCTTATGCTAAGTTTTAGATAATGATAACAACTTACAAGACTGAAGATTTAACTAAAAAGGTTTATTTTTGTTTTTAATATTTTCCGTTATACAAAACTTTTATTAATTTTCTTATATATCGCTGTATGTGTTGTTGCCATCTCATCAGTAAGCCAACTTTTTAAGAACAATGTGTTAAGTTAGTTAAAAATGTTTATAAATATGAAGATAGTATGAAAAAACATTTTGAAAATACTTATACATAATACTTTAAGCTTTTTCATATTGTCTTATTCTTATATCTTTAATCCAAAGTTCAAAATTATTTTAGACCTTTCCAACATGTTGTATTGCTTTTCATATTTTTAATGTATATTATGAATTATATTAAATTGAAAAGGACTTAACAATTTTCTCATCCAACTTTTTAATAAAGAAAAGGAAATTTTTTATTTAAAATTACTTAATTAGTTTTAAAATTTACGCATGTATAGTTAAATTTGATTGAAATTTGTTTTTTTTTATTAAAAAAAAAACAAATTTTGAGCGACATTAAGATCCTCCAAATATAACATATAAATTTTTAACTTATCTAACTAACTACGTACCCTTTCAGATGGTATTTATTGATTTCCACAGTCTCTCGTGCACTTGCTCATTTTAACTATGTCTGTGACATAAATTTCTTTGTTTAATTCCTAAAGTATCTTGAGAATTTTATACAAATCAGACAGAAGTGATTTAAAAAAATGTACTCAAAAATTTTGTAGTAAAGTTTAAATTTAATAAAAGAAAAATTTAAACATCCAGACTCGATCCAAAAAGCATGGCCCACAAAAGCTAAATGCTCCTATTTGAAATTTTAAATCAGACTCCCCTCAACCCTTTTGTCAACACTAACTCCTCTGCAGAAGATTAAATCACTTTAATCTAAAACTAGTTGTTAAAAATTAAAGGTTTAATAAAACTGGTGGGGAGAAACAATTATTATGCGGAAGTTTTTTTAACATTTACTATTAACAACAAGATCTTAAAAACTTTAGACTTGTTTAAAAATTCAAATAAAAACAATTTCCTAAAGTCAAAATCCTTTAAAAAATTCAGTATGTATTATATTCATTTAAAATTAAAAGTCAAATCAAATAATATAATAATTTCAATTCTTTCAAAAAAGGTAATTAAATAAATTTACCAATTAAAAGTATGATATCTTCTTAATTTCCTATTATTTCAAACAAATTAGAACTAATTATATAGTAATATCAAATACAAATTCAAATTGCATAATAAAAAACAACAAAGAATTTGTTAAATTAGTTACAAAAACAATTACAAAAAAAAAAAAAAAATACAAAAATACCAAAAATTAATTTATTTATTAAAAACAATCAAAATAACAAGTACTCAATTTATTTTATACTTATGACAAGCGAAAAAACAATCAAATTATATTCCAGTTCTGTAAAATTTCATTTAAAATCACATCAATAAAATTAAACTGTGTAATATTATTATTATATATATATAAATAATTCTTTAATATGTATAAAAACATATATTTATATATATATATATTAATATCCTTTCCCTTGTTAAATACTACTTTATTTTATACCTAAACAACAATTCATTGTCATTATTATCATCATCATTTTTTTTTATCATTTCATCGTCATCATCATCATAATCATCACCATTAACTAAAGGTTAAAACACAGTTTTTTATATAAAATGACACTAATAAAATTTATCTTCTATAAAATTACCTACTAAATAAACATATATCTACTAACATAAATATATATATTATATATTCTATACTCCTTCAAAATAATATACAAATTATTTTCTAGTATAGAAGTAGAAAAAACACTACATTCATACAAACAAACACTTAATACAAATTTTCTTTTAACTAGAGAATGCATAGACCAAATATTATGCCAAGAGCTAAAAAAGTATAAAAAAATTAAATAAAAAATAAACTGAAAATTCCTTTATAGGCAATTTTATGGTAGAAAACCTTATAAATTACATCCGAAGCTAAACACATCCGTTTTAATATCATCATCGTATTATTCCAAAAATGGTATGGTACATTGGTACATAATACAATTTATACCTACGATACCAAACGAATATTTCAAACCCCCACCCCCAAAAATATTAAAACAAATCTCATCGACTAAAAAACCGTTAATGAAATGCTCATAAAATATACAATGTATCTAATATATATACATACAGATATAATATTATATAACAAATGTATTTACGTGTGTATGTAAGTGCTACATTCTATGTTAAATGAAAAAAAAAAGTATTTTCTTGATCCATCTATATTGTCACAGTGGTTAACACTTAAAAGAGCAATTCTTAATAAAACAAAAAAAAAAAAAACAAAATAATAAAATATAAAAAAATTATGAAGCAAAGAACCGTTTAATACTGCTACTTACTCTGTTACACACAAAAAAAATTAAATAAAAGTCGACGAAAGGTACATAAAATTTCAACTTCAAAGCTCTTCGTCCTGTCTTTTCTTCCTTTATGTTTTTGTTTTTGTTGTTGTTATTTTATATCTACTGATGTTCTCTGATTCTTATATTATCTCTTCTTTTGCTTGTTTCTTCATTTACAAGCGACTGACTAAAAACCAAAAGACCAAAAATAAAAAAAAAATAAAAAAAGCAAAAAACTGTAGGAAAATTAATTTAATCGCCCTTGACTTGTTTTCACTTTGAACTTATAGATACCGTTTCATTAAAAATAAAAAAAAAAAAAAAAAAATTAAAAAAAAAATCTTCAACAATTTAGTAGGTATCATCAGGCGTAAAGTACACACAGGACCAAACAACAAACCAACCATTTATACCTTTAATATAAAAAAAGAGATGATGAATTCTTAGTGAAAATTTATGTATTTATTTATTTTTTATTTTTTTTTTCTTGTTGGACTTTTTTTTTTATTTTTTTTTTTTTTTGTTTATGTTGTAAGTGTCTCTTATTTTTTTCCCAACAATTTTTTTTTTTTGTAATTTAATATTGAAGTGATATTGGAGAAATTATTTGTGCATCTGAAACAATCGTTGCTGGAAAAATTATTCAAAATTTTTTTTAAATATATTTCAAATATTATCAAATCAAAAAAATTTATTAAAAATAATTTATGTAAAAAAGGGTTATATTATAGTATAAAATGGAATACCTGTCAAACCTGACTATTGAAAAAGAAAGGCTAGCCCACTCGCTTACCAAATTGTGTGAAGTAGGAAATATTCTATAATATATAAATAAATAAATTTTAAAATGAATTAAAAAGAGTCTAAAATTACTATTAGGTTTATATTATAATTTTATTGAGCATCTTTCAACAGTTTGGTGCAATATTAACTGTTAGAGAGAGAGTACATAAAATTAGTACTATGTGTATATAAAAACAAGCATTTCAATTAATTATTAAATCAAAAATCAAACTCGTTACAAAAACTTTCAAGATTCGGTACAAATACATGATAATTCTGTATAATCACTTCCGAAACAACCTTTTACAAAAAATAGCAAAATCTTTCTAAGATCAATAAAAATCTTAAATTAAATCACAACCATTACAAAACATTCAAAATCATTTAAAAGTCAATCAGAAACTTTTCGAAATGTTTCAAAACATTTTAACTGTCATGTCAAATAAAATTTTTTAAATATCAATTAACTATAGGTGGTGTCGAGAGAATCAATTTTTTTTTGACTTTCAACTTAAGTCGATTTGAGTTAACTATCGGTGTCGGGGAAATCAATTTGTGTTGTTTAAAGTCGTCTAAGTCGACTTTGAAATTCAAATACATTTTTGTGTTTGAAATTACATTATGGCATTGGCGTTGTTTATGTTTAAATCTATTCTGTTAAATTTATTCTGTTATTGGCGTTGTTTGTGTTTAAAATTTTAAAGAAAAATTAAAATGAGTAATTTAGAAAGGTAAATAAAGATAAATAATTTATATAAATATGAAAATTTTTATTTATTATTTTCAGGACAAAATGTTTCAGCAACAGGAAACAATTAGAAAAATTAATTAATCTAATGGAAGCAACCACAAAAAACTCATTGCAAAAATTATTAGTAGTAAATATAATGCAGCACAAAAAAAACCGTCTAAAAACTAAAAAAAATTTTTCGTTTAAATTATTTTTATAATACTGACATTTCTGTTGTCAAAAAATCAAAATTGAAACAACTTGATTCAATTAATTGAAACTAATTCAATTGACTTAGCCGAAACCGGAAATTTTTGAGTGGAATTGAAAAATGCCAAAATCAACTAAGTTGAATTGATTCTCCCGACACCACCTATTGCATACTTATAGGGAAACATTTGTAGTTAACAAATAAGTAACTGTCAATTGCAATTTAACTTAACTTATATATGCACTGTAAATAAAAAGACTTCAGACCAATCAACTCACTTTTTTCAAAGACAGGGACTGTGAAAGAATTTTGATTTATTTTGAAAATTATATGTACCTACTTAGCTTTAAAAATAGATTGTGATACACTTTTATAAGATCTTGTTTTTTAAATATTATTAATTAATATATCAGATACATGGTATCGCGCAACATTTAAACTGTCAGCTGTTAGCTTATTAATTGTTAGCTATATTATTTTGGTTTCTACTTCGATCGAATCTTATTATTTTGATCTAAATATAACATCTGTATTAGCTATATTAAGCATTTTATTATATTAATAACACCACATACCCTATATTCCAACAAGTTTTTAAAAATTATTTTGTTTTATATACCTACGTGTATAGCCACTTTATTACTGATTGTCTTTTAAATTATTCAACACATTTTTCCTTCAATACCCACCATCGAATACAATTTATATGCATATTACCAAATTTAAAAACAATCAAGTTTTTCTTTTGCACAAAAAATTTTTTACAATATTTACACGTTTTTAACATTAAAAAATTTTTTGTACAAAAATAATTTTTCCAAACATAATACAAAATATTTCGCACGTTATCAAAATTTTCCCTAAGGACAATGTAATTTTCACTTAAAAAATAAAAATTTTACCCAAAACATTCTAACACTTTCTAAAACAAACAAAATAATAATAAAAAAAAGCTGTTACAATAAAAACGAAAAAACAAAAAAAAAATTGTAACAGCATCTTTTCCTGATTTTATCGCCAGATTTTTATTTTTTTAATATTTTCTTTGTTTTGATTTTTATTGTTTTTTTTTTTTTGTGTTCAACTTGTAAGATAACACGATGTTAATACAAAAATAACATATTTTACATTTAAATAAAACAGAAAGAAAAAAAGTATCCTTTTTCCCTTTTTCTGTTAATTCAAAATTAACATTTAACATAATATTTCAACATAACATTTTAACATTATAACATTTGAACATTATAACATTTGAACATTATAACATTTGAACATTATAACATTTAATACTGCTGTTAAATTCAACTGTTAACTATGCACTTCATACTTATTAAAAATTTATTTAACAACACAAATACTAGCACAAAATTTATAAACAAAAAAAAAAAAAATGAAATTCAAATTTATATTTACCAATATAAATTTTTATCGCAACATACACCATACGATTAAAAAATTGTACATGTGTTTCTGTTATGTTAATTTTATTTTTGTGATTGGTTAAAATTTTATGAAAAAAATGTATACTGTATTGTGAATTACAAAACCAATCCAAAACATTTTTAAAATGCTCACCATTTATTGGTAATTTTAATCCAATTGAATTTAAATTGTTTTGATTGGTCGGAAATTTGGGTGCGGTAGCTGACATTTTTAAACGAATCACTTTTTAAATGTGTATACAAAAAAAAAAAAAAACAAGAAGAAGGAAAAGAAAAGTTAGAAGACAAAAAAAAAATACTAAAATGTGTTTTTTAAAGTTTTTATTCAGTTGTTGTCGAGTCTTTTTAAGATAAATAACGTGTTATCAGGTGTGTGCTGAATGTTATTTTATATTAATTTTTGTTTTTTATTTTGTGTCATTTTTATGTTTAAAAAATAAATAAATAAAAAAAAAAAAAACGAAAAACAATATTTTAGTAAATTATTAAGTTAATATTGAATATAGACTTTAGGTAGTTAGTATTTAAATGTAGTTGAATAATATATGTATTAACTTTTATATAATAAAAAGTACCTATACACATGGCATTTCTTTCTAATAATTTCACTTGATTGTTATAGACACATCTTTTATTAAAAGATTTTTTTTTTTTTTTGCATTTAAAAAGAAAAACGGTTCATTTAAAAAAAAAAAACTAAAATAAAAAACAATGAAACTTTGACATCTGCACTAATTAATATTTATAGTTGATATATTTTAATTAAATAATTTAAAAATAAAAAATGTATTATAATTTTTTTTATTTATATAACAATACATAACTATATATATATATATATATATAGATTTAGTTTCAAATATATATATATATATGTATAAAATAAAAATAAAAAAAAACAGAAACAACAACAAAAATTAATACAGGAATTTTTTGTGTAGTGTAAAATTAGCGTAAATTTTCAGTGCAATAATTAATTTTTTTTAAATAATAATCTAATAAAATTAAATTAAAAAAATAAATAATAATTAAATAAAATTTAAAATAAAATAAAATAAAATAAAAAAAAATCATATAATTAATCTAAAATAATAAATTAAAACAGCGCAGTATTTTAAATACAAATAATATATTAATTATATAATAATAATAATGGAAAATAGTACATTTAGCCAAAATTCAATGCCAAATGAGGCATTAGTTGTTTTATCAGAGGCTGCTTCTGGATTACATGAAGTCTTAAGAAATCAAAGACCAATGCAGCATAGGGTAAGAATTATTTTCTATATTATATAAAAAGTCCTATAAATTAAATTGATCCAATATTACTTTACAGTATATGTATGTATATAAGTATTCACATTATTCAAATGAAATTAAAATTTAAAACTGATCTTCGCGAGAGGGTTAAAAATATACCAGGACATCTCAACCTACAGTCAAAAGGATTCAAATGATTCCTTTGAAAGTATTAATTCTCTCAAATTTTTATTGTTTCATATTTTTTTTTTTTTTTTTGAATCATAAATTATGATTTTTGGTAAATTTAATATTTAAATTTAAAATTAATTTTCATAAAAATTGCGTTTCAAAAGTTGATTTTCTTTGATGGAAATCCGAAAAAAAAAATCCAAAAAAAAAAAACCCATATAACAAAAATAAAAAGAAGGTGATGGGTTGAGATGAAAATGTTAATATTTTTTTGCACGCACCCTTTCAAAAACAAATTTTGTGGTTTTTTAATAAATTTTCGCAACAATGGAAACGTAAAAATAATTTGTGTTTTTTTTTTTTATTATATTTTGGTTGGTTATTGTTGAAAATTATGGGGGGTGTGATGGTGGTAAGGATGAAAATACCAATTTTTAACATCACTTAATATTATACACTAAACTGTTTGGTGGATTGTTGAAAATCGTTTTATTTGCAGTTAAAATTATAATATGCGCTATATGCGTATAACGCAGTGTATATACGATTGTAAACGCTTTATAAATATTATAATGATGATGATTATGATTATGATTATGGTGATAATATGGCTGATTAAATAATATTTTTTTGTTTTTTATTCTATTTTTTTTTTTATTATTTTAGTGATATACAATGGTAATAACTAGAATGAAGTTTTATTATTACGAATGAATGCTGGGCTTTTGTATTATATATACACTATGTATATACACTATGTATATTAAATTTTACTTTAGAATAGATTTATGTTAAATATTATGAAAAAAAAATAAATGAAAATTGTGGTGGCAGAGAGTAAAATAGAAGGAAAAATGAAATAAGAAGAGAAGAAAAGAATAATAGAAGAAAAAAAAAAGCTGGTAAAATTATTGTTTTTTTCTTTCACATTTTGTAATAATGTTATAAAAATATTTCAATTTTCCTTTTTTTTTGTTTTGGTTTTTTTCGTCCTTTTTTTTTATTGCATAATTATTTAGGGGTTGTAAATGGTATGCTATGAATTTAGATAAAATGAACTAAGGTCATTGCTAAGAATAGAAATTAACAAAGATTTTTGAAGATATTATAAGAATATTTCAATTTTTAGTTGCACTTGGAAAATCTTTAAATTACTAATTAATTTTAATTAAATAATTAAATATAAAATGCATGTGTGTATATTCTATTAGTTTATAATTAAAAAAAACTGTTTGCCGTAATTGCTATGCATTTTGAATTTATAAATTTTTAATTAAAAAAACTTATTATCAAGTGATTTATTTTTAATTCATTCATTGTCATTAAATGATTAACTTTATTATATGTAACTTACAAATCATTGCAATTAGCAATCAGTTAATTATAAAACATCAATTTTTGATACTTAATTAAATATGTTTATAAGTAATGAGAACCAGTTTTTTTTTATTATTTAAGTTTTTTTTTAAACTTGATATTAAACATTTGAAAAAACATTAAAATAATTTGCGAGATCATATATAAAATGATATTATTGATATTATGAAGGTATATTATAAATTTATATATTATATACATACATAAATTAATTATTATGATGTGTTTCTAAACATATTTCATTTAATTTTCATTTATTTAAAGCGACTTAAAATTCAAACAACTAAATAATACCATTACTGAGTAATGTTTACCCCTGAATGTATGCAAAATTTTTTTTAAAAAAATATGTTGTGATCAAAAGGTTATATCTGTTTTACGTAGGTTCCATTAAATGAATAAGTAAATTTGTGTGTTTTTTTTAATTGATGGCAGAATATCTGATTTTACGAAGAAAAAATGTTTTAATCACTAACTTAACTAAAAAATACTTGTTGAGTAATATTTACCCCTGAGCTTATGCAAATTTTTAGAAAATTTATGTTATGGCATCTAAAGTTATAATATTATGTAAGTACCAATTTGTATCTAAACAAATAAAAATATTTTTTTTTTAAACAGAAGAAAGGAAGTCTAATCTTGGAAGACAAAATGGAGTTTTGATTCTTTTGTTTAATATTTAAGGATTTTCAAAAATTATATACATATTTCTGACATTTGAAATTGTATTATTTGTATTAAATAAATTTATAGGACTGATTTAATAAACTTTTTAACTTTTTATGAAAATTTTATTATATTTTTTGACCCTACAATGTTTTGCGTCACACTGAATAACATGTAGATACGTCTTAGAATTTTTATATTTTTCATAACTTTTCGTAATATTTGATCGCTCTTCTGTTGTGTACTGTTCCATTTTCAATTCCTCAAGTTTTCTTCACAAAATTCTAAAATAAATATAAAAAATATAAATAAATTTAAAAAGTTTGTAAACATTCAAACCATATTGGTCATTTTTGCCACCCTGTAAAATTGACTAACTCAAAATTTAATTATATTAAAAACGTTTATTTAATTCTTAATATCAAAGATCAGAATATTATTTATCTCTCCTTTTTTTAATATATTCCTATTCAATTCTTTTAACTTATTTTTAATTTCAAAAATCAATTTGAAGATCTTAGTTCCCTTACATCTACTGTCTAGACTGCCTGAAAATATTAATTTAATAATAATAATTCTCATAATACACTTTAATAATAAAAAAAAAAAAAGCTTAGTGTATATGAAAAAATTTACTATGTCTACAAATCTGAACTCCTGTCATCTAATATATAACTTGTCATGTGTATATTGTATATTATATTATATATTATTATAATAAATTAATGTTATATTAATTTTAATATTAATAGAAATTCCAATGACTCGAAATTATTTCTTATGAAAATTATGACAAAAAAAAAAAACAAAAAATAAAGTAGATTTTCATCAGACTTGTTAACTTTGATTTTTTTTATTGTTGTTATTATTGTTTTTATCCCTTTTTTCCTCTTTCCTGTATATGTTAAAAAAATTTATTTGTTTGTTAGATACTTGTTTTTATTAATTCTTTGAGATCTCAGATGTTTGCAATTTATAAGTTTGTTTAGATGCAATTTTTTTTGTTATAAAACTAAACATCTATTCCTATACTAACCTATGTATATATACATACTTACATAATTTATACGCTCATATCTAATAAAAAATAAAAATGAGGGGATAAAAAGATTATGAAAAGAACAACCGCAAAGATATTATAACTGTATAACAAGTGTAAAACATTTTTATAAATAAGCGAGGAACATATAATCTAATAACAAAATATATTTTTATAACAAGGGGTCAATTGTAATTTAAGAAACTTATGCTATTAATCATCTTATACCTTATATTTTGTATATATATAACTATAGTATAATAGTTGGTAATAGTTGAAAAGTATATACATATAGTAGAATATGAGATTTTAACAAAAGAAAAACAAAAATAAAAAAATAAAAAAAAGTTTAACAAACTTTTTTATTTGTTGTCGTATAAGATTAGATAAGAACATAAATAAAAATTAGTATATATACATATATTATACATATATATATTGGATGCAAGTGTTAGCAATATAAAATTTAATTGACCTGCAATAAAAAAAAATCAATTTGCATTTAACACAATTTATTTATGCAGATTTAGATTTTAATCAAATATATAATAAAAAAGATTTGAATATAAAATTTAGTACCAGATATTTATCAAATATGGATTAGAGTGTCCTGGAGGATTCTTCTATCCTTATAGATAATATTTTGTATAAAAATTTACAAGAAGTGTCTTTTTAATCAATTGAAAAACTAGAAAAATTTATTATTTTATACCATATTTGAATACGCCCTACTATTAGGTAAAAAACAAACTATAGATTATGATAAGTGAAATAAATAACCCTTACTACTTTTTTTTAGTTTAGTTTAATGTTTTTTGTGGATTAATAAGATTTTTTTTAAATATATAGATTATTATTCGATACATTTGTTTAATATTACAATAAAACAATTCAAAAAAAATTTGATATTTAATGCCTTGATAACAATGATCACAGCCATGATCACAGCACATTCAAAAGACGACAAAATGACAAAATGTCAAAAGACGTAGCTATCAAATTTTTCCACGCACAATGCAAATTGTTGAAAGCGTTAGAGTGACATTTAATGTTTAAACAAATTAAGCAAATGAACATAATTAATTTTTCAATCATTGTACTGAAAGTTACGCAGAGTTGCACAGAAGTTAAAAGTTGTTTGAGCTTTTGCGTCAAATTTGCGTTGAAACTTAATTTTTACTTTCATTGTGTGCATTTGTATTGTTTTTCATAGTTTTAAGTAGAATTTCAACGTTGTTGTTGGCGCTCATTTTGTTCAGGTGGTAAAGAATTTAAACGGGAGTATATTATTTTTGTATTTTTTTAATTCATTATTAAATTAAAAAAAATTGATTATAATTATTTGTAAAATTATGAATAAAAATGAATCAATTTGAACCCTATATATTTAAATTTGCGATTGCCTTATCTTATAAGTCATGTATCGTGTATATTAATTTTTTAAATTTAAGGTTTAAAAAAATATGTAATGGGTCTGTAAGTATATATTAGCGTTGCTGTATGCATTGTATATATATTTTAAATTTTTTTTTTTTTAGGAAATGTACAGGTGGGCGGTTGTGTATATAATATTATTACAAAAAGTGTAAATAAATACTTTTATTTATTAACCCAACAATTAGTACCCACTAATACAGTCAAAACCTTGAACTTCTTTTATTTTTCTCAAAAATATTTCATACTAAAAAAGTTTATATGAATTTGTCTCTTTCTTTTATCTTTACTTTATGGTTATACCTACTGCTTTTTCAGAATTTGTCGAAATCGGAATTTTTAATCATATTATTAAAAGTTTCCTAAAAAGTCAAGCTCATAAAAGTTTCCTCATAAGTCATAAGCTCTCGAATTAAACCAATTCAGTTTTATTTCTTAGGAATTTATTTCAGTGTACCAAAATAGTGTTAGTAGCAAAATAGTCATTATAATGTTAGCTCTTCTATATGTATTAAAATTTAAAGTAATTGTAAATCGAATAGCATTTTACAATTGCTACAAAAAATGTTCACTTTGTCAAATCACAGTATACGAGAATAGTGTTCGATTCATTTCTTGAGGTTTGGGTTCAAACTTTAAAGAGTTTTTTTTTAACTTTTGTTACTTTTTCAAATGTCACATGAATTTGAATATTAAAATTTATTTATTTCATCATGTCGAATACTTGCAATATCAAATATATAAAATATATATATTTTGTGTGTTGCATAATGTTAAATTATATAAATGCTAATTAATTAATAATTATTCATATTAAACTTGAATTAATGGCATTGGGTCAATTTAAACTTGTTTCTCTTTTCAAATTTTTATGTTCACAGTACACAGATGTTACCACATGTAATTAATTTAGTAATTGTGGTATATATACAAATATTAAATAAAAAATGTATAGATATATTTACAATTTAAATTTTTTCTTAAAAGTTTTTCCCTTTGCAAACCAAAGAGTTATAAACCCATAGAAGTGCAGCTTCATATATTTAATACTTAAAATGTTATTCAATTATTAGTTTTTATATACTTTTGATTGGGTGGTGAATTTCTTAATGCTCACAATATGTCCCGTTATGTATAACTAAAAAGCATTGTATACGTCTAATTTTCGAACTTGGTAAAACATTTGTCAAATTGTTTGTACCTATATTATAAAATAAAAAAATACACAAAGAAATTTAACAGTGAAGTACAAAATATTGGTAACAAGTCTTTTAACAAATATTATGTGATTTAAACAAGGCGTTTTTTTTTTAAATCTGAGCAGAGCATGAACTGTCAAAAAAAATCGTCATTTTGACGTTTGTTTAAGATTTTACTTGTAAAATAAAAGTCAAATGTTTTGTTTATTTTAAGTTAATTTTTTTTAATTTAATTTTTTGACAATTTAACTAAAATAACTAAACAACTAAAATAAAAATGACAGTTTTTTTAAATTGTGGTTTTTTATTAAATCTGAACGCTCTGAGCGTACTCTGTTCATGCTCTACTCAGAGCGTGCTCATTTTGTTCAGAGCGTGCTCAGATCTATGCACTGATTTAAAAAAAACGCCTACAGTAATATAATAATAAGTAGTACTTTTTTAGTTGCAGGGAAATTTTGTGAAATGAAAAATTATTCTTCAATATTTATTGTTGCTATGTAATAGAGCTCAGAATAGCGAAATAATTCAAAAAATACCTTGGTGATCCAAGATATAGCCTACGAATATGCAATGAAATTAAAAAATATACTATTAGCAAAGTCTAAATAACTTATAATTAAGGAAGGGTGTTCAAGAGATAATTACGAACAGTGGCTCTATTTCAATTTTTTTACTATCATATTTTCAAATGCTTAACCCGATAAAGAAAGTATTTAAACCGGAAAAAAAGGGCATGCGTTCAGCGTTAAGCAATATTGAAAATGATTTTAATCTTAAAGTTCAAGTCTATTAACATTACGAGATTCCACGAATTACATATTTCATATAGGGTTTAAGACTCCGAAAACTGTGGTCAATCATTACATTAAATATATATATATATTATTTTAAATAAATTTTAATTTTTAAAAATTAATTTTATTTCGAATTTTTTAAGGAAAAAGGTTTCATTCTTTTGAAAAAAGGTTTCATTCAAATAGTTTCATTCATTTAAAAAAAGAAATTCCATTCTATTGTAAAATCTTTTCATTTATCCGGAAAATTGTTTCATTTATTCGGGATATGCTTTATGCTTTATATAAACTTTGGTATTAGTATCAGTTTTATGGAATGAATTTCGTATAATAGGCCGTCTATTATTCTAAAATCTTCTTTACTTTCATTTTTTTTTTTTAATATTTTAAATTCCGCTAATTAAACACATTTTTGATTTACATAATTAACATTTTTTATCCTGATTTCAACCTGCCTTAGAACTAAATTATAACCTTCTTCTTTTACTTTATATTTATTATAAGATAAATTCAAAATTTTTAAAACAAATAGATAAGAATCCACTTTAATTTAAGCATATATAGTTAGGTTTTATATCTATGTCCTACTCTTGAATTTACATAAATCTAAGAATTAAACTACTGATTTTAAATATTACAATAATATCTGCGGATATCTTTTATTAAAATATTTCTTTCTCCTGTATTTGAAATTCAATGATATGTAAAGATTCTGAATAAAATTCAAAGCCTTATGGGATTCGGAAAAACTGAAGTAAAGTCAAGTTATATATAGAAAAAAAGAATTTGAATATCATTTAAAAAACAAAATTTGTTAATAAATTTAAGATAAGGGGAAATAAATCTGAATGATGAAAAGGCCAATATTTTTTTATTTATTTAAATTTCATATTATTTGAATTTTTATTTTTTTTTAAATTTTTTTCTAATATTTTTTGAATCAAAATGTTCCTTGTTTGAGGGATTCGAAGGACTTTGTCTTATATAAGTTTTTCATGAAGACAAAAAGTAAAATAACAATTGTTTCTATTTTAAATATTTATGCATATATTATATTTATAAATGTATATATATATATATATATATTTACAGATGTATTTAAATAACAGATATATATTTATTTTAAATTGTTCATCATTATCATCTGTACCCGCATTTATAAAAAAAAAGTTAAATATTTTGTCGCCTTTATAAGTAATAATAAAAACAACAACAACAAAATTAAAACAACAATAAAATGTTTAACTTTAACAGCTAACAATTTTATAAGGATATAAAAAAATATATACAACTATACTATATATATATATATATATTACATTGTTATATAAGTATTATTATAAATAATTTTATGAAGGGTATAACTGTATAGTGTTACACAAAATTATTACATGGTGTTTATTTAACAGATGATCCTTTCTAATTTTTTTTAACTGTTGTCTTTTTCTATCTATCTATCTATCTCTTTCACTCTCAAACTCCTTTTTTACATATTTTATTGTTTGTATAGATATAAGTTTAACATCCTTATTGACAGGATAATACCAATATAGGCTTTAACTGGTGTTATATATATATATATATATATATATATATATATTTGTATATTGATATGTGTGTACACAGTAATTATAGGAATGGGTAAAAATCAGATTTTTGCACACATATTTTTGAACATAGGCATATGTGTACATACATATATAGAATGTATTTAGTTAAAAATATTTTGTTATTCCTCTTAATATGATTGTTAAATTGTTGATAATTTTTATTTGTTTTTCTATTCTTTTCTTATTTTTATTTTTTTTTTTTTTGTTTTTTTCGATGTTTCGGTATTTTTTCGCATACTAAAAAAAATAAAAAGATTTTTCCATATAAATTGGATTATGTTGTTTCGATATGATTTTATTTTTTTTTATTTTTGTACACATATATATATATGTATGTACAATAAATTGGGGGGATCATCTTTTCTGATTAAGGACTAAAATTGGTATTATGATGATGATGATGACTTTCAAATAAATACTATAATATGGGCTCAATATAATATATATGTATGTTTATATATGTTATTAAAGATAATATGTGTGATAATATAACATATTATTTTATTATATGCACACAGATAATGCAAGTGAGAAGTTTTTTTTTTTTTTTATTTTTTTGCAAAAAAATTTTGAGTTAAAAAATGTATTTTAGATTTAAGTTAGTTGATGATGACAACTATGGGACTATTATGTTGGGTAGTGATTTTGTTTTCTATAGTTTAATAAAAAATGGAAATTTTTGTTGAAAGAAGTTTTTGTCTTTAAATTTATTCTTATGAAATGTACCTGCACTGTACATCAAGTAACACTTTGAAATACTCTTACGCCTTAAAGTATACCTTTTTTTTCTTCACTGTCAATAATATAGAAGAAAAGGTTATAAGTTCAAACAAAAGTTGTTCCATTTTGTTGGAAAAGCCTAAACCCAACATTTTTTTCTGTGTTTACGTGTGTATATGTGCGTCCCTGAGCACGGTTCGCGTTAATTTTAGCCGATATTGTAAAATTTTAGTATAAATGCTTTTTTCTTGAATATAATAAGATTAAGTTCATAAATAGGCCAAATCGGACCTAGGGATCGAGAGGCTTTCATACAAAAGCACCAGACTTTTCAACGAGTTTTTGAGTTCTAACCGTTGGAATGAGTTTAAATTTGGTATATAGACTATTGATGGGTACCCATGAAGAGTAACTTTCATAAATTTATTCTAGTGCCATATAGGTTATAGAGATTCAAGGAGTTTCAAGAATGTCAAAATTTAATAATTCATTGAAATCTCAAACGATAAAAAAAAATAATATACAATACAAACCAAATTATGCATATAAAACTCCTCTGGTGGTACTATACTTATTCAATGAATATTACAGGCTTCGCAATTAGGATATTAATAGATTTAGATGTTTTATCTTCTTGCCTCCCATGTCTATCTTTATCCAATCATAATTGATACCATGCAATTTTTACAATTTAAAAGAATCGATTCCTGTAATTACGACTTGTTGAAATAAATCCATTTTTGAGTTCTTTTGAATACGACTTTTATTACAAGATTTTTAGTCCATGTTCGTCCCAAATCTTCTAATTTTACCTATACCTTGTAGGTAACCTTATAGCTTGTAGGAACCTTGTAAAACAACCCTTTTAGCTTTAAAATTTTTTGAAGTAACAAGGGTTTGTTTATAAAGTTTAATTTCGAAATTAACTGGCGCAGCATCTACACCTCTTAATTTTAATATTAAGTAAAAATATTTAAAAAAAATTTTTTTCAACATTACTAACGTATCTAAAGATTTATAACATTTTTAGAATTACCAGCTTTTTTTTTGCCAGATTTTTTCTTTTAAAAATTAAAATAAAGGGGGAACGAGAACAATTGATTCTTTTTTTTTTGTTGTTGTTTGTTTATCTTTGCTACTGACTGCGTCTAAGAAACGGAGATGGTGAATTTTGTATGGGTGGAAAATTTTTTTAGCAACAAATAAAAAAAAACAAAAAACAAATTTATTTGTTCAATTATGAGAAAATATTTTTTCCTTGATCGAATCTTTTAAATTTTTCATATAATTTGAATATTTATTTAAAGTAAATCGTTTTAAAACAAATTTGATAATTTATGAGATATTTATTTAAAACATATATAGTTTGTACAAATTATATTTCGTGGTGTTTGTCAGTGTAGTGTGTGTGTGTTTTAATATGCACAAATTATGTTGTTTAATTTAAAAATTTTTTGATAAGAAATTTTTAAAAAAAAAAAGTTAGATTTTTTTATGTAGATGTAATATTGGTTTTGGATTTTTTATGAATATAACTTGATATTTTTCTAAGCTATATAAGCTTTTCTTCTTTAGAAGCATTAAATGTTATTACTTTATTTTTTATATCATCAATAATCTTTATGATATAGATTCCAATACATTTAATCTTTTCAAATAGGTTTTTTTGACAACAGACTCATATTATTTTTTGATTCCTATGGATTATTTTCTTGCTAGGATTTAAAGTTAAAATTTTGGATTTCACACATGTCTTTGTTTAAAAATTGTTGGATAAATTTAATGTGTGCACTCGTATAATTTTAATTATAAACTAATTATGAGTTTTTATAATTTCTTACTTTTAATAAAGAATTACCTCCTTGTTACAATTAATTGAGTACACGATTTGGAATTTAGTTGATTAAGAACGGGTGAATGATATGAAAGGTATGAATTCTGTATTCTAAAATATGGTATCGATTTGTGAAATTAATCATTAAACCTGTGAGCCAGACTTTATCAAATGCCTCTTAAATGGACGAGCATATGTCTTTACTTTAAAGCTACAATATTTCTAATTCTGGGTATTTGTTCTATATTGTAGAATGGTTTTCCATTAAAACCAAATTGTTGATTTGGAATAAGGGTTTTTTTTTCAATAATAGGCTTCAGTGTTTTTATTAATAATTTCTTAAACAATTTTGACTTTATCGGTAACAAGAATATCGGTCTGTACGACTAGTATATCAGTCTCTACGTTTCGCTTGGTGATTTCAGTTGGAACCTTCTAAGTATTAGGCACAAATCGCAGCTTTATATCCGTATAGCTCACCTAGGAAGTTTTTTTAATATTCAATAAAAAAGTTTTCTACTCTTGCATCGTTTAACTTAAAAAATATTTTCTAGATCTTCAGCAAATAGCAAATAGATTGCTTTTATCCCAATTTTCTTTCGTCCAAGTACCATCTAGTTTTCTATGTGATGCCACTGGTAATATCGATTTTTTTCGCGCTCCTTATTGTTTTACACAGTGATTAGTTTGTTTCTTTTGTTCTAGATAAATTTTTTTATAAAATTTTATTGATAAACTGATTTCAGTTGTTGTATGTCCCTTATAAAAGTCTGGGATAATTTGTATGAAAATGCCATTATCATCCGAATGACGAGTTAGCTGCCATCTAAATCTAGTCTTCGATTTAATTTTACTAAATCAATTATTCTTTTAGAATATTTGCTGTTTTTAAAGCTTGGAACAATCAGTGAAGTTTTTTGAAAAAGTTGGCCTGCATATTATTCTGGTTGGTTACATCTCAGTATGACAAGAGAGTGAGCCGAGTTAAAATCATAGTTTCTATTAGATAAGATGATATACCAATTAAATCTAGAGTCTTATTATTATCAGTTGGCTAGAAATTGGTTTACCACTTGAGTAATGGCAACATCCGAGCTCTTGAATAGTTTTCTTAAAACTCTACCGCGTGATGTGATTTATCTGGATCATCCTAAGAAATTGAATTGATTTAAAAGTTAATCCATTTTTATTCTATACAATTTGTTGAAGAATAGACTGCTCGCATTAAAATCTCTATAGAAGACTAACTTTTAATTAAAAATAATTATTTTAAAGAATGTTTAATTTTTCACATTTTCTTTTTCATATTACAAAATATTATAACTTTAAATTTTAATATTAAAACTTTAATGTCATTTATTTTCAAACAAATATGATACCTAATAATAATATTAAATTAATATAAATATTAGACCAATATGTTGATTCTTTTTATAATTTTATATAATAAAATCCATGCTGTGAATATGTTACATAAAATAAAAACATATAATTTTTTTGACTCCTGTTGAGACTTCCTATACATTTTTATTTTCTACATATGAGTCTTTTGTATCTTGTATGACTATTATACACCCAAATACATAGTATATATGGGTATTAGTTAAATAAGCGTTTTGGTTTAAGTGAAAATATAGTGAGTTTTAAAGTGCAATAGAAGTTCTATAAAACCTATAAAGTACGTCAGGTGGAAAACCTTAAAAAGAATATGCATATACATATTATATATATGTATGGCAAACATAAAGAATGTTGTCAGGTATATGACATCGTATGGTTAACTACTGAGTTGTTCTTTAAATTAATGTAGTTTATTATTAATTTTCTCATTAAATACCAAAATTAAAAAAAAAGCAAACTTATCAGATATATTATATTAAATATTTTGAGCTCCTAGCTTTACTATTTTAGAAGTAAAATATTTACAAAAATATGTGGGTACATTAAAAATTTTTGGACAAGTAGGTTGGTTTACCACATTTGTATTTTAGCCCATATATTAAAACTTTTTTTAAAGAATAACACAAAGGAAATTTTTCCAAAAAATAGTGTGATAAGTTATTGATGTCAACTTTTACTTATACTTTATCTTTTTTCGTGATAAAAATCTTTTTAAATCTGTTTTCTATATTTGTATATGTATGTATATATATCTTTATTTATATATATATATATACTTTTTTTTTGATAATTCTTACGCAAACTAACCAAAAAATACGAAAAAAAAACTATGAAACAAAAGTATAAACATGATCTACATTTTTGATGAAGTGATTATAGTGGTCTAATTTTTTTCCATTTTTCATCAGCTTTAAGAGTTGGCAGTTTTTCTTATACTACATATATATATACAGATTTAAATGGACATTAGATTGGGATTTGTATATAAAAAAAAAAAAAAACAAACTAAAAAGATATATAGGAATTAAGATATTGTCCTGATAATATTTTACAAATAGATATTATATTACATTAGTTATATGTCATATTGATTGTTAATTTAAGTGACCATCATCAGGATATTTATCATTTTTTTTTTTTTTAATTTGAATTTGAGTTACCAGATTTAACCAAAAAAAAAACATTAAAAATATTGTGGTTAAATAATTATGTGGGTTTTGTCTATTTGAATTTTAAGGAGAAAATAAGAAACTAATATTTTTATTACAAGCTGTTGTATTGTATTTGTATTTGTTTAAAAGGGTAAATTCAAGTAGAGATAATTATAACGATTTACTGGACTTTTTATTCCATTTATTTTCCATTATTTATTCCATTTTTACTTTAATTGTAGAAATTTTTACTTTAAGTGAAGAATTTTTATTTTAAGAGAAGAGATTTTTATTTCGAAATATGACTTATTCTTTTAATACTCGTATGTAGTACCATCTTTATTTGAAATGATAATTTTTTTACTTTAAGTGAAGATATTTTAATTTTAAATGAAATACATGTTTTTATATGGTGGATACGTAATATTTTTATATATATAATATATAATTATGACATATATCAAAATATGATATATAAGGATACAAATAATACATGTACTAACTCGAAATAAAGAATCCTGATTTAAAATATGAATTGTCTTCACCTAAAATAAAAAATATCTTCAAAACTTATAAAATAAAAATATCTTCTGTTATAGTTAGAATTCTTAATTTTAAAGAAAAATGTCTTCATTAGAAATTAAAAATTTCTTTAATTGTAAAAAAGTAATGTGAAAATATCTTTAGTAATGTTAAATATCTAAAAAGTGGTATAATTTTGGTGACTCTATTAAAGTCTCAATTACTTATCTGAATTAAGTTTAAAAAAACTTATTAAAAAAATTCATTTATTTAATTAATTGATTAGTGATAAGTGTTTGGGATAAGTGGAAGCAATACGGCCAAGATGAAAACCTTTTGCAATGTCCATTTTTTTTATTTATTTATTTCAAATTAAAAAATTGTTCACATTTATTAAAAATTGTTAAAAATACCCACTAAATAAACAGCAAAAAAGGGGCTTTTTTTAAAGTGTTAAATGTATATGCGATCTAGTAATTACATGTTCAGTAAATTGCGGGAATTCAAAAAATGTGTTAAATTAAATAAAACAACATTTATATTTTCACACAATTTCAAATTAACATTTTTAATTTATACAAATAGTATGGTAATTGTTCCTCGAAGTTTTATTTGATCTTGTACATATTTTTTGAGTGAAGTGCAATTACATAATATAAAGACATGAAACGTAAGAGTTGATGGCAACCCTTATAAAATATTTTCTGCAATATACAAATGAAATATATACATATTTGTATAAATTTAGTATGTACATTTACTTTTTTGATTTGTATGGTGAAAATTTCATACAATAATACATAATTTTCATAATATACAGGGTGGCGCAAAACGACCGATATGGTTTAATAACTTTTTTTATATAATGGTTAATTATTATTATTATTTTTTTGTTATACAGTATATTAATGGGGAATATTTTTAGCTTAAGTAGAAAATTTATATCCAGCAAATGATGACCATTTTCGGCTTCGCACATTCGTGCTCTTTTCAATATATTTTCCATAACTTTTCGTAATTTTTGATCGCTGTTCTGTTGTGTACTGTTCCATTTCCAATTCCCCAAGTTTTCTTCACAAAATTCTGAAATAAAAATAAAAAATATAAATAAATTTAAAAAGTTATTAAATATTTAAACTATATCGGTCGTTTTGCGCCACCCTGTATATATATATATAATATACATATAGATGTATAATATTTTTTTTTAACTTTTAATAATTTTCTAGGCAATGAAATGACAAATTTGTTGTACATTAATTTGTAATATTAAATGTTTAATAATATTTAAAATGTATATATGAAATACCAAACATGAATCTTTAATTTTATTATTTTAAATAATAATATTTAGTGTAAATTTTTGTAATAATTTTAATTCTGGACATTTGTTTTGTTTGTTTTTTGATTTTTTGATTTATTAATTCAGTCACGAACACACAATTGGTAGGTAGTGTTGACATTTTTTTTGGGTTGTTAACTATAAAAATCACCTCATTTAAAAAAAAATAAAACAGTAGAATATATTAAATATATATGCAATTTTATAATTCAGACATTTATAATATTATGATTTATAACAAATAAAATATAGTATATGTTTATTGAGAAAATGAGAAACTATTATGGATAATGTGGTGGATATACTATCCATGGATAGTGATTTTAAAATTGGGTTTATATATCTATGTGTACAATGATATGTGGTTTTTTTTTCATTATATTCACATTCATTTTAAATGAATATAAAAACCAAATTTTCATAGATACATGTATATCTAAAGAATGTTATTGACGACTCCTGGTCCTTGGATAATATCACAAATATCACTGTGGATTAGTCGCTGTATTTGTTTTTATCTAAAACACACTTATCAAAAAACACAAAATAAAATAAAAAAAAAGTTTCTAATATTTTCTAAATATCACGTAGGTATATTGTATTTTAAAAAATAAATTAAAAATTTTGTTTAGAAAAAATTTATGTAATTTAGAAATATAAATATGCCACTAATAGTACGCCAATATGGTTTTAATCTGATTTATTATTATTATTAGTTTATTATAACGATTTGATTAGTTTTAATTTCATTTTTGAAAATTATTGTAATAATACTGACAAAATATTAATGAACGTATAAATAGAATATGATAGTATAATATTATAACTTTGAAAAATTATTAAATAATATGTATATGTAAAATTGATAATAAAATTTTTGAAAATTTTATAAAAAGTTAATTTTTTAAATATCGTAGATTTAAAAAAAAGACTAAAATTTTAACACTTAAGGGGAATTTAGGTTTAAGGATGCGTTTATGTTGTTAAAACATAGCGTAGAAAATTTATATTATTTATCGATGATCAAACCGATGCCCTAATATAAACACTTTTATTTAAATCATGTATAAGTTTTTTATACGATATGTTCATATCTCTTATCCCTAATCGCAGCTGATTTTTTAAATCAGAGCATAGATCTGAGCACGTTCTGAAAAAAATTAGCGCGCTCTGGGCAAAGCATGAACAGAGTACGCTCAGAGCGTTCAAATTTAATAAAAAACATGATTTGAAAAAGCTGTTATTTTTATTTTAGTTACGTTTTAAATTGTCAAAAAATTAAATTAAATTATTAATATAAAATTAAAAATGGATAACCTCAAATAAATTAAACATTTTGACTTTTATTTTACAAGTAATATCTTAAACAAACGACAAAATGTCTTTGTATTTTATTTTGCTCAGCCGTGCTCGATTTATTTCCACTAAGCACGTAGAGCACGCTCTGAGCGCGCTTTTTTAAAAAAAAAACACGAATCACAAGCTCTGTCGGCTAAGAGCTAAAAAGTTTTGAGATTTAAATATTTTAGAATAAATCGATGAAGTTACTGGATTTAGAACAAAGGACCCTGTTGGATCTATCCGAGATGTTAATCTTCGCGGGTAACCATTTTCAAATATTACTTTATGCATTTTATGTTTTGCATAAGTTTTTAATAATTTTATTAAGGTGTACGTGCATATGATTAAAAACGTATATGAAAACGTTTTATCTTCACTTAATATTATTTTATTATTATGATAATGTGTAAATTATTATCTAGTCGAAATTCAACCATTTTCATAATTTTTTTTAATGCTGAATTAATGTATTTTCATATTTTGATAATCTTTAGTAAGGAAGTTATAATTCATAGTTTATCGTCAATATTTGAAATTATTTGTGCAAAAATTTTGAGACTTTCAACGAAATATTCTTTCAAATTGAAATTTCCTTTACAAATGACAAATGTTTTAAATGATGTAAAAGAAATGTGCACGTGCAGAACACGGGTTACGTATTAATACTTTCATTATTCATGATATTTTGAATTAATTTTTTGTTTAATTACAATAGAAACTAGTTAAAAATGTAAGACGAACTTGTAATAATCTACCTAATGATTTAATGAACTATGAACTATTGGACGAGTTGTTAAAACTCTTTTTAGTAAAGTCATGAATAAATCAATAAAGAAAAGCATTAAATAATAAATCCTAATTAAAAATTACTCCGCTACTGACACAATTGTGTATATGCTTTGGATTTTGAAAAAATGTACTGAGCACTTTGATGTATCAATGTGAGCCCACAAAAATTTTGTTATTTAAAAAATATTTTCAACTTATTAAAATATTTAACAGTGCAATTGAATCTGTGGTTATCTGTTGTGGCATGATATTTTAATGGGATATACTATATATTAATTGTTTAAATGACATTATCTAAAATAAAATTATTTAATTTACCATTAAAAATATAAAATTATGATAAAATATTAAAATCGAGTTCTTATTTAATATTTTATCATAATATTATATTTTTAATGGTACAAACAAATGTAGGAAGTACTTATTTAATGTAAAATATAAAATAAATTAAAGGAATTTTGAAACGAAGATTTTTCTTAAAAACTAGCTGACTCCAATAAAACTATAAGTATGTAACTTTCCTACTAAAATTTAAAACATGTAAATAAATTAAAATATTAGCTTGTTTAAATTATTTTAAAAGCTAATAATATTTTTTTGTTATTAATCTAATTAGTTGTTTAAAAAGATACATATAATCAATTATATAAATTAACATATTTAATAAATAATCAATATATATTAAAAAAAAATGACATAACGCCATTTCTATGTATAAATTATGTTTTGAAAAATTTAAATAACTAATTTGGATAATTTATTGATTTAAATTTATTGAAATACCACCCATATCGAAATTATTATACCCGTATAACTATAAATCAAATGGTTATACTAAATTTGCCATTACGTTTGTGACACAGAGAAGGAAAGTGGTTAGTTATAGACTTTAAGGTATAGATCGGATCAGAATCGAAAAATAAATCGATTTAACTATGTATGTCCGTGCACCCGTCCGTACACGAGAAAACTCAAAAAATAAAGAAGCTAGGATTTTGAAATTTTCACAAATTCGTTTTTATGCAATAGCCGTCATCGCTATAGAAATCCAGCCATTTTGATCCACGTGTTCG